>CM072525.1:27929942-28022442 GCA_036898135.1 Oncomelania hupensis
GCCTAGCAGTCACTCAATATGCCGCGGGCAGCATCTCCATCAGTAGGCATAAGAGGGGAGCCATCAAAAGGGCCACCCCCCCCCCTTCCCAAAAAAAAAAAAAAAAAAATTTTTAAAATCATATCATATAAGTGTACAAGGTTAATAATGACAAGTATATAATAAAATTATCCAGCCCGCTTTAAGACATAAAATAAAATGTTACAGAACTAGCACGTACCAAGGGTGTCGGCTGTAACCCGGACTGAGAAGATGGTTAGAACAAGTATACATAAATCATAAGTCGTATGACACAATTAATGTAGTCCGGTGGCGGACAGGCCAGGGGACCTCGCAATCACCCTGTATGCCGGCGGCAACATGGCCATCAGTAGGCATAGAGGGGAGCCATCGACGGGGCACAGAACAAAAAAAAAAGGCCTAGCAATCACCCAGTATTCCAGCGGCAACCATGGCCATCAGTGGGCAGTGGGCATAAGATGGGAGCCATCGGAAGGGGCATACTCCGGGATTCTCTCCATTTGAGGACCCATTAATTATCTTCGTTTTAGTGTGACACTATACTCGTATTATTCTTCCAGGAAGTTGTGCAATCCTATCCTATCCCTTTGCCGTAACTTGAAAGTCGTTGGGGCACCCCAGATGATCGTTTAACCAAGTTATGCTATGCAATGCCACAACAATACAAGTCCGCAAGCGACGCCAACTTTATAATAAAAAGAAATTGGCACATTAATTGTGTCTTGATGACCTATTTAATAATAATTTAATAATAATTTATTTTGTATAGCGCAATTCAAACATAAAATGCTTCACAAAGCGCTTGATCACACACAGCCACACACAGATACACACGCATAATAAATCTATTCTGCATTTAAAAACAAGACAACATGTAAACCTAGTAAAGGTAACAAACCAACAAATAAAAGTATAAAATCAGTCAATCAATCAATAAACTTATATAAAATAAATGAATAATTTCACAGAAAAAATTTAAGAGAGGGACGTTAATACCAAAAGAGGCAGATCAACAATGCCTCATCAAGATGTAAAGTATAAATGGTGGTGAAATACAGCAGTTTTAAAAGTAGAATAATCGTTGAATAACTAAACATCGTTACAACATATGACAGGCCAGATGAAGAGAATAAAAGCTTGTGTAATGGCATTAATCTGGTTTAAAAAGAAAACATATTTGTGATTCACATAATAATAGTAACAACACCAATAATAATAATAATAATAATAATAATAATAATAATAATAATAATAATAATAATAATAATAATAATAATAATAATAATAATAATAGTAGTAGTTTCTAATTTCATTTACAGTGAAAACAAGTTAAGAGGGATCAAATGTCATTTAAAAAAGCAAAACAATTTTATGACAAGTACACGCATACGCACATGCATCCACGTACACACGCATTCACCCACACATTCACACACACACACACACACATTCACACACATATTCACACACACACACACCCCCCCTACACACACACATTTCAGGTATCAGCGCAACAGGGTGTCCGCAAGGGAGGATGTTCTACAGGTGTAAGAGGAAGAGATAGGTTTTCATTTGGGCTTTGAAAGAGTCAAGAGATGGAGATTGGCGAAGGCTGCATGGGAGTTTGTTCCACAGGGTAGGAGCATAGACGGAAAAAGCTCTTTTGCCAAATGTTCCAAGAGAGTAGCGAGGAACTGTCAGAAGAGAAGCATCTTGAGAGCGAAGAGTGCGGGTTGGCTTGTAAGGGTTGAGAAGTTCAGAGAGGTAGACAGGAAAATGTTGGTCATGAAGAGACTGATAGCAAATAGAGGCAACTTTGTAGTCAACTCTGGCTTTCACTGGCAGCCAGTGAAGAGCAGTCAGAGCGGAAGTGGCGCTAGCACGTCGGGATTGTTGGAGCACCAGCCGAGCGGCATGGTTCTGAATGCGCTGAAGTTTTTGAAGTTTGTTGTTAGGAAGACCAGCCAAGAGAGAGTTGCAATAGTCAAGCCTAGAAAGGATGAAGGAGACAGCAAGCTTGTTGGCAGAATCCTATTTGGGTTTTGATGACCTATTTGGGTTTTGATGACTTACTTTGTCTGGATCTCGCAATCTAAAGTGCCATGACCTTCACATTTGTACAATGAAGATGCGCGTGAGTCTCGTCGTGTTCTAGATGAAGATATGTTACAAGAAAGTTGTTTTTTTTTTTTTAAAATCAAATTTTATATGTGTTTTGCAAGGAAATATTTTCTTGGGAAACATAGTGCTAGTTTGTATTCCAGTGATTTAAAGTGAGCTCCTGCAATAATTGAAGTAGACTCATCGCTGTTATTGTATGGTAACTTGTTGTTATTAAGATTGTTTATTCATTTTATTGTTGATTGTTTATTAATTTTATTAGTTACCGAAGCGATCATAGCTTGCACGAGAACTACTGTTTGCTTGGTCGGTTGGTGTTTGTTTTGCATGACCGAAAATAACTTTTCCAATGGAATCGTTTGAACGAATACAATTTCTTATGTCTTTTGATATAAAAAAAAAAGAAAGAGGATTTTTTAAAAATTATTTTAGCAACAACAACAACAAAGACTGTATTGGTTATTTTGTGGGTCCTTTCCTCGGATAAATGATAGAATCTCCGCGCCGCTCCTTGACATACGTACGCAATCATGCCGTCGGTAGTAATAATTATAGTATTGGTTGTGATTTCTTTTTTAAAAATTTATTTTAATTTAGTTTCATTTAATTTGATTTGCTTTTCTCTTCTTTTCTTGTTATTTATGTATATATTTATTGACTTCTTTAAAAAAAATATTTATTTCTTCAGCATTTGTTTTTTTAAACATAGATTGTAATAATGTTATCATATCCATGAAAAAAAAACACCCAACCCTTGAACAGAGGTGAATGAAAATGTAAAGATCTAATTTTCGATTAAAAAACTCCTGATTTGACGTTTTGTTATTATAAGATACAATTTGTATCAGATTCTAATTGTGTATTTTAGCGTACATTTTATAATAATTATATATAATATTTTCAGAAACACATTGCACACTACAAAGAGCGGCAAGACAAAACATGAACGAAAGTGCGCGCGCCTGCAGAAACACACACGGGATATGGCGGTACGGTATAAACACTCCTTCCATACTTTGTATGTGAGCGTGCATGACTGCGCACGCGCTTGTGTCCTGTGATTAGTACTATGTTTAGACGGCGTTCTTGTGAAAATACACTTGAGAATCTACGTACGTTTTTTTTTTTACGTACCCCGTTACGCTGATGTCAAAAGAGTGTTCCGTTAGAGTTAGGTTGAGGGTTATGGTGATGGTTAGGGTTTACGTTAGCGTTAAAAGACTTAACAGTACTTTAAAAAAGGGGACGAAATATGGCCCATTGTCAGCACAACGTAGTTGGCGTTTCATGAAATTCATAACAAATCGGCATAAACAATTATTTATATATCTATTTATACATCTCTATATATGTTTGTAGTGCGTTCCATTACGACTTAGAAAGAATTAGTTGGTTAAGTGGGTCGCGCTATAGGCCAATCAAACCGTTTCTATTACATTGCTATGATTGGAGAAATTAACATCTTATGTGGAAAGAACTAAAAGCTTCCTCCAATCATCCCCCATGCACCGTTTCCCTCCACACACACACAAAAAGAAATCAATGAATAAATAAAATCCGTTTTTTTACACAAACTTGAAATAGCTGAAGACGTAATGAAACAGCAATTAATTCCTTATCCATTTCGTATTTTGGTTCACTAAATGGCATCTAATCTAATTTAGTATCACCCGCCCCCATCCCACGCACACACACACACCTACACCTACACACACACTCAATTTCGCACGAACACACACAGGTGCGCGCGCGCCACAAGAAGCTAAAATTATACACGTTTTCCTGGTCATAACTATAGCTGGGTCAAGGAAACACACCCACACACACCCGTTTTTGTAAAAACGACGTTCTGATGACTGTTGTGAAAAAAACCAGGGATTATTTTGACACACTTTCCATTTCTTTGACATTATTTTGACATGTTCAAATTTTTGAAGCCATCCCTAACCCTTTCCCTAACCCTAACCCTAACCATTAACCCAAACCCTAACCCTAACCCTTAACCTAACCCTAATCCTAAAACAGCTCTAACTCAACGGAGAACTATTTAGACGTCAAAATAGTACGGCCTTCCAAAAAAGTCAGAAGAAACCATGTGAAGTTTCATGTGTGTGTCATCAGAACGTCGTTTCTACATGCCCACTGACACAGACTCTAGCCTACAAAGCAAGTTTGGTAGTGATGCCAACGAAGACGCGAACTATATACGATAGCAAAGGTTTTGTCATCAATTACACGCTAAATGTAGTCTGTGTGGGTCCATTAATATTTACTGTAATAATAATAATAATAATAATAATAATATCATCATCATCATCATCATCATCATCATCATCATCATCATCATCATCATCATCATCATCATCATCATCATCGTCATCATCATCATATTTTGTAAAACGCACGATTAATACAAATTATAGATTCAAAGATGCGCGCCGACCTACGAACTGAAAAACCAAAAACCAAAACACACATAAACTTGATTGCTAAAGACGATTTAGGGGAAAAAAAAGAGACGCAAAGTGCACGCCATGCATAACGACGAAACATCGGTTTTTAAAAACACCAAAACGATCAAGGAATGTATGTCAAAAAGTGCAACATAAACCTCATTGGCAAGTCTTGTTTTATTTTTTCTCATCAATTTTGTTCCGTAATATTTGACAAAATGTGGGGGATATAGATCCTATAAACTAGTTTTTTTGTTTTTGGGGTTGGTTTCTTCAATCTGATTGGTTGAGACAGCCTATGAAGTGTCTAGTTCCTTGTCAGTGTCTGTCACAATGAGCGATCTTCAAAACTCTTCATCAATTCTTGTGATGGAGGAGGAAGATGAGGAGCGGAAGAAAGAGAGAGAGCTAGAGAGAGAGAGAGAGAGAGAGAGAGAGAGAGAGAGAGAGAGAGAGAGAGAGAGAGAGAGATAGAGAGAGAGAGAGAGAGAGAGAGAGAGAGAGAGCGAGAGAGAGAGAGAGAGAGATAGAGAGATAGAGAGAGAGAGAGAGAGATAGAGAGAGAGAGAGAGAGAGCTAGAGAGAGAGAGAGAGAGAGAGAGCGAGAGAGAGAGAGAGAGTGAGAGAGCGAGAGAGAGAGAGAGAATCACAACAGAGCAGCAAGGTAATGAACAGAACTAGCAATAAAGATATATAGCAAAAAGTTAGAACTAGCCGACTTAGACACAGCTTCTTCCCCGTGGCCGCCCTCTCAGTACCATTGTCTTCAGTTATCCACAGAGCATGAGTTGATATACTTAAACGCCAATTTATTATTTGCGATAATGTGTTAGTGGTGCAATTCTGATTCTTTAATGTATTTTTTCTCATTATGTATTTATGTATGTATCAGTATTTTATCTCATTATGTTTTAATTTAGATACCCATGCGGGTATGCGTGAGTATGCGTGTGCGTGTGGGCGTGCGCCTGTGCTTTGCTCCTTAAATAACTTTTTTTATCAGAGTATTTTAATTTTGTAATGTCCAGTGGTAGGTTGTTTGTTGTTGCAAAGGGACTGAATGTTTTACTGCATCACCAAAACAAAATCCTATGTATTTTTTAATTCATTGGGTAATAAAGTGTTGGACCTGGACTTGGACTTGGACTTGGAGTTGGACTTGGGCAATCTAACCCGATTAGCACCTCCAAAGGTAACTGTGAAGTAGTACTACATGAGAGATCTAACGGACTCTTTAATTCGCATTTTATTTAAGATGTTTATCGCCTGTACTTGTTTTCTTTTAGTAAACCTGTCTTGTGTTTGTGGTCAGTGTGATTGTAGTGACTGTGATATTCTGCCTCCAGGGTTTTTTTTTTTCTTCAGTTTTGTGATGTTAATTTGACAGCTGGTATGTGTGTATTTGCGTGTGTGTGTGTGTGTGTGTGTGTGTGTGTGTGCGTGCGTGTACTAAGGCGAGAGTTACAGGATGCGTTGTGTGTTTTTAGCGAGGAGCGCGCGTGCCTGAGTCGTGCGCTTAGAGCTTTATTACTTTAGAGGTTAGGCAGCAAATAAATCCTATTATTATTATTATTATTATTATTATTATTATTATTATTATTATTATTATTATTATTATTATTATTATGGATTTTAAAATAGTGTTTATTAGGCAGTTCCTGGAAGAGTTTTGATAGTGATCAAAAATATGTATCGAAAAGCTAAATCTTATGTTAAAACGCCTAATGGTATTTCGTCTACATTTTTCACATGTAATGCTGGAGTGCGGCAAGGTGAGAATTTATCACCTATTTTATTTTCATTGTTTCTCAACGATTTAAGGTATTTCCTTGCCGAACATATTGATGGTTTATCGTTGCCACGGAATATTGGAAATGGTTTCAAAATTTCTCAGATGTTGACCAGTATTTTAAATTGCTTTTCTTACTGTATGCTGATGACACAGTCATTTTATCAAAGTCAGCTGAAGACATGCAGAAAGCTCTAGATATTCTTAATTTATATTGTGCCAAGTTTGGTCTATGTATAAATATTGCAAAAACGAAAGTTATGATTTTCTCCCTCGGTAAAGTCAGAAAGTTGCTTGTCTTTAAGTTTAATGATGTAATCCTTCAAATAGTTTGGGAATATAAATATTTAGGCACCCTCTTTCATTATAACAATAAATTTCAAAAGAATTTGAAAGTCCAAAACGCGTCAGCTGAACGTGCGATGTATGCATTTTTAAGGAAGTGTAGAAAGTTAGATTTGCCGCTTGATGTCCAGCTAGATCTCTTTGATAAATGTATCAAACCGATTCTATTGTAAAACTGCGAGGTATGGTCTCACGAAAAAATGGAAATATGTGATAGGTTGCAACTAAAAGTTTTGAAAATGATCCTTGACGTAAAAACTTGTACGCCGACTTGCATGGTTTTGGGTGAGGTTGGCCGTTTTCCTGTCTCTTTGGATGCCAAATGCAGGTTACTTTGTTTTGGGTATAAATTGTGTATCGATTGTTGTAACGATTCCACAAAAATGTCAGTGCTAATGTTTCGTCTGTGTTCTTATTTGTTTGGTTTTTTAATAGGGAGTATAAATCATCTTGGTTAGATCCCTTTCTTTCTCTTCTGGACGATCTCGGTTTGTCTTTCGTATGGTTGCGTGGTTGTAGTTATTCTTTGAATTAATTTAAAAATCTAGTCAAACAACGGTTGAAAGGGCATTGTTTGAAAATCTGGCATCAGATTGTAAATGAGCATAACAGTTGTATTACTTACAGAATTTTTAAGGAAAAGATTTGTTTTGAGGATTATTTAGTTAATTTGTCAACATTTGTTTTAAGAATAAATCTGTTAAACTTTAGACTTAGTTGCCACAAACTTCCGATTCAAACTCAAAGATATATAAATATTCCTAGAGAAGAAGGTCGTGCTCTTTGTGTGATTTAAATGAAATATGTGATGAATTCCATTATGTGTTTAATTGTACTAATTCCCTTCTAAAAGACAACAGATTTTCCCTATTGCCACAGTACTTTAGGAATCGCCCAAATGTCTTCAAATTAAATCAGTTATTAACTCGAAATCAAAAAACACACTGATAAATTTAAGTCGTCTTATTGGAATAATATTTTCACTTTTTAAGTAGTACAGCATTGGTGGGTTTTTTTTTTATTATTATTTTTGTTTTCCTCAAATGTTTGAATACCGTTTGGTGGTCAAGCATGTGTGCTTTACTGTTCCTGCATTCTTTACCTTGTTCTTTCACTTCTCTGATGACTTGTTTTCGTTTTATATTGCATATTTATGCAATTGTTCTTTCGAGTGCATATCCATTTTAAAAAAAATTTTTAAAAGAGGTTTCACAAATGTTTGAACATTGTTGTTGCTTTTTCATTTCAGTGTATATGTTATTGTTTGCAGTTAGAGGCTGCCGTGTCTTGTAATATAGTGCCGTTCTTGCTGTCATTATGCATATATTGCGTATCCCTATCCCCCCATTTTCTCCCCTTGTCTGGCTATACGGCCCCCTGGGCTAAGAGCCTAAGTTGATATTTACTGTCTCATCATTTGTTTGTTTAATAAAAAGACAAAATTCCAAAGTTCAACGGCCCAGTAGCAATATAGTTTACAGTTCCAGATTGTTCTGTATTGAACGGCCCCAAGCCGAAAGAATTGTTTAGTTTTGGGCGAAAAGGGTTTACCTTAAAATTCACACTTGTCATTACATTATAATTATAAAAGATCACCGGGCGGGGTTTCGCTGCGCAAACCAACTGCTTAAGTTTTAATGTTTCATTTATGTTTTGATAGGTAAAATCACTCTGCTTACAAAACACCCAATATCATAGCCATTAACAATATTTTTTTTATATGTGACCCAGATCTACCAGGAAGAAGTTTTGTTGACACTCAAAAGTGCGACGAAACCCGGTAAGCCGTATTGAAAAGAGCTATTTATCTGGCCAATTGTTGCCTGTGAGTGCCGTTTCCAAGTCTAGGTCATAAATCTTGTACTGTGTTTTTGGCAAGAGGGGTGGGGGGGTGGGTCGGACAATCTTTACAGGTCAGTAAGACATTGTGTGAGTAGGCTTTTGCAGATGACTGCATCTATGTTTTTTATTTTTATTGTTGTTTATTTTTGTTTTGTCGACAGCCGACAGATATACCTAGTGCTAACGAACACAAAACAAAATACGCCAGCACTTTGCTAAGGTAGATCTGCTATGTTTTGGTTATAAAGAGAAACGAGTGGGTGGGTATAGACCAACAGCCTGGAGAGGATTTGGCCCTGCCAGGTCTTTCTTGCCCAAGACAAATAAAATATGAATATCATCTTCGGGTCGCTCCTCGCACACAAGACAAAATTACTGCTTGACAGACGCCTCTGTCCTGTAACGCTTCCTGTGAGTCAGGGCTTAAAATGGTCCTATGAGAAAAAAGAGAAAAATCAGCGCGTTTTCCCAACTATGTAGGGGTACATCAGATGAGGGTGCGAAGCACCCAAACTTCCTAGGGGGGTCCGGGAAAATTTTTAAAATCTAGATTAAAATATGTGCAGTCTGGTGCATTCTGGAAGTATTCTGAAAAATAAAATTGTTATAATAATTAAATTAACTGACAAACTTTTTATTTCTTTGATATTTATTTTGGTTACCCTTGGAAGAGGTACATAGTCAGTCATGGGGAAGAGGGGGTTTCTGCGCAGCAGGACCACCCCTTGGCTCTGGCCCTGTCTAAAGTAGTCTGGGGACATGCTCCTCAATAATTTTTATTCAGAATCTAGCTCAAAATCTGTGCACTTTTTTGTGATGGGCAGTAGTATTTACCCCTTTACTGCTGAGTATAAATGCACCTTGTAAGTTATACGCCAGGGAACAAATTAATGTAATTTATTTGTTTTGTTTGTTTTGCTCGATTTAAGAAACTACTAGGAGTAAAACACTAAAATTTAGCACAATTAATCAGTGTGTGTTGTTGACTGCTTCCAACAAGTCCAAAGAGATTTATCAACATAAATTATTTGGTTTAAAAAATTATTATAAACAATAAATTTAAATTAAATTAAACCCCAAACAGTTGTTTTTGCGTTAGTTCAGGCGTACACAAACACTGAACAGAAATCAGGAGATTGTGTCAATTATAAATGCATTTGACAGTTATTATGAAATGTGTATCCTACCTGGAACTGGAAGTTGAAATTACTCCCAGTAAGCTAAATTACTCCCAGTAAGCTAAGTTATTCCCAGTAAGCTCAGACGAACTAGCCAGTCCATGTCACTTTTGCAAGTTATGTCACCACCAGTCACACACCCTTTAGCTAAAACATCATTTTCTTTAACATTACTAACGTTCTGAGTCAATGAGTGCATCAAATTTTGATAGCATCACACAATCATAAGTCTTGGCAAAATAACGCCAGTTTCTTCATCTTCACTCTGTCTTGTATAATACAAGTCATTTTTGTCACTGATTGGAGGATTGATTGGAGTTGTTCTCCTTCCATTGTAACTAAGGAAATATGCCTACTCGGTACTGACTTAACAAGACAGTTTGTGAAGTTACTGTTTAGCCACCTATATCTTGATCTTAAATCAATAAGGTCCAAAGCATTTCAGTTCAAGTCTTCACATAATTCTAACTTTTTTCAAAAGCCATTTGGTTCCATCTGTCATCAAAAGAATCTCCCCGGTTCTCAATCGTTGCCGCCGCCATTTTGACTATTAGCAAAGAATGTAGCTAGCAAACCAAACAAAATAACCAACTGATGACTTGAGCCATTTGAGAATCAAAACCATTTGCGAATAAAGCGCACCTTATGCTTCTCAAGTTTTATTGAGAAGGGTATATTTTTTCCGAGGAAAATTTTTTTTCCCGAGGAAGAAGATTACTTTAACGAGGAAAACCTCGGATCCGAGGAGGATTTTAAGCCCTGTGTGAGTGTTAATGGATGAGATACCACAACGGAATTGAGTGTAAGCGTCTCTGAAACATCTTAACTGATGATAACAGAAATAAGATTCAGCTTTTAAAACCCTTTTAAATGACGCTTGTTTTAGTGTTAAGTGTTAAACCGACAAAATGCAGGCATCGATATCACGAACCGGCACACACACACACACACACACACACACCCACACACACACACACACACACACACACACACACACACATCAAGAATGTAGGAATCGGAAAGTGTTTTTTGACAGAAAAGGGTTAGGGCAAGGGTTAGTTGTAGCGCTGCAACTAGCCCTTACCCTAACCCTTTTCTAGAAAGTTGACCTAGTTCGTCTCCTATAGGCGACGAAAGAGGTCGAATTTTCTTCAAAAATTCTTCGGAAATTCACTGTATTTTCTCCGTCCCGGATAGAGCACTCCTGTGTACTAAAAACACTCTCATGCACTACAACTGCACTCCCATGCACTAAAAGAGCACTCCTGCGTACTTAGAAAAAAGTGGGTGGCTGGAAAACTCTGGGTGACTAATACTCACCCATTTCCTGCATAAAAAGCAAGGTTAGTCACCCATTTTAAGGCTTATGCCTCCGCACACACACACACACACACACACACACACACACACACACACACACACACACACACACACACACACACACACACACACCCACACACATACCCACACACCATCTCCACCCTTCTTCCTACCCCGCCTTCACACAACCCGTCCTTTTAATCGAATACACAAAGGAAACATAAACACCTTTGGAGGAATAAATAATGATAAAGGAATTGACAAAAACAATTGACATGTAATAGAGACAACAAACAAACACATTCGGGTGATGATCGGAGTACTTTGACAAGAAAAAAAGAAAAAGAAGAAAAAGGCGTGGATGAGGGCGACGAAAGAAAAACCGGCTGTCAATGAAAAATTTGCGAAGATAATCCACAATGGAAAGCTGCTAACATAAACTGTTTCTATTTCCGTAAAATATTACAATAGAAGTAGAACAACAAACTTTAAAAGTTACTTGAATAAGCACGTGCGTGCTTGTATGAATGCACCGTGTTTTGGAGCAAGAAGAGATGAGAAGAGATGAGAAGAGAGAGAAAGAGAGAGAGAGAGAGAGAGAGAGAGAGAGAGAGAGAGAGAGAGAGAGAGAGAGAGAGAGAGAGAATCTCAGCTGGGTTGACAAACGGATGCATGGATTTTTTGAAAATGTATCGTTAGTTTATTCAATTTTACGCCCAGTTTTGCCACAATCTAACGGAAATGTTTATACCTGTATGTGCGTATTGTGAAAGTTGGAAAATAAAGATTAGATTGTTATTGTATTGTATTGTATTGTATTGTATTGTATTGTATTGTATTGTATTGTATTGTATTGCAGATACAAAGAAGACACAAGACAAAAGGCAATTTTCAATAGAAAATTACTATTCAACCACTGTATGTTGGTTGGTTGTTTTAAGAACGTCTTTTTTCATCAGGATGATAAAGACCATACATACAAATTAACGCATTTCAAACAGACATACATGAACACATACATACACATAGATACTATTACTATCTCTATAACATAACAATAATACTGTCAGTTAAATAAAACGAGCTACTGGAAAATAGATTAAAGCTTTTGCCAATCCCAAACTTAATTCATTGCTAATGTTTTTAACTGATGTTATAGTATTTATATCAATGGGCAAAAGAGGATGAATCTGAATACAATCAAATATTATATGTTTTAAAGTTAGTGGTTCATCACAAATGCACTTTACATTTTTACAATATTTGGTTTTAATTGAATTTAATAATATTCTATTCGCTGTAGATGAAACTGATCTTGGAAATTCATGAAGATTTTTATAGTTTGTATATAACTGAAGTTTCTTTACAATATTATTTTCTGTATGTTGAATATTATTTTACTGTATGTTGAATAAGAATGACAGCGATCGGTCTAAAAATCGTTTACGATGAAGAGACACCAAAATAAAAATTGAATTGATTTCAATTAGACGAAGGAAATAAACTCTTTTTGAGAATTAAATTTGTAATGTAAACTAAATCACACACACACACACACACACACACAAAGGTGGGGGGAGGTGGAAGAATTAGTACAAACACACAGACACCTTAAAAACAACCTTAAGACTTTATTACAAATGGAATTGATAATAATAATAATATAATAAGAGTGCCCAAATAAATATTCTATAATATTGTATGTCCTAATGAAGAATAATATTGAGCAGATATAATCTTGACTCAGATTATATGATTTCCTATCCTATCCTATCCTATCCTATCCTATCCCCTAACTCTAAAGTCGTTGGGGCACCACAGATGATCGTTTAACAGCGTACACTATCTTTCTCTGTCATCAGCAATCCTCATGGCTTCGCTTAATGTCAAGCCAGTCCATTTTCGAATGTTTTCCTACCACCTCTTTTTCTGTCTCCCTTTTCTTCTGCCTCCTTACACCGTGCCTTGCAGGATGGTCTTTGCAAGGCCAGACTGCACTGGTAGCCTTATCATACAGGCTTTTGATGACTTCAATAATTTTAGGACTGATGTTTTACACTCTCATGCTTGCCCACAGAGCTGCATGCCAGACTCGGTCAAACGCTTTCTTGAAGTATACAAACACATACTATAGATGTTGTTGGTGCTGTAGGTATTTCTCGCAGATTATTCTGAGGTTGAAAATCTGCTGTGGTACTTTGCCCTGCCCTGAATCCTGCTTGTTCTTCAGCTATGATTTGACTTGCTTTAGATCGCGGAGACCTTGGGCTATTAACACTTGTCAGCCGCTTCACAGTCTGGTAGGCCTTCTTGCTGTTTTTCTTGTTGAGATTTTTATCTATTTCTTGGCATTGATCTTCTATTCAGTTCTCCTATGCTGTGCGCATGCCTTTTCGGATTTCACTGTTGATTTTTCTGTATGTAGGCCTATCATGTTCCATGTTAGGTGTTCCTTTTCCTTTTTATCTCTCTTCGTTTGTCACACAGGTCCAAAAGTTCAGGTGTGATCCAGGGTGTCTTCTTTGTGCGGTGCTTGCCAAGGATCTTAGAGGCGGCATCTGTCACTGGTGAGTTAAAGGTGGTGGTCATGGTGTTGACATCTACTTCAATTGTGACTTGGAATATTTCGGCCCCACCCGGGACATGCAGGTTATCCAGGTCGAACTTCAGCCTGCTGCACTTTGTTTTGTTGACTCTTTTTCAAGTGGAGCCGGAGAGACATCATCACGAGATCGTGGTCACTTCCGATGTTAGCTACTGGAAAAGTGCATATCTTGCCAATGTTGACGCTTGATTTGAAACGTTTTGTTGACAATGATGTTGTCAACTTGGTTGTGATGCTTCCCGCTGGGACTGTGTCAGGATTTTTTGTGGGGACCAAGCGTGTTTGCCAGTATCAGATTATTGTATCTGGCAAACTCCAAGAGTCTCAGACTCCGTCATTTGTATCATCGTTACAGTGGGGTCTAAAAGTATCTCTCCAGTTGTGGTACGCATTTTGGCCAATCACGGCATTCCAGACTATGTCCTTCCTCGGCATTTGAATCATGGCATTCCAGACTATGTCCTTCCTCGGCACTTGGTCAAGGACAGTCTGCAGTTGTTCACAGAAATCCTCGACTTTGCTGTCGTCATTGTCCATTGTTGAGACGTAGGCCTGGATGATGGGGATGTTCAAAAGGCTACTCTCAGACGGTAACGAGTAACTGGAGGCTGGGAGGCAACCCATGACAGTGGCCAGAATGTCTTTGTGGACCAAGAATCCAACACCGTGTTCGTACCAGTCATCTCTCCGCTGAAATAAAGCTTGTGGCCTTTGTCGGTCGTTGCTTCACCTAGGCCTTTCCAGCGCAGTTCGCCGAAACCTAAAATGTGCCATCGATAGTGGTCCAGCTAGTGGACCATTTCTTCTAATTTTCATTCTTCAGATAGGATCCTGACATTTCAGCTTCCTATGACGATGTTGTCTCTCGTGCGGATCCTGCTAAGTTGCCCATCAGTAACCAATCACCACCGTCCTGGTGGCGATATTTTGTTCCCACATTACGTCTGAGGGATACCGTAAATGGAACGACTTCGAACCTACAGAGTTGTTACCTCCCTTTCGAGCTCTTCAGTGCCTTCACACGCCAAAGTTTGCTAAACAAATTTAGATTGTAATTTTTCGCAATCTAAGATAATAGTTTTTCTATTAAATTTGTTTGTACATTTGTATCATTGTATGTGTATCTATATAAGCTTAATTAGTGAACCTGAGTCGAGTCAAGCTTACGCTGAAACCCAGGCTGCTCCACGCTAGTTATTGCGACATTTTCTTATTAGGCCTACCCTACCGCCTTCATCGCTTCAGTCAGCTTTGTAATATGTGCATTGTGAATTGCTTTGTTATAGGTATTACGAATTGTGTCGTTTTCTTTTCTGATTTTTCATACGAAGAAGAATAGCCCATCTACATCTATACTGCAACATATGTTAAATATTTAGTCCAAAGTGGAACGTGCACATTTATATAATCATAAATCTAAGTTAATTATAAGAATATTAGTAGGCTTAGGCTAAGGTAAAGTAGTCTACTATTATTATTTATTAGTATTAATGTAATAATATTTGTTTTTTCAGTAAGCTTACTGTAATAATGTAAGTACGAAAGTAGAGTAGTACTAGTAGGCCTACTCAACACTGATACATTAAATTAATAGTCTATTATCATATTGCTAGTACTAGTATTTGTTGTCAGCATGATGTTGTCATCGTGTAATTAATGTAAGTACTAAGGTGGAATAGTATTAGTAGGCCTATTCAATACTTTTAATATATTCCTAGTACTAGTATTGTCAGCCAGACATTGTCATTGTGTTGTTAGTTAGGCCTGTGTTTGAATCTGTGATGTTTTGATTGTTGTCAGCCGGTTCTTTATTTATTAATTTATTTAACTCTTAACTTTAACTTGTACGTGGTACTATATTTCAAGCACATGCCACTTGTCAGGGCTTTATAAAATTGTATTGTGTGAATTTGTAAACGCCATGAGCCACTGTAGTATCTAGACATATTCATTTATACTGATGCTTAAAAAAATCTATTGCTAGTACTACTAAGTATTTGTTGCCAGCAAGACATTGTTATTGCGTTATTAGTTAGCACTATGTTTGATGTTAGTTTTTAATCTATTGCTAGTACTACAAAGTATTTGTTGCCAGCAAGGCATTGTCATTGCGTTATTAGTTAGCACTATGTTTGATGTTAGTTTTTAATCTATTGCTAGTAGCCTATTACAGTATTTGTTGTCAGCAAGGCCTTGTCGTTGCGTTATTAGTTAGCAGTGTGATTGATGTTAGTTAGTTTTGATTGTTGTTACCTGATTCTTTATTAAATTATATATTTAACTCTTAACATTATCGTGTGGGTGGTACTATTTTTTAAAGCGCACGTCCTTTTCATTTTATTTAATTATAATAAATTATACAATAATTTGGCTCTTTCTTTTTCTATACAATACACACTGTTATGATTATCTAAGGGTTGTATTATATGTTTAGCAGACAATCAAAACCAGGTTATAAAAATAAAATTGACGACACAATAAAATTAAAATCATCTACAGTGAACAGTGAAAGAAAATACATTAAACAAATATGAAATGTACAATAATATTTGTAAACACTTAAACAAGAATTGAAATAGATACAATATAATTTTCTTCATCTCAAAATTAGCAATTACAGTGCCAGCATTAATGTCACAAAAGGCTAGTTTGGACCCAGCACTAAGGCCTCACGCCTCAAATAGTTCATCCTGCTTTGGCCTTTGTAACTTAAAGTCGATGCCTAGCAGACGACAGAAATTAAAGGTTTGGTCTCAGCATGTGTAAGCTAACTCTTCACTAGGTAGGCAGTGACCTCATCCCGCGGACCTATATCCGCCACTCCCGCTAGAGGGAGCTAAAGGTATTACGAGATTTTGCGGGCTTAAGCTGACCACAGGGTTAAGATAGTCAGTCTTTGTTAAAACCTCACCCGAGACGGACACAAGGAAAGATCTCTCTCAAAAAGACTAAGCAGGTGACGGGTAAAATTCATTCATCGCAGTATAGCCATAGCCTGACATTGTCAAAAAGATGAGCAGTGGAGCATCGAGCACTGAGCTCCGATAGCCCAATAGTCAACAAACAAGAAGAGGAGACACAAGCCCCACACCTCAACAATACAGCTAAGTGCTCAAAAGAAATGCACACACACTGATCTCCACTCTCCTGAAAACGAACATTAGGGCCACCAGAACAAATAGCCCAATGATGAGACAGTAGCAAATATCAAGAACAGTAGCAGCATAAACCCATCAAGGAGCGAACTACTCGAAGTGAATTTGGACTGTTAAGCTAATCCTAGCTATATTACGTTTTGGACATTTAAGTTAGTATAGTGGTTAGAGAATTATGTATAGAGTAGAGGAAATAAATGTGTGATATTTACTGTTAACAAGAGGCTGGACTACCTATGTTTCATAGCAGTGCGAGAGCTAGTGTGTCAATGAATCTTTTACACGTTTCTCCCTATCTCTATAACCATATCCGCACACAGACCGGGCTAAACATATAAATGTATTAAGATTAGTCATAGGGTGATTAAACTAGCCGATCCCCGCAGACGAAAGACGAATGGGTAATAGCATTCCATTCTGCAGAGCCCAGCAACAATAGACCCACCGTCACAATTAGCAAATTCACATTACATACACAACACGAACACTCACATTCAACAATAGAAGCACGATTAAAATGGATCCATTAAACTCAGTAACGAGGTAGAGGTTATAATTACAAACTACCCCATATCTTACAGGTTGCATAACAATCTAAAACCGCTTTTTCCTGCACCCACGCACATGCAATGCCACATAATATTCATTCACCCATTAATAATAATAATAATAATAATAATAATAATAATAATAATAATAATAATAATAATAATAACAACAACAATAATAATAATAATAATAATAAATAAATTAAAAAAAATAAATAAAATATAATAATAATAATAATAATAATAATAATAATAATAATAATAAATAATAATAATAATAATAATAATAATAATAATAATAATAAAGGCGAGGTCCTTGGTGACCAAATAATAATAATAATAATAATAATAATAATAATAATAATAATAATAATAATAATAATAATAATAATAATAATAATAATAAATAAATAAATAAATAAATAAAATAAAGGCGAGGTCCTTGGTGACCAAGGAGACGACCAATCCGGTATTGAGCAAGAAAGACTTGGCGGGGCCCAATCCTCTCTCCGGGCTGTTGGACACAGACGAAATCCACGAGTACAGTGTGGCTCGCCTTGGCCCCGAGCATGTGGTCGTTGAACTTATAGTATCGTGAGGCTTCTCCGGCCTGGCCGGTGACTTCTGTGTAGAAGACTTTCGCCCAGTGGTGCCGTGCTGACATCACTCCTGATAGTCGCCCCTTACGACAGGCCGAGAAACGTTGGGTCTATTTTATTCTGCGCCCGAACCCACAGGACATTCTATGATTTACCTTGGTATATTTCGAGATCATCACACTACCTTCTTAATCCTACTGAAGTTGAAATGGAAAAAACAACAACGGATTTTAACTTCAGTAGGCTGAAGAAGGCAGTGTGATGCTCTCGCAATATACCGAAGTATAGAATCTGAGTCAGATTCTGGGAACCTATATTCTATTAATGGAGAGTCTTTAACATAGTTTTAAAATCCAATGTCTGGCCGCCGACACCGTACACTTTTCGATTACATTCATCATTCCAAGTGCGCGTGCGTGTATTTGTATATAGGCTTAAATCCTATTCACAACTTTCCGGCACCTCTCATAAAAACTCGTGGGTATCGCCATTATAAATTAAAACGAGGTTATATGAAACCAAGTTCCGGTTTGGCTTGTTTTGCTTTTATCAAAGCTTGAGGCGTGACTTTTAAATATGGCAAATTGCCGAAAACGACGATTGTTAGAGCCAGAAAACGAGTGGGATAAGTATAAAAACGGTGGAGGAAGTACATGCTCAGTGAAAGAATGCAAAAAACAATCGTAGAGGCCTGTATTTGTAGCGACTTCGGAGGTGAGACGATCATCGACAGAAAGTGAAACAGGACCTGAAAACTCTTGTAGTTTTCCATAGCTTCGCCGTCGCAACCTTCACAAAACACGAAGTAACTATGTTAGGCTAGCGTTGTGGCCAAGTGGGCTAAGGCGGAACTAACTTGCCTTGTCCACAAGCCAGAAACCAATGGCGCCTGACAGGTGTGGGTTCGAGCCAGCATCTGGGCGTTATGTTTTTCCTAATATTTTTCAAAAATTCACAAATAATGTTAGGTAGGTAGGGTTTAGGCGCGCCACTGGCGATAGAAAGAGATAATAAACTGCAGCAAAAAAAAAATAAAAATATGTGAGGGTACGATACACATGTTATTATTCTTGAATATTTGGAAATAACTCACTAAAACACGCGGATAAAAAAAAAACGGAAGTATTTTTCATAGAGGGGATTCCCGTTGGTGCATAGGATAGCAGAAAAGTGTGAATACAGCTCCTTTTTGAACTTTGTAGGTCGAAGCCTGCTCGGACATACGCCTACCTGAATTGGGCGTACGGCGCGGAAGGTAAGGCACTATGCGTGCTGTGCAGACTGGGTCAGTTGGCAAAATCCATTACTTAGCTATACTAAACATATAAGTATTCTGCGCATTTAAATAGAAGATGAAAAACAGTTTGAAGGAACAATTATCGCCGAACATATTGCTATGAATCATCCCTATTGCTGATGTTGCTCTGTTGTTGGTGTAAATTTTTTTCTCCATTTCCTTCAATTCATTGTCTTCTCTCCCTCTCCGAGTCATTCCCCCACCCCCCTCTCTCTCTCTCCCTCTCTCTCTCTCTCTCTGACATATACACACATACAAGCACACACACAAACATATAAACTCTCTCTCTCTCTCTCTCTCTCTCTCTCTCTCTCTCTCTCCTTCTTCCTCTCTTTTCTTTCTGACATATTCCATCGTACCGTTCTCTTTGTTTTTCTCTCCTACCTTTCTCTTCTTTCCTTCTTTATTTACTTAGCTACTCATGTCAAAATACAAATAATGGGATTGATTAATAGCTATGAAAACAATTTAATGTCGGATTAGGTTACAAAAGATCACAGATACATGATTTAATTTAGCAAACGGGTGTAAACTAAATTTAGACCAATAATTGACAAGTCACAGAATGAGAATATGAATGTGATAATGCAATATGCAATGAACGAAATAAAAACGCGACAAACCAACAACAAGATGGCAAGCCAATAAATTTCATTTCCAGAAACTCGCATACATTATTGCTGAGACAAGCATTCATGAAAGTGTTACTTTTTTTGGGAGTTCTTCTCGGGTTTATTTTATTTTTAAAACTTTTATTTCGGGTATATTTTATTTATTTTCTCAGTTTTTGTTATTTTTTTTATAGTTCTATAATAATTGACGTTGTTAGCATTATTAGGAAAACCGAGTTGTACAGATTGTTATGATTTCTAATAAATTGTTTTGTATTTAAATTCATTTGCTCAAGTTGTTTTTAATGTCTGATATCACTTTGTAATGAACAGACGTAGAATTAAAGAATTGAAAATGAAATTGAAACTATTTCTCGGTTTTATATTAAAGAACAAAAATGAAAACATGTAAGGACTGGTCACTCGTTGAATTTAAACATTTTCGGTTTAGCCGTTTTGGAGATACAGCGTAAAACATGTGTAAAAAAAAGATGAATCATGACTATTGTGAGACAGTGCAAATATGAATGCTGTACAAGACTAAGCGGCATATTAAAGATTCTGCACAGTAAAAAAAAAATCAACTTCGGTCAAGTCAAGCATTCATAATATAATGCATACATACACCAAATCAGAGTTTCCACAGTCCCAAGACAAAAGGAGAGGAAGAAAAAGAGATTATGGCGAGTAACTGACCGACCGACAGCAAGGCAAACTGACCGACATCTAGCTCATTCGGATTTCCGAACTATTCAAAGTAATTCCAAAGAAATTCTGGAAGTACACAATTTTAATAAGGTTTTAAAACCCATAAGACATCAGTTAGCAGATAATCAGCACTTTTGTGCTTATTGCCGATACTCCCGTCTAACAAAACAAAAATGGAATTAGAAAATTAAGCAGACAGTTTTGCGACGTGATTCTTATTTTATGCGAGTTCAATCCAGTATTAGAATCTTGATAGGCTGCTCATCATATACCACACTTTGCAATTAATGATGATGATGATGATGATGATGATGATGATAATGATGACGATGATGATGGTGATGTTAGTTAGTCATTGTTTATAGGGTCCAGCTGACTGCAATCAGCCGAATCAGGACCACAATTTGGTTAAAAGCCCAGCCTCATTACATAGCTATTGCTTTAGATAATTGACCTGTCGCACCCGGCCACATCTGTGTTACTACGTTTATGAATTTCTTAGACCTATATATTTCCTTGCGTACTGACTAAAGTAAAATTTCAAAATGACAGCGCATGTTTGATTTCTTCTGCAAAAAATACATAAGCCGGCCTTACGAGGACCCATCAGAAGCGATAGTGTGAGGTCACAGTTTTAGCTTTAGTGTACTTTCAGCAGATCTTTTGTACGGATCTGGGGTGAGCCCTCTATTAAGGTGTGGCCACATTTGGCTTACGTTTTACGGCTTATGCATTGGGTTATGAGATGTTTCACTTGACCGGAAGTTTTGACGGGTGACCTCAAAACTCGTGGGCAATCCACGAGCAGGTCACTTAACAATAAAGGCTGAGGCTGTACCCTAATTTATCGAACCCACATTTATAAAAACAAAATACAATATAAACATCATTATAAAATATTAACAAAACACATACGTATAAAATACCTACGTTGCTAAATAATAACACAATAGAAAGCCCTAGTGATCATTTGGCAGAAAGCGTCCAATATCCCCAAGCTGACCCAACAGACCCCATACACAAATAAGGAGTTTGGGAGAGTTTTTAAGAAAAAAGGTAGGTGACTGGTCTAGCGAAGAAGATGATAGTGTAGTAGATTGATAGAACATAGTAGGAACGAGAAAGAACAAAGAAGAAAGACAGCGACAGTGGGAATTTAAAGCACTAAATTTTCACAAAGTGGGGATACTATTTATACAGACCCTCCCCCATTCCCCACCCACGGTAGATGATGATGATGATGATGATGATGATGATGATGATGATGATGATGATGATGATGATGATGTTTTTAACGTCCATAGGAATCCATTATAATACCCGTGAATATAACATTTTAGAAGTATTTATTTTCTACTTCTTTCATTTCTCTTATTCTCTGAAGCGCAGTCTAGCAAAGAGTTGTATAAAATCACAAAATAATGGTCTCTGTGCCAGAACAAAAACCACTCAGCTCCCCACCACATACCCCTCTTCTTGTCTCCCCGGTGTTCTCTCCGACTTCTTTGTGAGTAAGATTGAAAAACTCAGAAAAGAACTTGACTCTCAGCCCTCTGTTCCGTTTTCTCTTGGCAAGCCCTTTCAGGGCGAACCTTTCACTTCTTTCTCTCCTGTCACAGAGTCTGACGTCCTGAAGGTCGTCAAAGCCTCTGCTCCCAAAACTTGTGACCTAGATCCCATCCCTACCTCACTCCTCTTTGAATTTCTGGATGTAGTCCTTCCTTCTCTCACTCAAGTCATCAACAATTCTCTCACCTCTGGCTCTTTTCCTGACGTCTTCAAATCCGCTCTTGTCAAGCCTCTTCTCAAAAAGCCTTCTCTCGACCCAAATGACCTAAAAAATTTCAGGCCTATATCAAATTTATCCTTTGTTTCCAAAATCATCGAAAAAATTGTTCTCTCTCAACTCAATGCACACCTGTCTTCAAACAACCTTCTTGATCCTCTTCAATCCGCTTACAGACCTAGACATAGTACAGAAACTGCTCTTGTTAAAATCACTAATGATCTCCTCCTCTCCCTTGATCAAGGCAAACTCTCTGTTCTTGCTCTGTTAGACCTTTCATCAGCATTTGACACCATAGATCACACCATTCTCATTGACCGTCTGCAACACACTTTTGGCCTTCGTGGCACAGTTCTTGACTGGCTCACGTCATACATTACTGACAGACAACAAACTGTTTACGTTGACAATGACCGCTCTGATCCTGCTCCGATCCTTTGTGGCGTGCCGCAAGGATCGGTTTTGGGTCCTGTCCTCTTTGTTCTGTACACATCCCCTCTTTCTGACATCATCGATTCTCACTCTGTCAATCATCATTCCTTTGCGGACGATACACAACTTCATAAACCTTGTGACCCACAGGATCTTGGCATTACAATAAATTCGATGCAAGAGTGCATCTGTGATGTCAAGTCTTGGATGACGTTCAACAAATTGAAACTTAATGACGAAAAGACAGAAGCCATAATTATTTCATCTCCTCGCATAACATCTCAGCTTCCATCTTCCTTTGTTGTTGGTAACTCTGTTGTCCAGTTTTCTGATTCTGTCAAAAACTTGGGCGTGATTTTGGACTCTCACCTGACTATGCAAGCTCACATTCAAACTATAATCCGAAACCTAAATTTTGAACTCCGTCGAATCAACAGTATCCGTCACTTTCTGTCTGCAAAAGCCACTCAAACTCTTGTCTCAGCTTTCATTCTCTCACGGCTTGACTATTGTAACTCTCTCTTCTGTGGTTGCCCGGACTATCTATTGCAAAGACTTCAAAAGATTCAAAATAATGCCGCCCGTCTCATTCTTCGCATTCCAAAATCTGCCCATATAACTCCTCATCATCTTAAATCCCTACACTGGCTTCCCATTGAACAGAGAATTGAGTACAAAATTGCTTGCCTCTGCTTCAATGGTCTCTCTTCATCCGGCCCTTCTTATCTCAAAACCATGGTTAACCCCTACATACCCTCTAGAACCCTTCGATCTTCTTCTGCCCAAAATCTCTCCATTCCACGAGTGAACAAGTCCTTTGGCAAACGCTCATTTTCATTTTCTGCTCCCACCGTCTGGAACTCCCTTCCCATGTCTCTCCATTCTTCCCAAACATCTGCTGCCTTTCGTTCTGGCCTCAAGACCAATCTGTTCAAACGTTCCTTTGCTGACATCACAATTTAAATTCGTGTTGAACTTGGCGTGTGTGTGTGTGTGTGTAGGTGGGTGTGTGTGTGTGCGTGCGTGTTTATATTATGTAATTACATTCTGTATGTTTTGTTTACCATGTTTTTATATTGTTATTGTTTATGTGAATGTAAAGCGCTCTGAGCTTTCATTAGAAAGGGCGCTATATAAATGTTAATTATTATTATTATTATTATTCTAAAGATATTTGCAGGTTTATTCCAGCCTATTACGAATCCCGTCCTTTTTACCCTCGCTGCACAATGTAAGTGGAAAACTTCACATTGCGCCACATTTTTACCGGTAAATTCCTTGTTTGTTGGGATATTTTGCTCAAACTTACAATAATGCTCTAGGAATGACACAAGGAACACCCCTGTGCATTTTAAATAATAAAATCAATCAAGCAATCTTTAATTTAATGTCTGTTCACACATCTAGGTGATATTAGACATTCAAAATGTAAATTTTATAGCATTTTAACTATTTCAAAACATAATTTCAAAACAGTCTATACAAGTATACGAACAGGAGATTTAGCTTTCACAACGTCTGAAACATTTGGATGATATAGAACCATGTCTATAGAATGTATTCAATTATGCTATGTCCATTTACTTTAAATATGTCTTTTAAAACGCATGCGTTTAATTTCATATATAAACTCCATGCGTTTATTCTTAATTCAAATAGAAGGTGATGAACTGATAGACTTTTATTATATATACATTTACACCAGCTGAGTATTTAGTGCTCCATGCGTTCATTCTTAATTTAAATATTAATTTAGAAAGAGGTCTTGAACAATTCAGTATAAATATATTTTTAATGCTATTATCATGATACACTGCCTTTTCTAGTAAGGAAAACATTTCATGATTACACATATTCAAATTTGTTATAGTTATAGAATCTGACGACCTTTGTGCTCCCTCCTTAGCTAATCTGTCACATACCTCATTCCAATGAATTCCGCAATGTGATGGAACCCAACAGAAATCAATATTTATTCCTCTAGAAATTACACAATGTATCAAATGTTTAATTTTATATATAAACTCCCTTCTATCTTTACAGTTCCACTGTCTTAATGCATATAGAACCGCTTTTGAATCAACGCAAAATAATATACCAAATAATTATAAAGGTGACGTCATGATGAAATTTAAAGCCATCAAAATAGCTTAAAGCTCAGCTGTAAATATAGAAAATCCATTTCCTAAATAATATGACCTTCTTATATTTATTTCAGGAATAATATATGCTGATCCACTATCCGAAGAATCTAAAACTGATCCATCAGTAAAAATCTGCATACGGGTTTTGTAATTACAAAGTTTAAATATGCTTTTTTTAAACCTCAGTAACTAATAAATTAGGAGTATTCTCTTTTTTTTTAGTTTGGCTATAGTCAATATCAATATGTGCACATAAATGCCCCCATAGTGGAATCAGTGGTTTCATTGGAAGAACTGAAACTGATGTGATATCAATGTCACACTTATCAAAAAGGTCTTTTGTATAGTTTCTAGTGCCGGGGGTTTCAGTATAAATAGTATCCCCACTTTCTGGAAATTTAGTGCTTTAAATTCCCACTGTCGCTGTCTTCATCATTTGCTCTTTCCCATTCCTGATCTGTCCTGTCACTCTGCTATACTTTCTTCTTCTTCGCTAGTTCAATGACCTACCTTTTTTCTTGAAAACTCTTCCTGGACAAGACTCCTTGTTTGTGTATGAGGTCTGTTGGATCAGCTTGGGAGTGTTGGACGCTTTCTGCCGGGTGGTCACTAGGGCTTCCTATGATTGTATTATTTCGCACTATAGGCATTTTATATGTATGTGTTTAGTTGATGATTTATAATGATGGTTGTATTCTATTTTGTTTTTGTAACCGGGGTGTTCGCGTAGTTGAGGTCAACCCTCAGCCGTCCCCCGCGTGGGATGTCTTTATTGTAAAGTGACTGGCCGGTGGAGGGCATTCAATTTTCCCACTAGGGTTGTTTCGGCAGATCTTTTATGCGGATCGGGGGTTGTCCGGTCCTGATTTGGCTCGGAAGAGTCCGCTGGACCTAAAGCAACAATAAATCAATCAATTGGCTGCAAGTACTTCATATTTTGGGATAATCTTGTTGAGCGTCAATATATAGTTCATCATACACCGAATTTGGAACAGATAAACCCCTTGCCACATATTTGGAAGTAGCCAGCTGACGTTGTTGATTTAATGATAATATTCCAGCTTCTTGAAATATTCGCAGAGTGTTAGCATGAACTGAAACTCCTAATGCAATTTTAATAGCTCTACTGTCAATACCCTGTTATTTATTTAATAATGAATTATTTGCAGAAAAATATGCTTCCTGACCATAAATAAACTTTTAAATTCATGCAGTCTATCGGTGCAACATCTTTCTCTCTCTCTCTCTCTCTCTCTCACACACACACAACACACACAGAGATGAGAGAGAGAGAGAGAGAAAGAGAGAGAGAGAGAGAGAGAGAGAGAGAGAGAGAGAGAGAGAGAGAGAGAGAGAGAGAGACTGCTGCACAGTTTTTGGGACTCTTTACATTTTGTCTATAGGTAGTTTTGTTCACACGATGTACTAATGTAAATAGGCCTACTCCTCTTTGTGTGATATGGGTAATTTTCCTCACACGACGGGTTAATAAGTTGCACAATACGTCATCAAACCCAGGGCTCTTTGCAACCGATGCCCACCCAACCCCTTAATCTTCTTCATTCGCCAATCTGCATGCCATCTGAGCGTTCTAAGAGCAATTAGCCAACACCCGTTCGGCGAAAAATCTCCTTCACTCTATTGTGAAGCCTTTCTAACGTTAAGCCACATCTTTAAACTTCCTTCATCCCTGAAACATCTCCTTCACACGCTCAACAATAAAACACATAGAATGCCCCTAGACGGAGTTACCTGGTTTATTTGAATAATATGACTCAAGACTTCAGGGCTTATTTGATTCTTATCTGTGAATCGAAACGAACCCAGGATTACGAATCGCCAAATGTGCTATAATGTGTTGTTTTTTGTAAACTAGCTGCATAGCAAAAACTCCGGCAGCAGTTTTGAAACTGGGGATTTGTTCAACCTTAACTCCTGTTTTAATTGCAGGTGGTCTATTTTTAAACCTCGCAACAGCCATATCCCCTTTTAATTTTAAACGGCTTCCGGCATGGCATAGCTATAAAATAAATAAATAAAAAAAATATTTAAAAAATTATAATAATACACTATGCTTTTTCACATAGAAGCAAATAGTTTAAATGTATGGCTTACCCTATTCGTGGAACAAGGGCCTATACATTCTTTGTCAGCATGAAAACATTTCTGAATGTCTTGCTTCCGAGACTTGGAGCACAGTGAAAAAAAATCTGATTAAAGAATGCATAACCTACTTCCAAAACTAATAACAAAATATTCAAATTTCCCAAAGCAATAAAACCAGTTTATATTAGCAACATTTTATAATAAGAACAATATTACTAAGGAAAGTAACTAAGTCCACTCAAAAATAACCTTAGCTATAGATTTCTTACTTTCCCTCTTCTTCATCTTCTCTCTCTCTCTCTCTCTCTCTCTCTCTCTCTCTCTCTCTCTCTCTCTCTCTCTCTCTCTCTCTCTCGCTCTCTCTTTTTCTTTTTCTTATTAACACTAAGAATAAGAAGAATAAAAGAAAATAACCTCAAACATACTGGCAAACACACTACTTAACTCATAAAAAAATACTGCCCGTAACATGTGCTATTTATGCATTTATTGTACACGCCTAGTGCTGCCAACATTATCTGTTCATAATAATTAATAATCCTAATAATGCCATTATTAAAGAGAAGAGGGGGGAGGAGAGTAGTGAGGAAACCGGAGCATACGGAGTGAACCATCGGTGAGCTGAATAGTCTCGTACCTAAGTCACGTAAGTTCGCCCATTGCGAGAATCGAACTCGCGACCCTTGGCACGGGAAACCGGTGACTAATCCATGATAGCCTGGGGGACCTAGAAAAAAATATGCTATGACCCTAAACAAATTGTTATAGAAAAGATTTTCACTGCATTATGACAGCACGATCAGTTGCTACTTCCCATAAAAAATCGGACACAGTTGGTGTGCGGCATACTTTTTAGCGGCTATTTAAAGGTCACGGCCAAGGTCACAGTCCACAAAAATCGTTAGAACCCTATCAAGTAGCACCTTGTTTGAAAGGTAATAAAAATGCATTGTCAAAAACGTTATAATAATTAACGATACTGTTGACTGGTTAAAGTTAATGATGTAGAAAGTTATGTAAATGCTCTATGAGACAACAGATACAATAATAAACAATGAACAATATGAACATATTAATTACACTGCAAACCATTATACTATGTAGTCAGTTTCTTTAACTTAATTTGATAACGCAAAACCTTACTGAACATTTGTGCTCCAATCCTGCTACACTTCATCGGGATGGGGTGGGGGAGTGTTGCAGCAGCTAAGACCCCGGCACTCCTTGCAGGCAGGAGAACAAAGAAGCCTGTACCTCCTGCATGAACAGCGGGATTGGGCATCACAATTTCCCGAGCATGAGCATCGGATTATCTTCAGCAGCTTTGGTGGAGCAGCAGGAAGCAGGGTTGTCACTGGCAGTAGCATGTTGCCCTCCAGCTTCCATCCACATGTTGTTGGGCATGCGTCCTGCTGCTTGCCCATCCACTCTTGTACTTGCCAGTAGACGCGATGACTGTGAAATCGTGCAGCCGCAGACGTTGGGGGCAGCGTATTCACCTGAACAAAGGTTGTTCCAAGGGCCACTTTCCTACAGAAGGTGCGATACCTCAGTTCGTCTATTCTATCATGTTCTTTGCCACCATATAGGAGTACAAGGGCTGTCTCTCCTGCTGCTTCTACTTCTTCTGTCACTGACGATGCCTCCAGAAATGTTTTGGCAGCCTTTTGAAAGCAGGTGCTGGACCTCAGTTTTGTGAGAGCTACAGCCTTGCCAATGCCAAAGGGCCTGGACGTGGTGTCACAACCTGTAAGGGCATGCAGAACTAACATGAGATGACGTAACGGGAACCCAATGACATCAACAAGTCGTTTTATGTCCCACACTTTCTTCTTTTGCTGTTGTTTGTCTGAATAGAAGTAGACATCATGGTCTTCGGCACACAGGTAATATATCAACAACACCAACAGGTCCGTGTCTTCACCTACCACAGCCGCGCTCTTGTATTTAGCTGCCTGTTGAGCTGCCAGGACAATCTGCAAGTCAGCGTCTGACTTCGCTTGTATGACTGTGCATGTCCGCTCCAAGCATGAACCAAGGAGAGAAATGAATCTCTGCTTGTTCTCCTTGTGTGCAAGAAATACTTCCTTAGTAGACAGCAGGGCCATGCCAGGAGTAAAATGAACCGGTACTCCTTTCTTTCCTTTTGTGCGTCTTATATGGGTCATATCCTTGGTTGAGGGTCCAGACCCATATCCATCAAAGACTACCACGGCATGGGGATATTGGCTATTTACATAACTGACGTAAAAGTCAACAATGCTTTGGAATGTGGAGCCCCGCTTCCAGGGTGCTTGTATTCGTTGTAGTAAGGAACCTCCGTCCACAACATACTGGAGGTCACGGGGTAGAGAACACATGGGAGGTTCAGACACCATCTTCCACAGCTCATCGGCCAGTGATGCCTTGTTTGGTAGTCTCATTATTTCTGGAGATTCAAACAAAGATGATGGATAACTGCATAGCTCGTATTTGAATATTTCTTGTTCTTCTCCGCTCATTTGACCTTGTGCTGCAGTAATAAACCGTTGAAATAGCAGCTGTGCGTCGATGTTGATGGGTGCTCCAACCCCTTTATTCGACTGCCTGGTGGCCAGAGTCCTGACTTGTTCTTTCCTTGTAAATTTAAGCTCACCAGCATTCTGTCCCTCTAATGACCGGATTATCTGTTCTCCAATCTTTTTTGCCTCATGGGCGTTAACAGTGAGGTCAGCAGTCACTCCTGTGGCAATGTTTCTGAGCGTAGGGTCTTCCGAAAATGGGCTCCTTTCTTGAAGATAGGCGCCTATCTTGACCATATCCTCCATATCTTTCTGAACTCTTGCTTCTCCAAGTTCTGCATGTTCATCACTCGTTGCTCGCCGAATACCAGTCAATTCCTGCATGGCATGGTTAATACCGGCACATGCAGGCAGCGACAGCACCCATTTTGCTCGCTGAGCCTCTGTGATACCTCGGGTTCTCGTAAGACCACCTGTGGTCTTCGCACTGCGCATTAGGGTCTGTTCAATAACAAGATCGGAGGATAATCCAGCCCAATACCTGTCAGACCTCCGAATAACATAGTGACCATCCATGAAGCTTTTAAAGACGTTGGGGTTCACTTTGTCCAGCTTATTCATCATCTGTAGGTACAGGTAGACTGATTTGGCATAGAGGTTGTGCCCAGTAGCTGCTAAGTACGGCAACATCTCATGCATGGTTGACAAGTGTAACAGCCAGTTGCCAGTTCTCTCAGCCTTGAGAAATCGCTTCAGAATGTCAACTGTTGTCATATACTGCAGCCACAGCTGGCATGTTTTGCTGGTTAGACCAAGTGACATTTTCTGTTCGTGAATCCGTTTGCTCATACGTTCCAAGCAAGGGCTGTCTTTCAGGTTCTCTGCTGTTATCTCGCCTTTGAGCAGTTTGGCATGAGTGTGAACAACAGCATTCATGTCTTCAAAGTCGTTTACCGCCTCTCCCAACACTTCTGGCATATGAGACTGGAGAGGTTCCCAAGATACATCACAACGCCCATCTATGTCACTGCTTGATGCTCCATCAATAAGTACAACAGAGGCATCAGTGTACTGAGCATCGTTGCTGTCGCTGGGTTTTGGTAATTTTGGAAGAGGGATTTGCAGAAGGTCTGCAATAAGAAGGGCATGCAGGGCTGTGTCTATCATGATGTGTGCACGCACTGCACGCTCCACTGCATCACCATTTAAAATTGCTGACACTGAATTTGGGGCGTACACAAGAGACATGACTTCCTGTAAGCCAGAATCTGCCATAAGGTGGCCAATGCAAGCCAGAAAACTTTTCTCTAGATGGAAGGGTCCAAGTCGCAAGATGATTGACCTAAGATGACTTTCTTCCGGTTCACTTTGTATAATGTCAAGAGCCTTCCACCAGAGAGGCTGGTCAAATGTCAGAACTGCAGTTTTGTTGTTTCGTTTTGCTTCAGAACAAATATAGTGCAGAGTGGAGAGTATGCATGTTCTGTCTGTGGGGTTAAGGTCGATCATGGGTAAAAACAGAACAGATGACTGCCCAGGAAAAGCACCTTGGTGTACAGCCTGCATTACTCCAGACCAAGAAGGTCTGTCTGGCTTAAGCAGCCAGCAGGACTTCCAGAGTAACTCAACTTCCATTGTTGGATCCTGCACAATTTGTGTTTCAAGTCTTTCCAGCTTGAGACTTTTCAGACCACCTGTTTCTTCTCTGTTGAAATATTTGATTTCAATTTTAGCCTTTCTTACTATTTCTTCAGATCTGATGTTAGTTCGTCTCTTAACCATCAGCTTGCCATGCATCATTGGCGTCACAGTGGCGATAATTCCCATCCCATGGAATGTGTTGTAACCGCCAATGGTATTAGTGTTGTGGTCCAAATTGTCGGCCATGTACTGTGCAAAATGGCCATCGGGAAAGGTAGTGCTCTCAGCATGGGTTGGAGAAATGGCGGCACTCATTTCATAAGTCTTTATTTCGTCGTACGAGGGAGAAAATCCAAGTGCATGAAGGGTTTCATTAAGAAACTTGGAAGCAAAGAGATGGTGCACCTGCACGCCTAGTCCCAGAGGCAAGGGACACAATAACATCCTTGGGCGAGCTGCTTGCATTATTACTTGTCCAACTGATGCAATTTTCAGATCCGCTTTGCCACAGAAGATAATGCTCAACAGTAGCCTTAGAGACTCTGGAACAAACTGCAAATTAAAGCTTAATGATTCAATGTCATCCTGACTGGGGTATGCATCACGTGACGCTGCTACAGATTTAATGTCACTTTTAATAAGCTCTGCAGCTGCCTTGAGTATCTGTATCCTCTGGGCCTCCTCGTCGTTACCTTGTCTGGCATAAAACGAGTGCAGAATAGAAGATGCAGTTTTTTTGCACGTAACAACGTTAGCCTTCCCATCCACACATGTGATTATAACGTCATCGCCAAAGTGTTTCTTTAATTCGTGTTTCATCTTGGGATGGCTGTATGCTTCATCCCCTCCATTGATTTCTTTCATCTTTGAGATCAAATCATTGATAGTGATCTGTTCATCGTCATTTTCTTCAAGAAAACGCACAGCTTTCTGAAAGGCCTCAGTCAAGGCTTCATTTTTTCGGCGGCCACGTTTTGCTTGCTGATTCTGCTGATCTGAAGCAGTTTCCCGAGGTCTCTTCAATGACTGAAATCGACTATTACAATCTTTGTGATACACTGCATCTGCAGCAACTAAATCATTAACAAGTTCCAGTCTTGCAGTGACCTTTTGTGCCCAGTCATCATTCCTGCGCTTTGCACAAGCCATGTGAAGAGTTTCTTTATATTCTAATGTTCGAACTGTATACCACTCATCTTTTGGTTGTAGACGCCTTTTTTCAGTTTTGTCTACAGTTTTTGAACAAAACAAACAGCTGTTCTTGAAATCAAACTGTGCCGTGCTTGACCTTCTGGACCGTGAACTTGATTCTGAACTAATGTTGTTCAAGTATGTCTTTATACTTTTTTTGTTAGTATAGTTGCGACGACAAGCAACGTGTACAAAGTCACCCTCACTGATCTCTAATGACTCTCCTCTTGTTTTGCTAGCAAGCAAAATACTAGAAACTCCTTTTTTTGTCGGATAAATGATGCCGTCATCTTGGTTCCTTGATTTTCGGCAAATGCCGCATACAGCTTCAGAAACCCTGGTGACAATTATTACTGAACAATCTAATAACTGAATTCTTTGAGCTTATAAGACTAAATCGTAAATAAAATAAAATAAATAAATAAATTTAAAAAAAAAAAATAATAATAAATTAATGTATATAAATGTTTGACATTGTTTTACCTACCATACATTCACGTTTAAGTAGCCCTGGTAACAAAATATATATTACTATAAAATCTAAGAAATTAAATATCAGATCTGAGCATATTGAAATAATACTAAATCGTAAAAAAGAGAACATATATATATAAAATTATCACATTGTTTCGCCTATCATACATTTATACTTTAAAAACCCTGGTGACAAAATGTATATTTTAAAAAAAATCTAAGAAATGAATTCTCTGAGCATATTGGCAAAAGACTAAATAGAAAAAAAAAATAATGTAGACACAATTTTGACATTGTTTCGCTTACCATACATTCAAACCTATTGTTATCTAAATATGCAATTTTCGCCTGAACAAGACAAAATTATCCCCTCCCCTTAACTAACATACCTGCATGCGATAATTAGCTTGCAGTTTACATCTAATATTGTTGCAAAACAACTTACAAAACGCGATCAGCATCATTTTGCTGTATCCCATTGTTTGCCGCCATCTCGATAAAACAATGCTGCCAGAGGTCAGAATGACGTTACCTGCGACCCACTTTTGTGGAATGCTGCAGTGCGATGTGTGATAGAGGAACAGCGTCAAAAGGGGGCGAACACGGAAAATAACGATTTTCAAAAATTATTTTAATATATTTCCCCTACGTCCCGATCGGCCGATTTTGAACCATAAGCTAACCCAATTATTCTCTACCCGATGCAGTAAGTTTTGCTTCTATAACAATTAGTTTTGGGTAGCCGATTCCCCCCTCTAGAGTATGAGGCCATCCCCGCTTCAAAGAACTGTCTGTCACGTTCAAGGGTGGGTATTTTAGATGTAAATCAAGATTGATTGGATTTACCTATCAGCAGTATTGTATAGCTCTATTTATTATTAATATTTTGTGTTTTTAAAGCAAAGTTTAACTTCTGCGACTCCAATGATGGAAATAGATTTCAATCTCTGATTTTTAGTGTTGTTTCGTTTTTTTCTCACTGTACTGTTCTGAACGAAAAAAAAAAAGAAGAAAGAACTCAAAAATAAAAATTAAAATTAAAAAATACCTCCCCTCCCACACACACACTCACACAAACAACAACAACAACAACAACAGCAACAACAACAACAAAATAGAAAGAACGAGAGAGAGAGAGAGAGAGAGAGAGATAACATAAAGGAGGAGAGTGAGAGTGTGTATGTGAAACGACTCCATCAACAAGCCAACGATGCAGTCGCTGAGTGCAACAATAACAAAAAGTGAATAGTACGAAACTAAAACTTAACAAAGGCAAGAAAACTGACTTACACAAGCTGATGAGGGAGAGGGCCTGGCTGCTGAGTTGCATATTGGCCTTTGTCTTGACCTCGAAGATAGTATGGAGGGAAGGGAAATGTCGTCTGCTGCACAAATACAATAGTTGGTATTCACACTTTTCTGCTATCCTATGCACCAACGGGAATCTCCTCAATGAAACATACTTCCGGTTTCTTTCTCCGCGTGTTTTAGTGAGTTATTTCCAAATATTCAAGAATAATAACATGTGTCACTGGCCACCAGTATCGTACCCTCACTTTTTTTGCTGCAGTTTATTATCCCTTTCTATCGCCAGTGGCGCGCCTAAACCCTACCTACCTAACATTATTTGTGAATTTTTAAAAAATAGTCGGAAAAACATAACGCCCAGATGCTGGCTCGAACCCACACCTGTCAGTCGCCATTGGTTTCTGGCTTGTGGACAAGGCAAGTTAGTCCCGCCTTAGCCCACTTGGCCACAACGCTCGCCTAACATAGTCAACTACTTCGTGTTTTGTGAAGGTTGCGACGGCGAAGCTATGGAAAACCACAAGAGTCTTCAGGTCCTGTTTCACTTTCTGTCGATGATCGACGCACCTCCGAAGTCGCCACAAATACAGGCTTCTACGATTGTTTTTTGCATCCTTTCACTGAGCCTGTACTTCCTCCACCGTTTTTATACTTATCCCACTCGTTTTCTGGCTCTAACAATCGTCGTTTTCGGCAATTTACCATATTTAAAAGTCACGCATCAAGCTTTGATAAAAGCAAAACAAGCCAGACCGGAACTTGGTTTCATTCTAACCTCGTTTTAATTTATAATGGCGATACCCACGAGTTTTTATGAGATGTGCCGGAAAGTTGTGAATAGTCTCACTGTCTAGGGCCGTCACTGACGACAGTCTCGTTTCAAGGTATCTCCAGGTAGGTTTGAAAATACACAAATGTATAAATGAGATTGTCGGGTTAGATAAAACAGAACAGGCCTAACAGGTTATATATAATAACAGCTTGAGTTTTAGAGTGAAAAAGAATACCACATAAAAACGTTTTGCGACTGGAAACGTTACAATAATAATTATACAGCTTTTGGTAAGCCTACTTTAATGCCATGTGCATTACATGCCAGCCAAACAACGATTTAACGAAACTTAAATTTGAGTTCACTTCATTTTCTACAAATATGAACTCCAGACAAAATACTAACAGAAGAAATACAAATTGTAAAAACTCATCTCTCGAGGTAAAAGCAGAAATGTAAAGTTATATATATTTTTTATCAAATACTTTCAAACACTCAGTGAGGAAAAGGAACTTCCTTAAGATGTGATGTCCAATTTGAAAGTTATATGGGCAATAATTTAGGATATTGGGGCTTTGGTGTGTTAATCAACAAACTACAATGTAACGATTAAAATGAATTTGAAAAAAACAACTTTTATAATATCTTCTCTTCCATAAATCTTATTATCCTCAATTAATCAGAATCAAGCCAGATGAGGCTGATGACATCTGCCGAGTAGTTTCGACAAAATCGGACAAACAGAACACTGTAACAGCTTGAATAGACATATTTGGCATCAACAACAACAAAAATATAAAATAAAATAAAAGAAACAAGAAAAAGAAAACAAAATGCCGAGATATTTTGAAATTTCAAACCGTTTGTCCAGAATGGACGGTAAAATCATACTGAATCAGCTGTTCATAACATCATTGATTATATACGGTAAGCGAGCGTTGTGGCCCCGTGGTATAAGGTGAGACTAACGTCCTTGTCCCCAGGCTAGAAACCAATGCACTTGACAGGTGTGGGATCGATCCCACCTCTGGGCGTTATGATTCTCCAAATATTATTTACTTTTGACTTGGGCAACGCTTAACGTCTCGGAGGTTTTCTTCGTGTACTCTGCTCCGGTTTTCTCCCCTGCAAAATTTCAAAAACACAACTAACATTAGGTAGGTTGGATTTCGGCGCGCCACAAGCTGCGATTACGCCTTCCCCGGGTGAGGCGGCCCAGAATTTCCCGATACAAAGGGACAATAAAGTGTCACAAATCAAAAATCACAATCAAAATTGAAACTAAACTCAATCTGAAAATTCAATGTGAACTACTTTTTGTCGGAAGTATGTCTCTGTTCCCCCAGGTAGGCCTATATATAGGTATGCGTTCCAATTCCCCAGGTCTATCCATGTTCCTGCAGGCCAGTTAAGTTTCTCCCGACCTATGGTTCTGCAGATTGGATAGGCCAGTAATATCTATGTTCGTCAAACAATAGCTGGGGTTCCATAATATAATTTATTGATATCTTGGAAGTGTAATGTGAAGATGTAAAATAACGCGTAAAAGGAGATTTACCTCCTGGTGCTTAAATGTCGCCCGTTAGATCCCAACCGTTTTAATAAAGTTGTGGGCAGAGAAGTGTAGTGTACAGCTCAAGATTTTCACGTAAAGTGAAGATTTTGTCATGTTAGCTCTGGATTTAAATGTCACGCGTCGCTTCGCTGTATGTGTGATATTATTATCATCTGCAGTTGACAACAATGTACTTATTGATCACAGTGTATGACTATACTGATAACTAACAACAGGATCTAATTAAAGCCGCCCAACCCCCGTAGGGGTGCCGGGGGTTTCAGTATAAATAGTATCCCCACTTTCTGGAAATTTAGTGCTTAAAATTCCCACTGTCGCTGCTTTCTCATTTGCTCTTTCTCATTCCTGCTCTTTTCTATCAATCTGCTATACTATCGTCTTCTTCGCTAGACCAGTCTCCTACCTTTTTTCTTGAAAACTCTTCCGGGACAAGACTCCTTGTTCGTGTATGAGGTCTGTTGGATCAGCTTGGGAATATTGGACGCTTTCTGCTAGGTGGTCACTAGAGCTTCCTATGATGTTATTATTTAGCAATGTAGGCATTTTATATGTATGTGTTTTGTTGATAATTTATAATGATGTTTGTATTCTATTTTGTTTTTGTAAACGGGGGTTCGATAAGTTGGGGTGAAGCCTCAGCCGTCCCCTGCGTGGGATGTCTTTATTGTAAAGTGACTGGCTGGTGGAGAGCTTTCGGTTTTACCACTAGGGTTGTTTCAGCAGATCTTTTATGCGGATCGGGGGTTTTCCGGTCCTGATTTGGCTCGGAAGAGTCCGCTGGACCTAAAGCAATAATAATGTAATGTAATGTAAAGCCGCCCACGGCGCCAACCTGCAGCCATCAAACGCACTGAACAACTGAGCGATCGTCCCTATACACGACATAAACGTATACGCGCGCTTATTTTAGCCTGTCGAACCCTGCCTTTTTTTTGTTTTGGAGTTATTTAACCTGCCCCGGCGAGGACACGGAAGAGGTGACACAGCGTATGAAGAGTCAGTCAGAAAAGTAGACTCCTGCGAGAAAAGTAGCCTCCCGAGGTGCAGCGCACCAAGGTCTGCCGCACGAGCGCGCATGCAGGCGATTGTACAGTACCTCTGAACTAGTACTCCGTAATACTCTCATAACCACACTTGTAGAAAGCACGGCATTAGGGTCAGTGTGGTATAGTGGGAAAACAGGATAGATTGGGCTTAATAAATTGTATGCTCACGTCACTGTACTCCTTACGAGTCTGAGATGATAGACTGGATTTTCTCAGACGAGACGATCCAGTAAGATCCTTTCTGTTATGTAGAGATTGGGTTCGGGGGTCAAGCTGTTGTTGTTTATACCTCTTGGCCCACAGTTGTCTGTAAATAAATAAATGAAGAAAGAATTTTTGTTTTAAAAGGCAGAAAGGGCAAAATAAATCCATTCAGAGAGAGAGAGAGAGAGAGAGAGAGAGAGAGGGAGAGAGAGAGAGAGGGAGAGAGAGAGAGGGAGAGAGAGAGAGAGGGAGAGAGAGAACTAATGAACGATAGAACTAAGAAAGAAAGAAAGAACCAACGAAAGAAAGAAAGCAAGCAAGAAAGAAAAAGAACAGAAATAAAGAAATATAAAATAAAGACAGAAAGAAATAAAGAAGGCAAGAAAAAGAAAGAAAGAAATAACGAAGGACAAAGAAAGAATGACATACATAAAATTTAAAAAAACACACCAAGGAATTAAAAGAAAGAATTAAAAGAAAGAATGAAATATTGAAGAAAAACTGAAAAAAACCGAAGAAGGTAAAAAGATATAAAAAAAAAGAAAAAGCAAGAAAAAAAAGAAAAAAAAAGAAATAATGATAGAAAAGACATAAGTAGTCATTGGTGTGTGTGTGTGTGTGTGTGTATGTGTTGTGTGTGTGTTGTGTGCACATGTGTGTGTCAAAGTGTGGATGTGTGAGTTGTATGTGTGTATGTGTATGTTTATGTGGGCGTGTATTCATGGACTTATGGGGTGTTGAACTTGCCTTTTTATGCACAAAATGGGGCTTTTTAGCTACAGTAGCACCCCACATTTTTAAAGTACATTGGAGTGCTTTTGTAGTACATTGGAGTGCTCTTGTAATGCATGGGACTGTTTTAAGTACATGAGAGTGCTTTGTCCGGGATGGGCTTCATTCCAGACAAATTTGAAGTAAAAAGGTTAGGATAATGTTAGGGTTAGGAGACAAAATAGGTAAACTTTTTGACGAAAACAGACATTTTTTAAATATAATTCTTACATTCATAAACCTTGCGCGCTTTCCGTAGAAAAAACCAAACCACCCCCCCCCCCCGCCCCTCCTGTTTTTTGATGATTACATTTCGTCCAATACCTCAATTTACCATGAACATAGACGTGTGTGTGGGTGTGTGTGTGTGCGTGTGTGTGTGTGTGCGTGCGTTTGCGTTTTGGGTGTTTGTAGGTGGGTGCGTATGGGTGTGTGTAGGTAAAAGGAAAGTGAAAGAAAGAAGGAACACGAAACAGCATTGCACATTGGGGCATGCTTACAATTCTTTTGCACGTTTCTCGTGAAAGGAAATAAAGTCTTATGCTGTTCAGGTCTATATTTGATAACTCACGGTCTTCATGTTTCTACCCAGGGAATATTTTTTTTTAGAAATGTCAATGTCTGCCCCCACTATTCCCAAATGATTTTCTCTGCACGTCGCACGCTTAAAGCAATTAAGGCATCATTTCAATAAATTTACATTACGACCAATGAGCAGCATGCACAAAGCCCTAGCATTAAATAATTAAATGAACAGGACCGCTATGAAGCCTATAAGGCTATACCAAGTCTTAAGACCTCATGACTGGTTTAATAATAATAATAATAATACAGGATGCTATACGCGCCTTTCCCCAAATCATTCAGGCTCAAAGCGCGGCGATCTATACCAACATACACGCTCACCTGTCTTATCCACCCTCACACACACCAAACACACATCCATCACTCACTCAAACAGGTGGTGTAAAGGCAGGGAGATCGCTATTAGAAGACGGAAAGAAAATCGAATTTTTATTTTTGAAATTTTTATATTGACTGCGTCCTGTACCATTATTGAAGGGAAGGAGGAAACCGGAGTGCCCGGAGAAAACCCTCGGTGACCTCAATAGTCTCGTACCTAAATCACATACGTTCGCCCCTTGCGGGAATCGAACCCGCGACCTTCGGCATAGGAAAACCGGCGACTTATCCACTGCGCCACGAGGCCACCCCAGGTATCTTTCTTTATGCTTACAAGCGCCCAAACCCGATAATTACAAATATCATGAGATAATTACAAATAATATTGGATAATTACAAGTATCAAGGAATAATTACAGTTATTATATCAAAATTACAAATATCTTCGCATGTTCATATTTAATTTTCAGTTTTGGCTCTAGCAATCCGCCTAGAAATGCGCCAGAATCCAAAAATGTAATTATCACATAATAATTTACAATTTTCATTTGATAATTACAACTTTAACGTGGTCATGTTTAATTCTGGCTAAGGCGGTTTACTAGCGCCAAGACTTGCATTTACAGTTATCAGTGATAATAGTAATTAACACGTGTTTCCTACTCCTTCGGATGAGAGTATAAACCGTGGTCTAGTCTGTGGCGCATACATTCCATCATAACGGACATTAAAGATCCTGACGCTCATGTCCTAGACGGGTGAGTGCCGGTGACAAGAACACACCCAGCATGCACCGAGGTCCTTCTCCCCCATCCCTGGCTGCCCAGGATTGTGCTCAGTTGTCTGGAGCGTTATTACGATGCGCCCAAAGGCTGCAAGTTGGCGCCTCGGGCGGTTTGAGTTAGATCCTGTATCGGCCAGCGCCTTGAGCAGCTCTTGAGGTGGAAAAGCGCTATACAAGAAGGAATAAATAAATAAATAATTCACATATATGACGGCCTGCTAGCGCTAAAACCTGATAATTGCAAATATCATGTGATCATTACAAATATCAACGACTTATTTACAATTACCACGTAAACATGTTACTTATCAAGTGGAAATTACAATTTTCTATTTGAACGCATTTCCAGGCGGACTGCTAGAGCCAAAACTGAAATTAAACATGATCACGTGAAAATATTTGTAACTTTTCAATGATAATTGTAATTATCCCTTGATAATTGTAATTATTCCATGACATTTGTAATTATCTCATGATATTTGTAATGATCATGTTTTGACCCTAGGAAAGCGCGGCAAATACTGATAACTATTAATTAATACAATTGCTTACCGATAGTTCTGTTAATTAAACAGAACACGTGTTAATTTAAATGATCTCGTGATTTTGGTATCTCTCGGTTTTGGCGCTAATAGGCCGTCATATTTCTTTAGCAAATTGTTGTCCTTAGTTGTCAGTTTTTATTGCTCAGTGTTTTGATCTTCTTTCGTTCTGACCACTCTGTCTGTCTGTCTGTCTGTCTGCCTGCCTGTCTGTCTCTTTCTATCCTTCCCTCACCCCTACATTTTCCTTACCTACCCCCTTCTATGCTCCCCCAGGTCTATGTTTCTCTGTGTCTATTTGTTCTCCCAGCTCTGTTTTCCCAGGCATATAGTCCCCCAGGGCAATGTTCCCTGGCCTGCTATATATTCCCTCAGGTCTATACCTCCTCGGGCCTTTATTCCCCAACGTCTGTGTTAGCTTACTAGGTCGTTGTTCTCCCCAAAGTCAATTTTGCCCCAAGACTACACCTAACGGTCTGTGTTCCCCTCGCTCTTTGTACCCCCAAGTCTATATTCCCAGCTGAGGTATATCTATGTCCCCAAGGTCTTTGTTCCCGCTGGTATTTGTTCCACCCACATGCGTTGGTGACAGACCTAGACGAATACTATTATAAACCTGGTCCCGGGGAAACAAACCTACAATCTTTTCGAGGAACATATACATTAGAGATAAGGCAAACTGACATTACATTACATTACATGATTATTGCTTTAGGTCCAGCGGACTCTTCCGAGCCAAATCAGGACCGGACAACCCCTGATCCGCATAAAAGATCTGCTGAAACAACCCTAGTGGTCAAACTGAAAGCTCTCCACCAGCCAGTCACTTTACAATAAAGACATCCCACGCAGGGGACGCTAAGGCTGTACTCTAATTTATCGAAACCCCGTTTACAAAAACAAAATAGAATACAAACATCATTATAAATTATCAACAAAACACATACATATAAAATTCCTACATTGCTAAATAATAACATCATAGGAAGCCCTAATGACCACCTGGCAGAAAGCGTCCAATATTCCCAAGCTGATCCAACAGACCTCATACGCAAATAAGGAGTCTTGTCCCAGAAGAATTTTCAAGAAAAAAGGTAGATGACTGGTCTAGCGAAGAAGAAGATAGTATAGCAGATTGATAGAACAGAGCAGGACTGAGAAAGAGCAAATGAGAAAGACAGCGACAGTGGGAATTTAAAGCACTAAATTTTCCAGAAAGTGGGGATACTATTTATACTGAAACCCCCGGCACCCCAACGGGGGAAAGTGACTGCTAAACCAGCCATTTTAAAACGACCGTGATATTTATTCAAAATAGGCTGAAATAATGTAAAAATAAAGGATGGGTCACAACCCACCTACCTATTCACGCTCACATCCCCTACTCTCTCAGATTCCCCCCACCCACGCACCCCCCCAAAAAAAAAATCATTACGCAAATAATTGTTCACTTCTTGAAAATGAAAAAGCCAGACATAGATTAATTCTGTACAACGAAAATGATTTTGAAGAAGTAAAATTCATAAGGAATATATCAAAAGGCAAAAGAAATGTTAACTGATTTGAATTATTGACACCTTTGAATAAAATGATGGGAAGAGGCAGAAATAAGGGAATGACGTTAGCAACAACCACTAGGACGATGACAACGACGGTGGTAATAAAAAATATTGATGATGAACGCGATGCTGCTGCTGCTGCTGCTGATTATTATTTTTATTTTTATTATAATTATTATTATTATTATTCTTATTATTATTCTTATTATTATTATTATTATTATTATTATTATTATTATTATTATTATTATTATTATTATTATTATTATTATTATTATTATTATTACTACTACTACTACTACTAATACAACTACTACTACTACTACTACTACTACTACTACTACTACTACTACTACTACTACTACTACTACTACTACTATTACTACTACTACTATTATTAGAACACCCATAATCTCACAGGTACAGCATATTAGTACAAATATTTTAGTTAGGTCTTCAGGTCAGGTCAATAATAATAATAATAATAATAATAATAATAATAATAATAATAATAATAATAATAATAATAATGATGATGATGATGATGATGATAATGATGATGATAATAGTAATAATAATAATAATAATAATAATAATAATAATAATAATAATAATAATAATAATAATAATAATAATAACCCCCGAAAAATATAACTACATAAATAAATAAATAACATAAATAACATAAAATACAAAACAAAGGAATAAAAACGAGAAGACGATAATATTAATGAACAGGGAAAGAACGGAAAGGGACAAAAAATTGAAAGAAAAGACAGCAAAAAAAAAGGAAACAAAAGAACATTTTAAAAATGAAAAAAGAAAAGAAAAGGAGACAACACAAAAAAAATGAAAAAAAAAACAAGCAATAGAAATAACCCGAAAGACAAGAAAAGATAGAAGAACAAAATGAAAAATAAACGGCAGTGCAAGAGAAAAAATAAAAAAACAATGAAATAAAAATAAAATAAAATAACAAGAAAAGTAAAGGACAGAAACAGAAAGGGAAAAAAAGGACAAGAAAAGAAAAAGAACAAGGGAAAAAGAACAAAGACCCAATAAAGTGAAACTGGCGGTAATCAACGCAACAAAGTAATGATTAAAAGAAATAAATGAAAGATACGAAAATTAGAGTTAAGTAAATACAAACAGAAAAGAAAAATAAATGAATGATAAAAGAATAAAATACTGGCAAAAAGAATTAAAAAAAAAGAAGTTGAAAAAAAAAATAAAGAAAAAAACTGAAAAGGAAAGGAAAGAAAAAAAATAAAAGAGAAAATAATAATAAAAAAAAACAATAACAAAAACACTAGAAAGTTAAAGAATGAAAGAGAGAACTTTAAACTAAAGAAGCAAACAAATAATGTATGTGTTCTGGAGGATGGGGTAGTGAGGGAAGGGGGGGGGGCGGGGAGGGGGGGGGAGAAATATGAGTACATTAGAACTTTAACAGATAACATAAACAAAATTTAATAAACAAATATATTGCAAATGAAAGACACAGAAGAAAATTAGAAAATTAAGTTGAAATTTAATACGAAGAATTGGCAAAGAAAACCCGAAACCAATACCGTTCTGTTCTTTAACAGAGTCTAAAAACCTAAAACCAGACGAACGCTTCCAATCAGACAATTAGTCTAAAACACTATAACGTGAAAGTAGCTGTCCGTTGAGCTAAATCAAGCAACATAAAAGATAATTACCTTCCTTAAGCGCTCTGATCCAAAGTTGTCGGTCTTGACGTCCTGAGGGCCCTCTATCACGACCAAGATTTTATACTGAAGGAGAGAAGATCTAAAAAGGACCGAAGACTTCATTCGCGCCTCTTTATGACAGTTGGCAGGCGTGGTTGGCGCATGCGCAGCTCTAGCACACCAATCTGGTCACAGTATTCAGCTTGTGGTAGAGGCAGATGTGTAATCTATCTATCTATCTATCTATCTATCTATCTATCTATCTATCTATCTATCTATCTATCTATCTATCTATCTATCTATCTATCTATCTATCTATCTATCTATCTATCTATCTATCTATCTATCTATCTATCTATCTATCTATCTATCTATCTATCTATCTATCTATCTATCTATCTATCTATCTATCTATCTATCTATCTATCTATCTATCTATCTATCTATCTATCTATCTATCTATCTATCTATCTATCTATCTATCTATCTATCTATCTATCTATCTATCTATCTATCTATCTATCTATCTATCTATCTATCTATCTATCTATCTATCTATCTGTCTATCTAACAACGAAGTATTCTACTTATCTATGTCAAGTGCCAAATTTAACCAGGCAGGAACTTTTGTTCTGAAAGGCAAAGCCACAATTTTGTTACATTCATCCTTATTTGATCCTGATCCTCATCACCATCTTTACATCTGTGACATTTCATAGAAAGGGTTAATTGTTAGTTCCCTCCACCACAATTATCCCCCACGTTTACAGCTCTTTCAAGACTCCGCAAATTGTGATTGGAAATACGTCTACTCTTCTGAAACAAAATGAATTGTATGTATATTTTTAGGAGACATTCTATTCCATTACAATAAATGTTATTACATTACATCACATTATGTGGTTGTTGTTTTAGGTCCAACGGACTCTTTTGAGCCAAATCTGGACCAGTCACATGAAACGGGTCTGTCTCCCACAAGATCAGAAAAACATCAACGATCCCCCTAAAATACACATACATGTACGCATACAAATTTACTATATTGTGACCACTCCTCTTTGCAATGTTCATGTATGTAAGGTTAGTTATTCATTGATTACAGGGTCCAGCGGACTGCAAAGAGATAAATCAGGGCCATAAAATCAAGACCACAACTTCGCTAAAAGAGGACTCGCCCCTGATCCGCATAAAAGATCTGCCGAAGCAACCCTAGTGGTAACACTGAAGGCACTCCACCAGGCGGTCACTTTACAATAAAGACATCCCACGCAGGGGACGCTGAGGCTATACTCTAATTTATCGATCTCTAGTTTACAAAAACAAAATAGAATATAAACATAATTATAAAATATCAACAAAACACATACATATAACATGCCTACATTGCCAAATAATAACATCATAGAAAACCCCAATATTCCCAAGCTGATCCAACAGACCCAGGCAGACACAAATGAGGACTTTTTGTACCGGAAGAGTTTTTAAGGAAAAATGGTAGGTGACTGGTCTAGCGAAGAAGAAGATAGTATAGTAGATTGATAGAACAGAGTAGGAATGAGAAAAAACAAAGGAGAAAGACAGCGACAGTGGGAATTTAAAGCACTACATTTCCAGAAAGCGGGGATACTGTTTATACTGAAAACCCCAATTCACAAGGGGGAGTACTTTTGGGATATTCCAGATATACTCTACCTCATCCACTTTTTGCTTAACGGGACATTTCTATTCATTTCGTTTTCAAACTTTTTAACACTTGTACACTTCCACATGCGGATAGAACAAACAGCAGAAACAAACAGAAAAAACAACCAAAACAGGTAGTCCAACCCTAGTGGTAAAACTGAATACTCTCCAACAGCCAGTCACTTTACAATAAAGACATCCCACGCAGGGGACGCTGAGGCTATACTCTAATTTATCGAACCACCGTTTACAAAAACAAAAATAGAATACAAACATCATTATAAATTATCAACAGAACACATCTATATATTAATCGAGCAGCCTGTTCAGATCACGAGGGGCCGTTTTAGCCAACCAGCGGCTTTGTTGTGAAGTTAATTTCGAGCTTCAGTTGGCTCCAAGTTTTACAGATTACAGCTGAACTGTCCATATAATTGCTTCCACGCGAGTTTTGCCATTCGGCGCTCGATCACCCGCTGCCGATACAACGAAACTTAACATTCTTTTCGATCGCAAAACGGCTTTAGTTTGCATTTTACTGCGTCCAAAAACACTGTAAAAACACATGTGTGAGACGGTATTTTTAGAACCAATCATTTTTGTCCTTAGCCCTGCCATCATTTCCGCATACCATTTCTACCAAGGATTTCGTATTTTATTCCAAATCGCTTTTAATCGATCGGCGTTCGCTATATTGTTGTTTAATCCAGTTTCAAGTTTATAACACTATTAAAATCGACGGGTTCAACATGTTTTATGATATGGGACCTAAAATCAGTTTAGAGAATTATAGCATCCCATGGTTCAATGGATAAGGCGTTTGACTGTCAATAAGGAGACCCGGGTTCGAATCTCGCTTGGTCCTTTTTTTTTCTTTTAAATAAAATTTAATAATACAGAGCGAGAGAGATATAAGATAGATATAGATAATAAAGAAAAAGAGCGGAACAGAGGCAACTGAAAAACAAAACAATGTGCAAGTAAAATGCTAAAAAAAAAAAAATAATAAAATAAATATATAAATAAAAATAAAATCATAGCACGGGTATTAATAACTGCTTCATATTCTTTTTTTTTCATTTATCCATGATGCGTGTACGTCTTAGAACACTTAACATCTTATGCTTTTTAAAAAAAAAAAAGGTATAGGTAGGTCTGTTAAAAAAAAAACATTTAGAAAATAACATTATAGTTTTATTGTAAATTTCATAGCATAATTAATTGTCATTCGATTCATCAGACAAAAATATTAAATTAAGAGCAAACTTTACATTAAAAATAAATATTTAGAATCTAAATTAAAACTGAATTGTTCCCAAATAAATATCTGTAGGGACTAAAGGTCCATATTTACATTTACATGGCTTGGTGCTTTTTTTTATGATTGCCTCAATTTGGTATTTCATTGGTATGTATCATAAGGAAAAAAGTTCTGTGCATGCAGTGATAAGCATTGCCTTATTGTTTTAATCACATGCATGTGCAATAAATCAGTAATGCTGTTCTCCTCAAATAAATGATTATTGTGTTTTATTACAATTATAAGTTTATTTTTAATCTATGTCTCTTTTTAGTGATTCACCACTGACAGTGTACTTCAGCCTTCCACTTCCAGAATCATAAACACAACAAAGATTATTATATCAAAGATACTTTTATACAATGTGAATTAATTTTCGAGCTAATGTTAATTAAAAGTATCTTTGATATACTGTATATCTTAGTTGTGTTTATGATTCTGGAAGTGGAAGGCTGAAGTGCACTGTCAGTGGTGAATCACTAAAAAGAGACATAGATTAAAGATAAACATATAATTGTATTTTACTTTCAAAATACTTAGCAGTTCCTGTTGTGTTTACAATTTCTTCCACTTTCAGGCAATTGATATTTCCTACATGTAGTTATTGTACCAACACCACAACATAAACTATACACTATGTAGGCTACAATGGAACATTATAGTCTCAAATAAATTTGACTTCACTCAGTGGCTGACAGCTTGGACACCCAAAGATAACCTATAACGGGCATAAAATCAGCAACACAACAACAAAATATAATAGATACTTTTAATTATACAACAATACAAGACAAATGAATTTTCGTGCTTTGCTCTTCTTCAGATTAAAAACAAACATAAAATGACAAAATGCTGCAGAATGCACAAAAAAAGTCACTTCCAGGAATATTTTTGAAACGGGCATATAACATCAGGCCCAGCAATTGGGTCATCAAAAATTTATTTGGACGGGTAATAACTGCTAGTACATATAAAATGCCTACATTGCTAAATAATAACATCATAGGAAGCCCTAGTGACCACCTGGCAGAAAGCGTCCAATATTCCCAAGCTGATCCAACAGACTTCACACACAAATAAGTAGTCTTGTCACGGAAGAGTTTTCAAGAAAAAAGGTAGGTGACTGGTATAGCGAAGAAGAAGATAGTATAGCATGCAGATTGATAGAACAGAGCACGAATGAGAAAGAACAAATGAGAAAGACAGCGACAGTGGGAATTTAAAGCACTAAATTTCCAGAAAGTGGGGATACTATTTATACTGAAACCCCCGGCACCCCAACGTGGGTGGCTGACAAGTGTTAAACAGCCCAAGGTCTTCACGATCCAAAGCAAGCCTGGCATATGCCTAACACAAGAACAAGAAGTTTTGGACAGATGGACAGAGTACTGCTCTAACTTTTACAACTACACACCAAACGGAGACTTATCAGTTCTAGTATGTCCTATGAACAGAGAAGAGGAAGAAAACCTCCTAATTCTTCGAGAAGAAGTTGAGGCAGCAGTGCTATCAATGAAGAAGTGGAAGTCAGCGGGAGAGAACCACACACCCGCGGAATTGCTGCTAGCCGATGGGAAGCGATGATTGACGCCCTCACCAATTATCTGTACCTAGAGTAACTAGATCTGTATCTGGCAGAGTGGGGAGTGGCTTACACCATGATCCAGTCGCTTGTTATCACTCTACCCAAAACAGGTAACCTTCAGGAGTGTGAAAATTACCGCACCATCAGCCTCATTAGCCATCCCAACAAGGTCTTCCTGAAAATAATACTCAACAGGTTGAAACAACAAGCTTTACAAATCATCGCTGAAGAACAAGCAGGATTCAGGGCAGGGCGAAGTACCACTGAACATATTTTCAACCTCAGAATATTCTGCGAGAAATACCTACAGCACCAACAACATCTATGTTACGTTTGTAGTCTTCAAGAAAGCGTTTGACCGAGTCTGGCATGCAGCTCTGTGGGCAACCATGAGAATGTACAACATCGGCTCTAAAATTATTGAAGTCATCAAAAGCCTGTATGTCAAGGCTACCAGTGCAGTCCTCCACAAAAGCGCCATCGGGAACTGATTCAGAACAACAATCGGTGTGCGTCAAGAATGCCTACTCTCTCCAACACTCTTTAAGATCTTCCTAGAGCGCATCATGTCAGATGCCCTTGAAGATCACGAAGGCACAATCATCATTGGTATTGGGGGTAGAACAATCTCCATCCTCAGTTTTGCAGAGGACATTGATGGATTGGCTGGAGAGGAACAAGTACTTGAACAGCTAATACAGAGGCTTGCCACCACCACCAGAGCATAAGGAATGAAAATAAGTGCTGAGAATGCCAAAATGATGACCAACAACACCAAAGGCATCAACGTGGACATCAAAGTCCAAGCCAATCCCTCAACACAGTGCATATCTTCAAATATTTAGGAGCCATTGTGTCAGATAATGGGTCCGGACAGGAAGTCCAGGATCGCACAAACAACTGCTGCCAAGACAAGACATGGGCCCATCAGTCTACAATCCAAGGTAAGGTTGCTGCGCTCACTTGTCATCTCCATCTTCCTATACGCTTGCGAAACATGGACCCTCACAGCAGATTACAACGAAGAATACGAAGCATGGAGATGAGGTGCTACAGAAGACTTTTGGGCATTTCCTATACCCAGCACATCACCAAAAACGAAGTCCGACAAACCATCACACAAGCCATTGGGCAACATGATGACATGCGCACAGTGGTGAAGAAACGGAAACTCCGACGGTATTGGCCACGTCAGCAGAGCATCAGGCCTTGCAAAAACCATTCTGAAAGGCACGGTGCAAGGATGCAGAAGAAGAGGGAGACAGAAAAAAGATGGTAGGATCACATTCGAGAATGGACTGGTTTGACACTGAACGAAGCCATGAGGATTGCTGAGAGCAGAGAAAGATGGAATACGAGGTTAAATGATCATCTGTGGTGCCCAACGATTGCTAAGTTACAGGATAGGATAGGATAGGATAGGACAGGACAGGACAGTTTATTGTAAAATAATTATCCTGCTCTCAAAGGTATGGAAAAGGTGCGGCATACTGGCTTTCAGTTCCATTGTGCAATGTCAGTATTTTCTAACACAAGGTCTTTGCAAATTTTCAATGGACGTCTTTCTCCCGTCTTGCGATGAAGTCAGGCAAGTGATCTTCGTGTGTCGTAATAATAAGTGTGAACTTCTGTTTTTAGAAGCAAATCGACTGCCTCTCCCCCCAAAAAAAACCCCAAAACAACCAAAAAAACCAAAATAAACGGAATTTACTGATTTAAACAAAACAAAACAAAAGCAAAACTATTCTTTTTACACGATTACATTTTGTTGTAAGCTTATGTTTTCCAATGGGGCAACACTCGATGTGAATGCTAAAGGGATCTGTGGAAGGGACGTAGTGAAAGTGGTCCGCGACCCTTTAAGGACCTTAAAAATGTAGTACAAACGCATTCCTAAAGCCTGGTTCTCCTTACCCCTTTCGACCCTAACCAAAGATATAGAGAAATGTGACATGTGGGCCACATGACATAAACATGAAACATGAAAGGACAATATCGCAGTCAATAAATACAACGTTCGTTCATCCATTCATAGCCGCCAATACAGTGCAGAAAACTGGTAGTTACATACACACTGCGGCCAGTAAGGTGGACATAGCCACGCGCAGGTAGCGTGTAAGGTTAAATTTAGTGTGAATTTGTTTGGCCGCGTTTCTACACAATAAACAACGACTCTCTCACGCACGCACAATGTGGGCGATAAGAAGTCAAACGATGACTAAGATGACGACGACGGCGACAACGACCTCATCGACGACGACGACGACGACGATGATGATGATGATGATGATGATGATGATGATGATGATGATGACGACGATGATAATGATGGAAATGCAATACTATAATATGTAACAATATGTATCTAATATATTCCTAATTTTTGTGTGTGAATACAATACAATACAATACAATGTGGCCCTGATCCGGCTCTTTGCAGTCCGCTGGACCCTATAAACAATGACTAATTAACTAATACAATACAATACAATACAATACAATACAATACAATACAATACAATACAATACAATACAATACAATACAATACAATGTGGCCCTGATCCGGCTCTTTGCAGTCCGCTGGACCCTATAAACAATGACTAATTAACCAATATAATACAATACAATACAATACAATACAATAAAATACAATAAAATACAATACAATGTGGCCCTGATCCGGCTCTTTGCAGTCCGCTGGACCCTATAAACAATGACTAATTAACTAATACAATACAATACAATACAATACAATACAATACAATACAATACAATACAATAGGAGTGTGGAGCCTGCATTAATAAACTGAGAAATATTTACGTGTATATAATTATAATTACACTGACACTCCGTCAACTGATGATGATGATGATGATGATGATGATGATGACGACGACGACAATGATGATGATGATGATGATGATGATGATGATGATGATGATGATGATGACGACGACGACGATGATGATTTATTTATTTATTTTATTTATTGTTGACTTACTTACAATCGTTGAAATACATTTGTTACCCGGTTCTTGTAAACTTGGACTGTGATCAAAATGTACTACCCAGCAAAGGTTAAAAGTTCAAAAATCAAAAGTGAACTACCTCAGTGTCATTATTGCAAAGTGGAGGTTTTTTTTCGCGTAGCCGGTAAATCCACAGTATCCTGAAGAAGAAGAAGAGACCTTCACGACTTGTCAGTATTATATCGAGAAAGGCAATGCTGAGATTTATATATTGTTACAAGTGTCATCGACGACGACGACGACGACGACGACGATGATGATGATGATGATGATGATGATGATGATGACGACGATGATAATGATGGAAATGCAATACTATAATATGTAACAATATGTATCTAATATATTCCTAATTTTTGTGTGTGAATACAATACAATACAATACAATACAAAGTTGTTTGTTGCATCAAGTTTTATTCATCAGATTAACATAAGTTGTACTGATGTAACATAAACAATTTACAAAATCTAACATGCGCACATCATAGATATTTTCCAAATTAAGTAATTAATTAATCATACTAAAGAAATCATCATACTACTGACATACACATACACTTTTAACAACATACATTCATTCCCTTGTAACAATTAGTTGATTAAGAAACACACAAAAGAAAAAAAACACATAAAAACTGTCAACTTCACCTGTGAAGAACGAAGTACTTATAAATGTCATTTTGCGTCTTACAGAAAGTTAAAGTTAGGCCTCCAGGCCCTTACCCCCCTTTTCCTCCCCCTCCATCCCTCCAACCCCCCCCCCCCCGCACTCCCCATAAACAAACTAAAAGAAAAATGATAAAATAATCAATCAAAATTAAAACAAATTCATAAATAATTCCCCCACCCTCCCTCTCTTCCATAAAAAAATTAAAATAAATAAATAACACATATTTATTGAAACTAATAATGCTTAATTAAATAAATTAGGTACAAAGAATAAACAGACAATTGCTAGACTAATTGTTAGAAGATATTTAGAAGAAATTGAATAATTCATGACTTCTAAGTAAATCTATGAGCATTAGGCTCAATGACCAATCATAATGTTCTACTGGATATACAATACTTGAGATTGACATAGGTCGCTTTAATTTATTTAATCTAATGAGTAAAGGCTGAAAATGGTTATAATTTTGTTGACATTCAAATATTAAGTGATTTACATTAAAAAATATACCACAATTACAAAGAACTGGAGGATTTATGAAACGAGCATGCCAAGCATTTAGCCTTATTCTGTGAAATAAACTGTTAAAATGAAAAGATTTTGAAATAGATATAACGTTATTTGATACTGGTGAATTATCCAAGTAATGTTTTTCAATGACCTCTTGCTTGTATTTCTCATTCCATTGATTCCAAGCACATCGTTTTATTTGATTATTAATTTCATTTGTTGTCAGGTTGACAAATAATTTAATGGATTCGTCCGAAGATGCAGCACTCTTTGCTAAATGGTCAACGATGACATTTTCTAATATATTTAAATGACTAGGTATTCAAATTAATGAAATATCCGATCCCCTGGTAATGATTTGATGACATAAAAGCTTTATTTCTGTTAACAGTTCCTGTCTCTCTTTACTAAACCAAGATGACAAAGCCGATAAAGCAGATTTTGAATAAGAAAATATTGTAATTTTTAAAGGAATACTAGTAAAATCAGTTATGAAAGATAGACTCATTAATATTGCAATTAGTTCAGCTGTAAAAATTGTACTACCTTTCTGTAAAAAAATATTGTCGGGATATTTTAAAATCGGGAATATAAAATGCTGCTCCAATATTTCCGTTTTTTAAAACTGATCCATCAGTATATATTTGCAACGAATTTTGAGAATACAAATGAATATACTCTTGTGCAATTGTTGCCAATAATAAGGTATTTTCTTTTTTCGAAATATCTCCATAATCCAAAATTATCTCCGGAGCTAAAAGAAGCCAAGGCGGATATGAGCTGCATGGAAGAATACATGGTGAGGTTGTATCAATTGGTGTGGAGTCTGTTAAAGGAAATATATATTCATTAATTGACATAAAACACTTTTATTTTTAAACCCTTTGTTAATTTCAATATTTTCACCTAGCTCAATTATTGTAGAATTTACAATTGATCTTGCCCGTGTAACATATTGTGCAGTTTGTAACCGGTTTTGGTCAAAAAATGGTAGTACTCCTGCTTCTTTATATGTTTTTGAAGTTGAAGACCACTGGGGTAGGCCAAGAGCTATTTTTAAAGACATGGAATCAATGCTAGTCAACCTATTTAAAGCTGATTTTGATGCGGAGAGAGAGAGAGAGAGAGAGAGAGAGAGAGAGAGAGAGAGAGAGAGAATACTTACTGCCACTTAGTTGCAGTAGTACTGCCGCTTAGTTACAATACTGAATTAAGAGATAATTAATTATTTAAACGGCATGACCAACAACACCAATGGCATCAACACGGACATCAAAGTCCAAGGCCAATCCCTCAACACAGTGCATAGCTTCAAATATTTAGGTTTTGATTGATTGATTTATTGTTGCTTTAGGTCCAGCGGACTCCTCCGAGCCAAATCAGGACCGGACAACCCCCGATCCGCATAAAAGATCTGCTGAAACAACCCTAGTGGGAAAATTGAACGCCCTCCACCGGCCAGTTACTTTACAATAAAGACATCCCACGCGGGGGACGGCTGAGGGTTTACCTCAACTACGCGAACCCCCGGTTACAAAAACAAAATAGAATACAACCATCATTACAAATCATCAACGAAACATATACATATAAAATGCCTATATTGCTAAATACTAACATCATAGGAAGCCCTAGTGACCACCCAGCAGAAAGCGTCCAACACTCCCAAGCTGATCCAACAGACCTCATACACAAACAAGGAGTCTTGTCCAGGAAGAGTTTTCAAGAAAAAAGGTAGGTCGTTGATCTAGCGAAGAAGAAGATAGTATAGCAGAGTGATAGGACAGAGCAGGAATGGGAAAGAGTAAATGAGGAAGATAGCAACAGTGGGAATTTAAAGCACTAAATTTCCATAAAGTGGGGATACTATTTATACTGAAACCCCCGGCACTCCAACGGGGGTACTGTTGCCGCAGTGAATCTGTCATGCCTACAAAGGCAAGACAGGTTTTCAACTGGGGCTTTCACTGTTCCCTTTATAGGTTAGAACAATCTACAGTGGCAAGATTGCTCATGACCCCAAGGGGTAAATATTTAGGAGCCATTGTATCAGACAATGGGTCCCGACAGGAAGTCCTCTCCAGGATCACACAAACAACTGCTGCCCTGGCGAGGTTGAAGCCAATTTGGAAAGACAGGACCATCAGTCTACATTCCAAGGTAAGGCTGCTGCGCTCCCTTGTCATCTCCATCTTCCTATATGCTTGCGAAACATGGACCCTCACAGCAGATCTCCAACGAAGAATACAAAGCATGGAGATGAGGTGCTAAAGAAGACTTCTGGGCATTTCATATACCCAGCGCATCACCAACGACGAAGTCCGACAGGCCATCACACAAGCCATTGGACAACACGATGACCTGCTCACAGTGGTGAAAAAACGGAAACTCCGATGGTATGGCCACGTCACCAGATCATCAGGTCTTGCAAAGACCATCCTGCAAGGCACAGTGCAAGGAGGTAGAAGAAGAGGGAGACGGAAAAAGAGGTGGGAGGACAACATTCGAGCATGGACTGGTTTGACACTGAGCGAAACAACCACGGTTGCTGAGGACAGGGAAAGATGGAGTACGCTGGTTAAACGATCATCTGTGGTGCCCCTACGACCTCCGAGTTATGGGATAGGATAGGATAGGATAGGAAACGGCATAAATGGTAAGACATGCTTTCATATTTATGATTAGTGTGTTCAATATTGCAACAAGAAATAACTAGAAATGGACAGGTACAACAGTCCATGTATAAAGGACCTTGTATTTGATCTCCCTCTGTCACAGGGCAGCCCGTGAAGAAAGCCATGTAGTCTGTGTGTGAAGAGTATAGGGGCGGGGGTGGTACTGCGTGTTGCCGTATTCGTGATTATTGTTGTCTCGGGAGCGTGCAAAGCATGGTAAACAGCATACGCCGGTTAGGCCAGGTTAGGAATTTGCTCACTATCGTCAGAACGTGTTTGTCAGCAGTACAGTGTAGACGGTGTTTGTCTAGTGCTCTGTGGTTTTTGCTGTGTTCTGGAATTAGGGTGGGACGGGTATTAACGAATAATAATATCTGGTTCCGAGAAGGATACTAGTTTAAAGATTGCAAATTTCTGAAGTGATACGCTCAGTTGGAGTGCAGCTGTAGAAAAGCAAGTCTGTGGTAGTGTGGTAGGTAGTATCGAGGTATTGTCTACTACGGGAACTACACACTACCGGATTACCCTAATTGGATGTACTTTCGTAGGAGGGCAGTGGAGAAGGGCTACGGGGTGCAATTTCATGCGAACCGTTGGGTGAGTGGATGGTAGTTTTTCCTTACTGTGCCTATGACCGAGGGCTGGCTGTTGGGGTGTTGAATGATAGCTGTGTGTGAGACAGAAGGAAGGATGAGAATGGTTGCACTGAGGAGAGGCAGAAGGAAGGAAGAGTGCGACTGAAGAAGGGAGAATGAGAGAGAAGAAAGGGGGTGGAGTGTGATGAAGGTAGGATGGAAGTGGTTGCTGTTGTTGTCGTTGGGGATGCTTGATATGAATAATGTGGTGATGTTTACATGTGTTCATTTGCAGCGTCGTCCATTCCATGCATTCATGATTTCATTGAATTGAATGATATGTAATTGTTTCAAGTGACGATAACAGTAGAAAGCGAGAGAGAGTCAAGGACGGGGAAAATAGACTGCAGTTGGACCCCTCAAGTGGCAGAAGTTTAGTGGAGTAGCTAGTGAGAGTGGGGGGGGGGGGGGGGTAAGTGTGATGGAGGGAGGGGGACAGAATCGAGAACATGACATTTACGATGCGACAAGCATGTTACAGGTTCGTCGAGGATTGTCGTTGAGGATTGAATTCGAGTTCGAAGTTCGCAGCTCAACGTTCGTCAATCCGCCAGTTCGTCGCTGGAAAACGCAAGGCAGCAACGACGACGACACTTGGTCAAGTGGACCAAACATCATCAGCATCGCCATCTGTTATTGTCCACGCGTCCCCTGTTATCAGCGCCATCATCATCACTTCAACATCATCGTCAGTGGCGACCACGGGTGGCAACGCTCCTTCGTTCGGACGTCAACGGAAGGGGGCGAGCACGTTGGAGGAGACTTTACGGGAGACTGCATTTCGCCAGGTGGGCCCGTTTTGTGTTGTCCCTCTCCTTCACACCCCCCTGTCTGTTTGTGAACACGTGCCTCGGACTTTGGCTGTGCACGTTCGATTTGAGGACGTTGGTCGATTAGCGACCCCCGATCACCCACGAACCATTGCATCGTTCCATTGACCATTGATTGTTTCATTACCATTTCTTCGTTTCATGTGTAAATGTTGTATGTGTATGAGTGTGTGGTATGAATGAATAAATAGCTTGAAAGTTGTATATTATTTGTTGTGTTTTTCATCCCTTCACGTCTGCGGGAAATCGCCATTCTGTCTGGGTTGTCTGCGTGTGGAAGTTGTTTGTTTGTGGCGTCTGCCCAGGGGGAGTCGTGGCGGTGACACCCTCCTTTGGCGTTCTATACAGGTCTGCCTAGTCTTGTAAACTAGAAAAGGGACACATTTGTCATAGAATATAATGACGTATTACTAATTGTGCGATAATTAAGCATAGTGAAATATTATGTTCATAATTTATTATTTTTTGAACCCCTGCCGATCGATAAAACTTCAAGAAGTTTCGTGCTTCATGATTTTCACCACTATGTATCATAATTCATGCATGTAATGTAAGATGGATCACGCTCCATTCATCATCATCATCATCATCATCATCATCATCATCATCATCATCATCATCATCATCATCATCATCATCATCATCATCATCATCACCGTTTTTGTTTACAAACGAAATTTTCAATCGACACGTTCCAAATTAGCCGCCATCTAGACTTGGGGAGGTATTTTTTCTCTCTTAACTTTGACGACAAAGCTGTTAGTGTCGTCTGCTGTGAGAAGGTGCATGGAAGACAGGGAGAACAGGGTGATTACCACGGGCAGTCTCCTAGTACAATTACTTTTATAAATCTGGAATGGACACTGCTAAACATCGAAGTAACGTGTTTTACCTCGAATGCAGATGCCATAATGGCAGCAAAATTTCGTGAAACCCACACCCATTATTAAGTGAGCCTCATCGATCATTCTGCCTGTGGGTTTTAATGGAATTTCCACCAGCAACAGGTGTATGGGAGGAAAGAGAGTGTAAGTTACCACGGGCAGCCTGCTAGTATAATAAAACGCATGTGCACAGATCTGATGAACCATTGACTAGTTAGTTTTACATGCCCCAGCGGAACCGAGACTAAGCGTCTTCTTTACACAATACTCCCTCCTTCAGAAATATTATAATAATTGTTTTCAGATTTCCTATCCTATCCTATCCCGTAATTTGAAGGTTTGTTGGGGCACCATGGATGATCGTTTAACCAGCGTACTCCATCTTTTTCTGTCCTTAGCAACCCTCATCGCCTCGCTCAGTGTCAAGCCAGTCCATTCTCGAATGTTGTCTCCCACCTCTTTTTCTGTCTCCCTCTTCTTCTGCCTCCTTGCATCGTGCCTTGCAGGATGGTCATTGCAAGGCCTGATGTTCTGCTGACGTGGCCATATCAACGGAGTTTCCGTTTCTTCATCACTGTGAGCATGTCATCGTGTTGTCCAATGGCTTGTGTGATGGTCTTTCGGACTTCGTTGTTGGTGATGTGCTGGGCACAGGAAATGCCCAGAAGTCTTCTTTAGCACCTCATCTCCATGCTTCGTATTCTTCGTTGTAGATCTACTGTGATGGTCCATGTTTCGCAAGCGTATAGAAAGATGGGGCTGACAAGGGAGCGCAGAAGCCTTACCTTGGAAGGTAGACTAATGGTCCTGCCTTTAAAAATGGGCTTCCACCTTGTCATTGCAGCAGTTGTTTGTTCGATCCTGGAGAGGACTTCCTGTCGGGACCCATTGTCTGATACAATGGCTCCTAAATATTTGAAGCTATGCACTGTGTTGAGGGATTGGCCTTGGACTTTGATGTCCACGCTGATGCCATTGGTGTTGTCTTGTCGATCATCATTTTGGTCTTCTCTGCACTTATTTCCATTCCATAGGCTTTGGAGGTGGTGTCAAGCCTCTGTACCAGCTGTTCAAGTTCTTGTTCCTCTATAGACAATCCATCAAAGTCATCCGCAAAACGTATTTAGCATTATTTCAACAATTGCAGGTGAGATGGAGCTGGTAGAAGATCGATCGAGCTTATTTTCTTGGCAAGGAGTTCAGTGCTATACAAAAGTGGAAATTAGATTGAAGTGGATAAGTGGGTTGGACTAAGTTATAATTATTATCCACAAAGATCTCCAAGTTCAATAAACTATAACTTCAGAACCCTGCAATGTACGTGTTACGACTGAGACGCGCACTTTGATTTCAAGTGATGTCTGTGTTCAGGCGAGAGGCGTGCGATGGTGGTGTTTGCTTGCCTTTGGTCTGTGCCTTTGCTGGAGGGGCCCTTGTGTGATTCGTTTGTTCCCGTCGGTCAGAGTTATGTGATTGCTTGAGTCAAATCTTCGAGATGACTGTTTGATTTTGGATTTTTGGCACTTTATTGTCCCTTTTTATCGGGAAATTCTGGGCCGCCTACCAAGGAGAAGGCGTAGCCGCAACCAGTGGCGCACCCAAACCCAACCTACCTGTGTGTGTGTGTGAGTGTGTGTGTGTGTGTATATGTTTATTTTTTAAATTTTGCTGGGGGAGAAAACCGGAGTACCCAGAGAAAATCCCGAAGACGTTATATATTTGTCGGAGTCGAAAGTAAATAATATTGGGAGAAACATAACGCCCAAATGCTGCATAGAACCCACACCTGTCAGGCGCCATTGGTTTCTGGCCTGTGGACAAGGCAAGTTAGTCCCGCCTTAGACCCCTTGGCCACAACGGGTGCTGTGGCGTGGGAGAGTGCGTCACATGGCTCCAGTGACGAGTATTGTTCTGGAACGTTCCGCGCTTTTCTGGTTTGACTCTGTATGGGTGACTCGCTGTCTGCTTTGTGGAGGAGGGTGTTTTCGAAAGAGACTTTTGTATGCAGTTGTTGATGCTGTTTGTTTGTATAAAGTTGGACAACTTCTCAACGACGACGACTCCTGCCTTGTTGCTGAGTGAACGGGTTGAATGGATAACGAATTCGAGTTGCACACGATTTACAAGTTACAAGATTCAAGCACCGGGGCTGACTGGACCATTGCCGTGTACCACAGTACGAAAGTGCAATGATGTGCTTGGAGTGCATTCCTCTCCGTTAGAACTATCACTGGGTCAAGGACATCCGCAGCTAATAGGAGGAGAGAAATTGCCTACGTGACAACTTTTTATCACAATATTTAAAGTGAGTTTGAGGCTATGTATTAGAATTGTTAAAACTTGACACTATGATCATTGAACAGTTTAGTAATCCCCATTCTTAACGATGAAAGCTCTCCGATAAGCCTATAAAAAGTTGGGAGATGCATTGTCAGTCACTATATCTAAAGTTGAGAAAAGCAAAAGGAAAACTTAGATCCTTGGCCACAGTGCGGTCAAAACTATAAGCAAGTTAACATTTAATAAATTCTGTGTAGCCAAGTTTGAGATACAGAGAAAAGCGCGTTTAGAAAAGGATGAATCCCCATGATTATTATTATTATTATTATTATTATTATTATTATTATTATTATTATGATGATGCGCCTAATCTTGACTTAGCTCTAGCTAGGCGCTTACAAGATTACAGAACTATAAAAGAAAACAAAGGAAATCTCATGAACTATGAACAGTAAGCTTATATGTAAAATCTAACGACTCTCTCTCTCTCTCTCTCTCTCTCTCTCTCTCTCTCTCTCTCTCTCTCTCTCCCTCTTACACACACACATGCATGCACACACACACACACACATCCACTAACCCATTCACTCACACACAAACACACAAGCGAATTGACTTTGCAGATTTGTTTCATTCATTTTACTAACCAGAAGACGGACGGATGGACATTTGGAGTATTTGAAAGTATTTCCAGGCATTTTGTTTGAGGGTTAAAACATTAAAACGATAATACTTCTGAACGCAACCTGTTTAAGTCACTAGAGCCACGGGATAGAGGATGGCCACGAAATCACGTCGTTCAAATAAGAGTGCTACAAGACAACTTTTAACGATGTTTCAAGGAGTGAAGAAGATGAAGAAGAAGATGATGATGATGATGCTTATGATGATGATGATGATGATGATGATGATGATGATGATGATGATGATGATGATGATAGGGAAAGAAATCTTCTTGTTCCTTCTCCTACCATTTGCAAGAATCTCTACAGTACTGAGTGTATTCAGAATCTAAACTGCTGTCGTCGCAATGCGCAAATCTTTAGAAGAAGATAACATGATACAAGTTTTCGTCACCATTATAGCTATCACTGGGATAAGAACATCCGCCCCCTCCCTCTCTCCTCCACATATAAACACACACACACAGCCGAGGTTACACAGTATTATCATGACTTTACCGAAACGCCATATACGTTGTGCCGACAATCTCTATAGTGAATTGCTTAGCCGGAAGTCCTTCTTCGCCTCTACTGTAAAGTTTGTCCGGTTTGGACGCTGATCTGGGCAGGTGCTGGGCGCTGCGGATCGGCCTGCTGTGCGCTCAAAACCCGCGAAATCGTTATAGCCAACATTTCCTTACCGAACGTTTAACTGTTTCTGAGATAAATAAATAAACAAAATGTCCACAAACTGCAATAGCCTCATTCCGCGCGCTTCCGTTTCAACCCTTGTCAAGAACGTGCCGTTCCGTAATACCGCAAATTTTGTTTTATTTCCATTCAAAACACTTTTGCACTCATGTCACCAATCTTACAGCTGAAGGTTACCTGTTCACTTTCATTTTCATCCATACTTATATGCGCACAAAAATTCATTCGCAAACAATCTTGCAAGAATCCCATTCAAGTGCCAAACGTGACGTCACATATAACTTTGCAGACGACATTTGACAACAGCGTCAGCTGTAAGTGTAAGTACATTGCAATAAATATCATGCCTAATATTTTTAAATAAAAGTATGACATTTAAAAATACGTTCCCTAACATAAATACTAACTTAAAATAAAATATTTTAGTGCATTACTCAAACATGCACCTATACTCTGTTCTGCAGTTTTTTCCAAAAACATAAAAATAAAATAATAAATGAAGATACTTTTAGAAGCCAAGGCAAAATCGTCCAAATGAAACTCGCAGACAACAGTTGTCTCTCTGTCTACATTTTAAACAGCAACCTGTGTACCTTGGCTTGCCAGGGTACAAAACCACTAGTGGGTCATATTTCGTCCCCATTTTTAAGTACTTTGCAATGTTCGAACCCTAACCCTAACCCTTAACCTAACCCTAATCCTAAAACAGCTCTAACTCAACGGAGCACTATTTTGACGTCAAAATAGTGCGGCCTTCCAAAAAAGTCAAAAGAAACCATGTGGAGTTTCATGTGTGTGTCAGAGTAACGTCGTTTCTACATACACACACACATGCACACACCCACACCCACACCCACACCCACACACAGACTCTGCTGTCTCAGGTACACACTCACTTAAAAAGAATGAAACGCATACGACCGAATAGGAAGCATTCAAATCAATATCAAATAACTTCCATTTTATAAAGAGATTGCTATTATCTCAGATAAATTTAATCTACTGTGCGACAACAAATCAACGCCACTGACGGCAAAAGAGAGATTTATTTTTTTAATTCGTTCTTATATAGTGCTTTTTTTTTTAAAGCTCAAGAACTGATTAAGGCGCCGGCAGATACGGGAATTTAACTGAATCCACCCGAGGCGCCATTTTCTGTCTTAGGAGCATCGTTTGACGACTATTGAGCACAATCTTGAGTGAGCGGGGATGAAGAGAAGGCACCTTAGAGTGCTTGCTGGGAGTACCTGCGTAGCTGGAACTCTCCTGTCTAGGACAAGGGCGTCAGGATTTTGTTTAGTCTCTGCAAAAAAAAAAGGTAAACTATCATCCGAAATATTAATGTTTCGTTATTAATTTAATAATAATAATAATAATAATAATAATAATAATAATAATAATAATAATAATAATAATAATAATAATAACAACAACAACAACAACAGCAACAACAACAACAACAACAACAACAATCGGATGAGAGTATAAACCGAGGTCTAGTCTGTGTCGCATACATTCCATCATGACGGACTTCAAAGATCCTGACGCTCATGTCCTAGATGGGTGAGTGCCGGTAACAAGAACACACCTAGCATGCACTTGGTCCTTCTCCCCCATCCCTGACTGCCCAGGATTGTGCTCAGTTGTCCGGGCGTCAGAACAGGCGCCCAAAGGCGGGCTGTTTGAGTTAGATCCTGTATTGGCCAGCGCTTTGAGCATGAGTTGGTAAAGCGCTATATAAATAAAGTGATTAAATGATTAAATAAATTAATAATAATAATAATAATAATAATAATAATAATAATAATAATAATAATAATAATAATAATAATAATAAGCGAGCGTTGTGGCCAAGTGGGCTAAGGCGGGACTAACTTGCCTTGTCCACAGGCCAGAAACCAATGGCGCCTGACAGGTGTGGGTTCGATCCTGCATCGGGGCGTTATGTTTCTCCGAATATACTTTCGACTCGGGCAACGTCTCGGGGGTTTTCTCCGGGTACTCCGGTTTGCTCCCCCAGCAAAATTTCAAAAAAATTTAAAGAATTTCTAAATTTCCAAAATTCACAACTAATGTTAGGTAGGTTGGGTTTGGGCGCGCCACAGGCTGCGACTACGCCTTCCACAGGGGAGGCGGCCCAGAATTTCCCGATAAAAAGGGACAATAAAGCATTAAAATCTAAAAAAAAAAAAAAAAAAAATAATAATAATAATAATAATAAAATAATAGTTCATTTTATAACAGCCTCCATAATTGTATCCTCATAAAGAAGACAATGGGTTGCATCTTCAGAGGCAATTTTGAAACAGTGGTATTCTTAAGATTGAGAGATCCAGAAAAGTACGTCATCAAAACTAGAACAAATTAGGTCACCAGAGGCGCTCATTTGCTGCTTTAAGGCCTGTCTTAACTGGAAGGTTCTTGGAAGTTCACCAACCTTTTTTTGTCGAGGTTGTTTGATCCCTAACCTAGCTTGGGGAAATTAGTTTTTCTCCAAAAGATTCATGAATCTAGGTTCGGGATCTGGGAATCTTAAAAAAAAAAAAAACCAAAAAAACTCCACGAACCGTCAAATTGAGACAGAATAACTGTGTTGTTGTTGTTGTTGTTGATGATGTTGTTGTTGTAGTTGTTTTTAAAATAAACTAGCCCTGACGGACTCTCTATCCTTTATGACGTTTGAGTTGAAATGAGACAATATGTTTAATTTTAGGAGAGAGAGAGAGAGAGAGAGAGAGAGAGAGAGAGAGAGAGAGAGAGAGAGAGAGAGAGAGGGGAAGGGAAACAACAGCGTAATGTACGTTCCCCTTAAAAAATAATAAACCATTCCACGATTGCGTCCCTTTGAAGGTAGGGCGAAATCATTCCATGGACATGAGTATATCACACAATGGAGTTATTTAAGGTGAAAATAATAATAATAATAATAATAATAATAATAATAATAATAATAATAATAATAATAATAATAACGATGATGATACAGGATGCTATCACGAGCTTTTTCTTCAATCGAACTTAAAGCGCGGCGATTTTAACAGATGTAACGAAATGGTAACGATTTATTTCATATTGATTTGAATGCTTCCTGTACATATCGATTTTTTCTTTAAAAAGTGACTGTGAACATGTAACATCGAATTCAGTGTGTGCATGTGATTGCACGTATGTGTGTGTGTGTGTGTGTGTGTGTGTGTGTGTGTGTGAGAGAGAGAGAGAGAGAGAGAGAGAGAAAGAAAGAGAGAGAGTGAAAGAGGTAGAACCAACGAATGGGCGGTTTATTTGCATCAAGACAATTTGTCCCTTGCAAAAAGATGGGTGTGAAAGAGAGATAGTTCTTGTTCCTCCCTCCATCAATCCATCAATGTCATTAGCAAAACGGAGGTTGGTGATTGCTCTACCCCTTATGCTAACTGTGCCTTCATGATCTGCAATGGCATCTGACATGATGTACTCTAGGACGATGTTAAAGAGTGTTGGAGAGAGGTATATAGTTGTTTTGAACCAGTTCCCGCTGGCGCTTTTGTGGAGGACTGCACTGATAGCCTTTATGGGCTTTAGATGACTTCAATAATGTTAGGGCTGATGTTGTACGCTCCCATGGTTGCCCACAGAGCTGCATGCCAGATTCGACCAAACGCTTTCTTGAAGTCTACAAACACATGATATAGATGTTGTTGGTGCTGTAGGTATTTCTCGCAGATTATTCTGAGGTTAAAATCTGTTTAGTGGTACTTCGTCCTGCCCTGAATCCTGCTAGTTATTGAGCTATGATTTGTTCAGCTTGGAGTTTCAACCTGTTGAGTATTACTTTGAAGAGAACCTTGCTGGGATGGCTGATGAGGCTGATGGTGCGGTAATTTTCAAACTCCTGAAGGCTACCCTTTTTGGGAAGAGTTATGACAAGCGACTGGATCCGTGGTGTAGGCCACTCCCCACTCTGCCAGATCTTGTTACATATAATAGTGAGGGCGTCAATCATCGCTTCTCCTCCGGCTTGCAGCAACTTCTTCTCGGAGAATTGGGAGGGTTTCTTCCTCTTCTCTATTCTGGGGACATGCTAGAACTGATGAGTCTCCGTTTGGTTTGTGGTTGTTAAGGTCAAAGCAGGACTCTGCCCATCTATCCAAGACTTCATGCTCTTCTGTAAGGCCAGACTTACTGTCGATCGTGGAGACCTTGGGCTGTTTAACACTTGTCAGCCACTTCACAGTCTGGTAGGCGTTCTTGCTGTTGTTCTTGTTCAGACTGTCCTCTATTTCCTGGCAGTGCTATTCTATCCAGTTCTCCTTTGCTGTGCGTATGCCTTTTCGGATGTCATTGTTGATTTTTCGGTAGGCATCAGCTCCCTGTTAGGTGTTCCTTTTCATTTTTCTTCGTTTATCACACAGGTCCAAAAGTTCAAGTGTGATCCACGGTTTCTTCTTTGGGCGATGCTTGACAAGGATCTCAGTGGAACGTGGTGGTCATGGTGTTGACATCTACTTCACCAGCACCCAAAATGAGCAGTGGTGCAAATTTCCCTCCAATTGTGGCTTGTTATGTTTCTGCCACCTCCGGGTCTTGCAGTTTGTCCAGGTCAAAATTCAGTCTGGTGCACTTTGCGGTGTTTACCCTCTTTAAGTGGAGCCGGAATGATATCATCACGAGATCGTGGTCACTTCCGATGTCTGCTCCTGGAGAAATGCGTGTCCCGCCAATGGTGATGCTTGATCTGAAGTGTTTCAATCTAGACAAATTATTGTACAGGGTGGGCCATAAAAAGTGTCCACATTTTATTGTGCAATAACTGAGATAGAAATTAATATTTTACAACACGTTTTATTCCACGTAGACAGCAATGTTAAAGGGTTTGTTCAAACTAATCTTAGCAAAATCTGTGCATTTTCAGAGTCACAGAACCAATAGTTCATGATGTGCTCAATCCATGCTACGCGTTGTTGAATAACAGTTGCGAGCCGAACGTTGAAGTTGTCCACAACTCTTGTCAGCATCTCTGCAGGAATGCTTCTGATTTCTCTCCTGATGCTTGCCTTTAGTTCTTCACTTGTTCTTGGATTGTCTGTATACACTCGTTCTTTCAAATAACCCCAAAGAAAATAATCAGCAGGGTTCAAGTCTGGTGAAAACTTCAACGTTCGGCTCGCAGCTGTTATTCAACAACGCGGAGCATGGATTGAGCACATCATGAACTATTGATTCTGTGGCTCTGAAAATGCACAGATTTTGCTAAGATTAGTTTGAACAAAACCTTTAACATTTTTGTCTACGTGGAATAAAACATGTTGTAAAATATTAATTTCTATCTCAGTTATTGCACAATAAAATGTGGACACTTTTTATGGCCCACCCTGTATAATGTCACGCCAGGAAGGTTATGAAATTGAACTTCAACTATTTTGTTGTACAGTTTTAAGGGAGTTTAAGAGAGGACCCTTTCCTTTTTTGTCTTCTTATAATTAGCATGGACTTTGTTTGGTCAGGATCATGTGACTACATTCAGTCCATTCCTTAAGTTAATTTGACCCATGTTTGCAAAGAGGAGGCTAAATTCCCAAGTTCTGGTTTATTGGAGTGTAAAGTGGTTTCATCAGCAAAGAGTTCACACGAAGTAGAAATATGAAGTGGAAGATCAATTGTATAGACAGAAAATAATAAAAAGCCCTTAAGGCACCCCAGCAATAACAGCTTTAAACCGTGTTTTTGGTTAATTGTGAAAACGCACTGCTCTGTCAGAGATGACAGATTTGAGAAGATTACGGGATTTAAAGCTAATACCATATAATTGTAACTTAAGAGAGAGAGAGAGAGAGAGAGAGAGAGAGAGAGAGAGAGAGAGAGAGAGAGAGAGAGACAGAGACAGAGACAGAGAGAGAGACAGAGGGTAGGAGGGAGAGAGACAGAGGGAGGGAAAGAGAGACAAGACAGACAGACAGAGGGACAGAGAGACAGAGAGAGACAGAGAGAGAGAGAGTCAAACACAAAGAGACAGATAGAAATCAAACCACGAAAATAAAGAAACAAAATAGCCACACGCCCACAGACATGTTTTTTTTGTTTTTTGAGTCCTCTGTAGGTTGGTCATCAATAGCTAAAACACAGACTAGTTTCCAAATGTGTGTAAACCTACACATACAATAGAATATAACACGTAATGATAAAAGTTTCATAACATTCAATCTCCACAATCAGTATAGAATGCCTCTTACAGGTAGATCCTTCATCGCCAGCGCCTTGAGCATCTCTTGAGCTGAAAAAAAACGCTATGTAAGAACGATTATATATATAAAAAAATATATAAACATGTATATATAAAACAAAGACCAAAAGAAAAACGTTACGCAAACAATACATTTATCTCACAAAATCTGAACTACTAACATTTATGGAGTATTTCACATTTCTTTTTCAATAGTAACATCAACGGAAAAATACATTTATGTTATTATCAGTGAACGTATTACTGGGCTTTTTCTTAACAGTACCAACAAACACCAAAAAAAAACGAAAGTAGCATGCACAACAATATAGATATTTAAATACAACAAACATCGTAGATGTACTTTCTTTTAGTAAGTTGTACACATTTCAGTATCACACGCCCTTTTCAAATTCACAGTCAGTGAATAACATTAAAAAATGTTAAAAACAAATACTAAAAATGATAATCTTTTTTCAAAAGTGCCGTTTCGAAATAATCTTATCCTATTCTATCCTATCCCGTAAATCGGAAGTCGTTGGGGCACCACAGATGATCGTTTAACCAGCGTACTCCATCTTTCTCTGTCCTCAGCAACCCTGATGGCTTCGCTCAGTGTCAAGCCAGTCCATTCTCGAATGTTGTCCTCCCACCTATTTTTCGGTCTCCCCCTTCTTCTGCCTCCTTGCACTGTGCCTTGTCAGATGGTCTTTGCAAGGCGTGATGATCTGGTGACGTTATCAATACATTAATTTGTTTGTTTGGTTGTTAATAGTATCAAGGAATTTCTGGGTCCTTCTGCATGCGAATCGCTCGTCACAAGGACTTCTGTCGGGCATGTGTTTCAAGGATATTAAATATCAGCTATTCTTTGGCTTTAGTCTGTTGGTGTAACAACACTCAGTGTTCTGTGTAACATCAGCTGAAGCCTCGCCACAACCAAAAACACTCCCAGAGCAAAAACAGCTGTCTTGGCTAAACCCTACGCGGCGATTTTGTTCTACGCTTTTCTTTGTTTTTTGGTCATTTATGATATTTATTAAAAATTCATTTAAAAAAAAGTACTCCACAAAAGAACCACGAAATGTCAGGACTTATTGTTGACATAGAAAAAACAACACAACTGAGGCATAGTTTTCTTTTGTACAGAACTATTTTATTCACAGTTTCACTTCTGTTATATTTTCCGCTGATTTTGCCATGTCTCTGAAGTTTTTGTGTTTCAATTGGTTGAAAGCACCCTCAGAGGCTTGAGCCTTGAATAACTTGAAACTTGAAACATAATTTTAGAACCATCTTGCAAAGTAGCTGGAGAGTGACACTTTGAATGTTGAATTTTTTTCACGTTGGCGTGCAGCTGCTGCTGAAAATCTTCAACTTTACACTACATTCCCTTTCCCAAGACCTTACCATAGATGTAGATCCACTGGTGACATGTAAACACCAGTTAGTTTATATTTCAAACACAGACACTGAACATAAAAGCTGATAACACAGATGAATGACCATAAGCAATATTATTATGACAACTTACGTACACATTACATACATGTCCAACGATCCCAATGCCATTTTTGTCCGATGTCTAAACTTCCCTGAGGTGGAGTATTTCAATCCTAACGTAACTTACACATGGGTAAGGCGCCCCCTGTACAACGCTACTGTGTCGTCACTGGACGTGTAACCGGATGTGCTTCCGTCACTAGACGTTTTCGCCGATGATTGCGTGTGTTTCTGTGAGGTCACTGCTTGATGACGACCAGTAGAACTAGTGTCACCTTCGCCACCTTCATTACTATCCAGTGGGTGGTGCTCGAACTCGTGATGGTCCCACACAAACCCTAGCTGTTCGATCATCTCTTCCGCCATATGCTCACATTCTTCTTCATCCAGTTCGTGGTGTATCATGTCACTATGGTGGGGAATTCCACTCCAGTGGTCCCCTGCCTGTTTTGCTTGCCATAAACCATCGCTTTGTACACTAGAGCTATCGTCTTGCTTTGGTTTTGGAGCATCTTCTGACGATTTCTCCCAATCCGCCGCTTGTTTTTTATTATCGGCCTCACTTTTTTTTCTATTAGCGTCAGTGTACTTCGTGACGTCAAATTTGCTATGAGCAGTGACGTCCTTTCTGGTTTTGTCGACGTCACTGCTCTTTTCCTTGGCGTCACACGTCGTCATTTTCATATTATAAATGGTTTCGCTGATTGTAGGAATGCGTGGTAATTTGTCTACGCCACTGTTTCCACTACTGCTGGCAGTGAATTTGGTATGTTCGCTTTGGCCACTGTCCCGATGACTGCTCGCCTTTTGCTGTGAAAAATTTGGCGCGTCACTGCTTTCAGACTGAACAGTGTTCACAACAGGGTTTATGATCCTTTCAGTCACACTATATCCATCGTTTCCATTACTGCTGTCTTTTCGCGCGTTACTACCGCTGTCCCAATGAGTTGTCCCTTTCTGCTGGCTTTTCTCGGAATTTCTGTCTTCGTGAAAGCTGACCGCTCGTTTCCTTGGAGAAAACGCGCTGTCAGCGATGGGTTGTGGGGCAGACAGGTTAGACATGGACGACGATCGTCCGTCCGCTGGTGAGTGTCGACCGCTTTTGGCGAAGGAATGTAGTCTCCCGTAGCTGTCGCGCGTAAATGATGCTTGTTTGCCCTCCTCGATGAACGGCAGAGGCGAATATCTATCCACTTTGAAAGGAACGGGTGAAAAATGATCAGTGCTTCGGTATGACCCAAGAGGCGAACTTCGGTCTCGGATCTGCGAGGGCGAATTTCTCTCTCGGAGCTGCAGCTGAGGCGAATTTCTCTCCCTGTACAAGAAGGGTGAATGCCTGTCTTTGGAAGGAAGGGGCGAAGTACGATCGCTGTATCTGACGTACGGGACGGGGGGAGTTAGGCAACCACCTTGGGAAGGAATGGGAGACAGAATATCTCTTTGACACTGCACTACTGCGTGAGGTTCAACAACGCACTCTGGAGAATGTGGAGATGAAGTCGACAGCGATGGCGTAGCACCAAGGTCCTCTTCTTTTTCTTCTTGATAAAACTGCTGCGTCGCTTCTCCATTGTAAGACTGCGACAACCGTCTCAGGGGATCTCCGTGATGAGATTGAGACAGCGGTCTAGTACCGCCGTAACCAACGTAGTGAGACTGCTGACGGTCACCGTGGTGATGGTGGGAGTGCGTGAGGTGACGGAAGTCATCTTGGTGAGACAGGGAGGAATGGCGGGATAGACTGGAATGCCTTTCACTATGGTGACTGAAGGAAGAATGGCGGCCGGAGCTGGAGGAATAAGGATGAATGTCAGAGAGCTCATCGGGAAATAGGGGTGGGGTGTCGTTTCCGCTTTCTCTGGACTCCAGGAAGAATGTGCGAAGCTCTCCTTTGCCCTGCAAACAAAGCAGGAGTGAATGAATGAAATAAAATGTATTTAGCGCATAAATATTTCCGCACAAAAATGCACGATCACAGCGCTCAGTCAGAATGGAATTGGTCAACATTAGTTTGCTTAAAAAACAACTCCGTGCTGTCTTGCCCCAAAAACAACAACAACAACAACAGCATCATTAGACTCCCATCTAGAAAACGTGAACACTTACAGGGTATATTGTACCAATGCGAACAACCCTATCCTACAGACATGTACAAACTGAATAAATACAAACAATATTATAGAAATTCACACGTATATAGAAAGGGAAAAATGGGTATATATATATATATATATATATATATATATATATATATATATATATATATATATATATATATATATATATATATATATATATATATACTTAAACCTCCTTGTTTCTGCGGAGTGAGACGGAAAGGGTTAGGGTAAGGGCTAGTTGCAGCGCTGCAACTAACCCTTGCCCTAACCCTTTTCCTCTTGGTAACCTGTGCATTTTCCGACCAAAAAACCCATTTGCCTTCTTGGATTCTTAAATTGTATGAAACCAAGTGAGGACGCTATCCGGCGTCAATAAACGGTTCGAAAATATTCTTAAACGGTGCGAAAAGACAGTTGACCTAGTAAGAAATATACAGCTTGACCTAATTCGTCGCCTAGAGGAGACGAAATATATATATAATAAAATTCATTCGTAAAAAATGAAAATAGAAACATGAACAAAACAAAATACAAGTACACTACACTAAGAACAAATTAAATAAAACAAAATAAAAAATAAATAAAATAAAATATTTGAAAATAATTAAAAATAAAATATGAATATAAAATATATATTTAAAAAATAAAATAAAATACGTGGCGTGGCAAAATTGTAGAATCGCGCGCTGTGATGTTGGGGTTATCTTTGCAATGATGATTCTCTCCCTTTCCTCATAACAGGCCCTTGCCGTCCATTGCTGTACAAATAGATTTAAGCTTCGCCAGTTATTGCGCAAGACTAAACTTCACGTTTCATTTTGGCAAAATGCCGTCCACACAACAACACACCGGAGGCTTGAAACTTTAAGAACCGTTTTCTTCATTATTAGGGATTAAGATGGTAGACTAATTAGAAAGTTTAATTAGATGTTAAGTAATTGTGAGGCTGCCAAGGTCAGTCATTGCCGTCAGGAAGAGTCTGTGACAAACGTCTTCCTTGGCGCAAGAGTACGTTGTGGCCAACAAAAGGTGCTATTCTGTCTTTAAAAAAAAATAAAAAAATAAAAAGAACTAAAACACAACACAACGCACACCCCCTCACCTCCCCCCCACACCCCCCTCCCACACACACACACACAACTATTCTTTGCATCCTGACTCTCAAGTGACTCGCGCTTTCAGCACCTGTGACCTGATAAGCTACTATTTAGGTAACAAACCTTATTACTGCTCAGTTCCCCTAGTTATTTGCTTAGGTGCCCGGGAACTCTATTCAACTGCTCACTACTGGCCAAAGCCCTATTATTACATAGGTCGGTATCCATTGAAGCGATCTTTTGAAACACCAGTCTCCTTTTTGACAATTATTTAGTTCCTCAGGCGAGACAACTCCTACACAACATTTGTTTGTTTGTTTGTCTCCCTTTCTTTAGAAAACTGTCACCTGATTTATTACCTTAAAATTGATCCTGTCCGGTCTGGCCACTGTGATGTACCCTCCTGCCTTGTCCAGCAAGCTCTTGGTCGCTTCGCTCATCTGAATCTTCATCGCTGAAACAATCATGAATCAATTTGGAAGAATGAAAACTCTATATTCAGGTCCAAGACAAAAAAAAAGTCTGCCGATCTCAAATAATTCAAAATTCAAAGTCTTTGTTGGTTCCATTGACGATAGCCGAAAAGTCCAAAAAGAATACATTTAAAATAAAGGAGTGAATGCATGTAATAAACTAAAATATACCCCTCTCAAATACAGGCTTACAAAGACTTTCCATTTGCCTGGCTTTGGCAATGGAAGGCGATGTGTTGCTTCCCTTTAGTAATGGCTAGTAGGTAATGGAAGAGTTGCTTCCCTTTATCTATAAGAGGGCAGCTATTGCAGATTGTAAATCACAGAGGGGCCGGGTAGCTCAGTTGGTAAGAGCGTCTTGCTAGTAACCGAAAGGTCGCTGGTTCGAATCCCGGATTGGTCAACGTGTGATCATATTATTTTCCCCTTTACCAACAACTGGCCCGCTGGTGTCAGTATAAATCGGTCCAGTAGTCACCAATATGCGAAAGTGTCGAGTGACTATAATCTACATACAAACATTGTAAATCTTTGCTAGTAACCGAAAGGTCGCTGGTTCGAATCCCGGATTGGTCAACGTGTGATCATATTATTTTCCCCTTTACCAACAACTGGCCCGCTGGTGTCAGTATAAATCGGTCCAGTAGTCACCTATATGCGAAAGTGTCGTGTGACTATAATCTACATACAAACAAACAAACATTGTAAATCTAAGTCCCCTATACGCTCTTGTGTCCGGGGACGGTAATCTACCCACTGATTGTAAATCTGAGTATATGGGTAATGCAGTAGCCAAGTGGCTTAGGCGCATGCTTACACATGAGAAAAGACAGGTCTCAATCGCATCTCTCCGCAACGATTGAAAGGTTATATGGGAACACCGTAAGCTTCATCTACATTCATGTAAGGAGCATGAATCATTAGCAACAGCAATAACAGAAGTAACAGCAGCAGCAGCAGCGACCCGTTGAACTACAGCGACCACAAGATCATCATCATCACCATCACCAGCAGCACCAGAAACAACAGAAGTTAAAGCAGCAGCAGCAGTATCACTACAACAACAACAACAGCGACTGCAACATCAACGGCAACAAACTTACGAACGCCATGGGACTCCATCCTGCTAGCCGTGTTGACAGTGTCACCAAACAAACAATATCGAGGCATCTTCGTGCCCACAACCCCAGCTACCACAGGACCTGCACACAATCGCAAAGGTCAGAGTCAAGGTGAATACAAAACTAAAATAAGTAATGAAATGAAACAATTAAGAGCTGCAATATGAACAATTACCAGTACATTGACCATCCAAGAAAACACACACACAAAAATAAAACAACAGCAACAACAACAAACAAACCACAAAGGTTTCACCTTCTTATCTCGACTTGACCGTAAGCACTTAGTCTTGACGCACATCAAGGTCAGCAAGAGGTCCCAATTAGTTTGACCTTTATAAATGCCGTGAAAACGGTAATAGGGCTATCTCGCGTCTGGTCAATTGTACACAGTCCCAGTTTTAAATTTTGCGTCATTTATCCTTACTTATCATCATCTTCATCTTCGTTTTCTGCATCATTGTCGTGGTTGCTGTGATTGTCACCACCACTCTTCTTCTTCTTCTTCTTATTATTATTATTATTAATATTTTTGTTAAAATAGTAATTTTTTTTAACATTATTATTCTATTTTATCCTATCCCGTAACTTGAAAGTCGTTGGTGCACCACAGATGATCGTTGAACAGCATACACCCCGTGAGGGTGCCGGGGGTTCCAGTATAAAAGTATCCCCAATTTTTGCAAATTTAGTGCTTTCAATTCCAACTGTCGATGTCTTTCTCATTTGTTCTTTCTCATTCCTATTCTGTTTTCCATTTTTTTTTTTTTTTTTTTTAATCTACTAATCTACTATATTATCATCTTCGCTAGACCAGTCACCTACCTTTTTTCTTGAAAACTCTTCCGGGACAACATTTGTGCGTGAGGTCTTTTGGATCAGCTTGGGAATATTGGACGCTTTCTGGCAAATGGTCACTGGGGCTTCCTATGATGTTATTATTTGGCAATGTAGGCATTTTATATGTATGTGTTTTGTTGATATTTTATAATGATGTTTGTGTTCTATTTCGTTTTTGTAAACGGAGGTCCATCAGTCTAAATTCCAAGGTAAGGCTGCTGCGCTCCCTTGTCATCTCCATCTTCCTATATGCTTGCAAAACATAAACCCTCACAGCAGACCTACAAAGAAGAATACAAAGCATGGAGATGAGGTGCTACAGAAGACTTCTGGGCATTTCCTATACCCAGCACATCACCAAAGACGAAGTCCGACAGACCATAACACCAGCCATTGGACAACACGATGACCTGCTCACAGTAGTGAAGAAACGGAAACTCCGATGGGATGGCCACGTCACCAGATCAGGTCCTGCAAAGACCATCCTGCAAGGCACAGTGCAAGGAGGTAGAAGAAGAGGAAGACCAGAAAAGACGTGGGAGGACAACATTCGGGAATGGACTGGTTTGACACTGAGCGAAACAATCAGGATTGCTGAGGACAGGGAAAGATGGAGTACGCTGGTTAAACGATCATCTGTGGTGCCCCTACGACCTCCGAGTTACGGGACAGGATAGGATAGGATAGGATAGGAAACGGAGGTTCAATAAATTAGCCTCAGCATCCCCTGCGTGGGATGTCTTTATTATAAAGTGACCGACTGGTGGAGTGCTTTCAGTGTTACCACTAGGGTTGTTTCGGCAGATCTTTTATGCGAATCAGGGTGAGTCCTCTTTCAACATTGAAAAACCAAAATCTAAGCCTGAAAGTTACCGACATATCTCATTAACTCCTCATCTTGCTAAATTATATGGAAGGGTGATAAAGTTTTAATTTTTCCAGTTTTTCAAGCAGGATTTAGAAAAGGTCTAAGTACAACTGATCATTCTGTTCGATTAACATCACATATTAAAAAAGCATTTGCTAAACGAAAATCAGTCTTAGCTACTTTCTTTCATATCCATAGAACATATGATTCAGTTTGGCACTTCAAGTTATTGTTGAAAATGTAAAAAAAAATGGTGTTACAGGTAATTTATATGTTAATTAAAAGCTTTTTATTAAACAGAACTTTTCAAGTACGCGTCAGGGGTTCATTATCAGAGTCAAAAACAGTTAATATGGGTGTTCCACAAGGAAGTGTTATAGCTCCTATTTTATTTTCTATAATGATTAATGATATTTAAAAATATTAATTTCAAAGAATTCATAATATCACTTTTTGCTGACGATATTGCATTATGGAAAACTGTTTAATGTAAGTTTCATAAACAAAATAGAAGAACACAATTTATGTTAAAGGAGTATCCGTACATGGTTGATATTATTATAAAATATATGTTTGAAAATGGCTTCTGTTTATCAGGAAACAGAACAGTTTTTATGATATTGACCAAAAATTTATAGATTTTAATAATACTACATTTTTATCAATCAAGGCAAACAATATAAATGTTTATCCAAATATATCTGTTAAATTTCTTGGAATTGTTTTTCATTACAAACGTTTGTGGAATTGTCATATTAAACAATTAAACACTTAATTAACAAAGCAAGAAAATAAATAAGTTTATTAAAAGTGTTATCTAAACAACCTTGGGCAAACAACTCTTCATGTTTGATCTATATAGCTTTTGCAACTATTAGATCTATATTAAATTATGAAAAAGAAGTCTATTTTACAGCATCAAAATCAGCTTTAAATAGGTTGACTAATATTGATTTCATGTCTTTAAAAATAGATCTTGTCATACCCCAGTGGTCTTCAACGTCAAAAACATATAAAGAAGCAAGGGTACTACCATTTCTTGACCAAAACAGGTTACAAACTACACAATATGTTACACGGGCAAAATCAATTGTAAATTCTACAACAATTGAGCTGGGTGAAAATATTGAAATTAACAAAGGATTTAAAAATAAAAGTGTTTTTATGTCAATTAATGAATATATATTTCCTTTAACAAACTCCACACCAATTGATACAACGTCACCATGTGTTATTCCTTGCAGCCCATATTCGCCTTGGCTTCTTTTAGCTCCGGAGATAATTTTGGATTATGGAGATATTTCGAAAAAAGGAAATCCTTTCTTATTGGCAACAATTGCACAAGAATATAATTCATTTGTATTCTCAAAATTCGTTGCACATATATACTGATGGATCAGTTTTAGAAAATGGAAATATTGGAGCAGCATTTTATATTCCCGATTTTAAAATATCCCGACAATATTTTTTACAGAAAGGTAGTACGATGTTTACAGCTGAACTAATTGCAATATTAATAAGTATATCTTTCATAACTGATTTGACTAGTATTCCTTTAAATTATTCAAAATCAGCAATATCGGCTTTGTCTTCGTGGGTTAGTAAAGAGCGACAGGAACTGCTAAAATAAATAAAGATTTTATGTCATCAAGTCATTACCAGGGGATCGGATATTTAATTGCTTTGGATACCTAGTCATTTACATATATTAGGAAATGAAATTGTTGACCACTTAGCAAAGAGTGCTGCATCTTCAGATGAATCCATTAAATTATTTTTCGACTTGACAACAAATGAAATTAACAATCAAATAAAACGATGTGCTTGGAATAAGTGGAATGAAAAATACAAGCAAGAGGTCATTGAAAAACATTATTTAGATAATTCACCAGTATCAAAAAATGTTATATCTATTTCAAAATATTTTCATATTAACAGCTTATTTCAAAGAATATGGCTAAATGCTTGGCGTGCTCGTTTCATAAATCCTCCAGTATTTTGTAATTGTGGTAGCATTTTGAATGTAAATCACTTAATATTTGAATGTCAACAAAACTATAACCATTTTCAGCCTTTACTCATTAGATTAAATAAATTAAAGCTTCCTATGTCAATCTCAAGTATATCTATTGTATATCCAGAAGAACATTCTGATTGGTCATTGAGCTTAATGCTCATAGATTTAATTAAAAGTCATGAATTATTCTTTTTTTTTATAGTTTTTTTATGTTTGTTGTTATAACTTCTAACAATTAGTCTAGCAATTAAAAAAAAATCTTTGTACCTATTTTATTTAATAAAGCATTATTAGTTTCAATAAATATTTCCTAATTATTTATTTTGGGATGGGAGGGGAGGGGATAGAGGGAATTATTTATACATTTGTTTTAATTTTGAATTTTTATTATTTTTATTTTTCTTTTAGTTTTTTTTAATGGGGTGAGGGGAAGGGTGGAGGGGGTAGTGGCCTGAAGGCCCAACTTCAACTATCTGTAAGACGCAAAATGACATTTATAAGTATTTCGTTCTTCACAGGTGAAGTTAAAAAGTTCCTTTTCATTTCTTTTTAAATTTTTTAAATATTTTTTTTAATTTATTTATTCCTTTATTTTTATTTATTTATTTATTTATTTTTAAATTTGTTTCTTAATGCGAACTAATTGTTATAAAGGAATGTAGGTTGTTAAAAGTGTATGTGTATGTCAGTAGTATGATGATTTTTATGGTTTCATAATTTGGAAAATATCTATGATGTGCGCATGGTAGATTTCGTAAATTATTTATGTTACATCAGTACAACTTATGTTAATCTGATAAATAAGAATTGATACAACAACAACAACTCTTTCAGCGAAGTTGTGGTCTTGATTTTGTGGTCCTGATTCGGCACTCTGCAGGCCGCTGGACCCTGTAATGAATAACTAACTAACTTGAACCAGCATACTCCATCTTTCTCGGTCCTCAGCAACCCTCATGGCTTCGCTCAGTGTCAAGCCAGTCCATTCTCGAATGTTGCCTTCTTGCTGTTGTTCTTGTTCAGATTGTTCTCTATTTCCTGGCATTGATCTTCTATCCAGTTCTCCTTTGCTATGCGCATGCCTTTTCGGATGTCATTGTTGATGTTTTGGTAGGCATCAGCTCAGCTCCCTGTGAGATAATCTTTTTCTTTTTCACTTCTCTTCGTTTATTATAAAGGTTCAAAAGCTCAGGTGTTATTCACGGTTTCTTCTTTGGGCGATTCTTGCCATGGATCTCAGTGGCGGCATCTGTTACATCTGAGTTGAAAGTGGTGGTCATGGTGTTGACATCTACTTTACCAGCTCCCAAAATAAGCAGTGGTGCAAATTTCCCTCCAATTGTGGCCTGAAATATTTCTGCCACCTCCGGGTCTTGCAGTTTGTCCAGGTTGAACTTCAGTCTAGCGCACCTTGCTTTGTTTACTCTCTTCAAGTGGAGCCTGAAAGACGTTATCACGAAATCGTGTTCACTTGCGATGTCTGCTCCTGGAAAAGTGCGTGTCCTGCCAATGTTGACGCTTGGTCTGAAGTGTTTCTTGGCCATGATTAGTTAATCGGGTTGAGAAGCTCACCGCTGGGACTGTGCCAGGTCCATCGTCTGGATTTCTTGTAGAGACCAAGCGTGTTTCCCAGTATCAGATTGTTGCCAAACATCAGAAGTCTCAGAACTCTGTCATGTCTCGTTGTTGCAGTGGAGTCCACATGTGTCTCCCCAGTTGTAGTAAGCATCTTGGACAACCTTGGCATTCCAGTCGCCTTGCACTATGACTACATCTTTCTTCGGCACTAGGTCAAGGACAGCCTCGACTTGATAGAAATCCTCGACTTCTCTGTCGTCATAGTCAGATGTTGGGGCATAGGCAATGCTGATGGTGATGTTGAAAAGGGCTGCTCTTAGACGGATGGCAATGAGTCTACTGGAGACTGTGCCGCAACCCATGACAGTGATTAGAATGTCTTTGTGCCTCCCGCGGAAATAATGTTTGTGGCCTTTGTCGGTCGTTGTTTCACCTAGGCCTTTCCAGCGCAGTTTGCTGATACCTAAAATGTTACATCGATAGTAGTCCAGCTCGTGGGCCAGTTTTTCTAATTTTCCCTCCGCAATTAGGGTTCTGACATTCCAGGTTCCTATGACTATCTTGTCTCTCGTGCGGATCTTGCTAAGTTGTCCATCAATAACACACTTATCACCTCCGTTCTGGTGGCCAACGGAAGACGAAGAAAAGTTCAGGACCAAGGTTTGAGGATAGACACGGTTGACAATGCGTGTTTTCAGTCCAGAGCGAAAGGAATGCGATGATTCAACAGAGCGCACATTTAAAGGAAGAGCATTCCAAACTGTGGGGGCTGAAAAGCAGAATGAACGTTTGCCAAAAGTATTCGTATGTGGAATACGAAGCTGACGACCTATAGTAACGTGAGGTTCCTCTGTCCTGGCCGGGCGGGTGACTTCTGCGTAGAAGACCTTTGCCCAGTGATGCCGTGCTGACATCACCATTGTTACTCGCCTCTTACGACACGCCGGAAAACGGTGGGTCTATTCTATTCAGTGCACGAACCTACAGGGTTTTGGTTTGTTTCTATGTTGAGGCCGAAAAAGCATACAAAGAGAGCTAAAAGCCAAAAGAAGATAAAACACAGTTGATTCAAAAGTTCCCAAAAACATGTATTATGCTACAAAATGTCTTCAGGAGCTACCCAGGCAACTCAGTATCTTTACTAAAGCCTACTGACCGCTGTGCATTCCCACACGAACTTGCAGCTTCCTGTCTTTCAGTTTCACCCCATCAGGGAGTTCGAAGCTGAACATGGCGGCTCGCAGGCTAAGGGCCATATCAGCGATGTGTTGAGCGTGCAAATCACCGTTTCTCTCCGGTAGGCCGCTGGCCACCATATACGCGTCTCCTATGGTTTCCACCTGCAAGAAGAAAATTTTTAAATTTTTTTAGTTTTAGTGGCAAGTGGGATGGGGGATGAGGGTGAGGAGCGGGGAGGGAGGTGGGTGTCATTTCTAAAAAAAAAAAAGAGAATAACAACATCAAAACCACAAACCAAGGTGTCGAGTCTGCGCAGCGCCTTTCTCAAGTACAGAAAGGCAAAACAGGCTTTCATTTTCTCAGGTACAACCTTGTGAGGGGGTGCGTTTCGTAATCGAAGGCATCGAATAAATATTCTGCGATTTAAAGCTTTTCAGGACCAACGTAAAATCAAACCAAAAGATACCGATAAATATTATAACTGCACGTCGGCTCTGTGCACGAAATAACATGTTCGTTTTCATTGTCTTGAGCCAAAAAAATAAAATAAAATTAATATTTAATTCTGCAAAGCTTTTCCAAGCATCAACTTAAAAAAAGAAAAGAAATTAAGTTAAATAAATGCTGCCCTTGCACGCTCCGTGCATAGAACGAAATGTTCGCAATTATCTTGCCGCGTCGTCTCGATCGTAAGACCTTTTGGAGGTACAGCACACAATTTTTTTTAAATGGTGATGAACCTTAGCAATCTTGATCCTTGAGAAAGAGCAAAGACGAATGCTAAGGAGCGTCGAGTTGTGGTTAAAGTATCGGCATAATGAAAATAATGAAGTACGGTTTAGTCACTGTTGAGTTAAGACAAAATAAGTGTTTTGAACAACCACAAGAAAAGTGACGGTTCGACCCCCCCGGGGGGGGGGGGGTGGACTGTTACACAGCACACAGGGTGTGGGGGGGGGGGGGGGGGGGGGGGGGGGGGGGGGGGGAGGGGTGGGTGGGGGGGGGGGGGGGGGGGGGGGGGGGGGGGTGGGGGGGCCGTACCGACTCACCAATCAATGACTGTTTACAGCAGAATAATTAGCCATAAGTTGAAGTACCTGTATACCAAACTCATAAAAATTGGTTAAACTATTTTATTTTGTATTTTGTTTGTTTTTGGAGAAATAGAGCAAAACCACTGTTTAGGACAGAACTGACCTCATCGACCTTGACTGTTGAGATAAAGCAATCATGGCACGGAAATCTGACCACTAACCTTGGTAATAGTCGAACATGGGATGTGAACAAACTCTGTTTGGTGGCTCTTGAGATATGGCGTGGAACAGATTCCCGACCATTTCAAGGCGACAGACGACGGACGGACCGAAATTTCGATCGTTCCTATTCTAGACCAATTTAAGACGACAGACCGACGGACGAACCGACATTTCGATCGTTCCGATTCTCTACCATTTCAAAATATTCATTTGCAGATAAGTGTGGAAATACAAAAGGCTAGTTTACCTTGTAGACTTTGTGGTTGTCTATGATGTGGTCAAACCTCTGGTACAGTTTGTTGATCAGCGTCATCACCTGCCACAACACGCAACCAAAATATAGTCTGGACCAGCAAAATACTCTTTTTGTGGATAAAGACGACGTACTACTTATCATCATCAGCATCATCAGCATTTAATAAGCTTCTGACGGACTGAACCAAAATTAATAAATGTGTACCCGCAGTGGGAGAAGAAAATGGCAATAGCAGCATCATTTCCTCCACCCTTTTCACCACCAATACCACCACACAACTACCACCACCACCACCACCACCACCACCACCACCATCATCATCATCATCATCATCATCATCATCATCATCATCATCATCATCATCATCATCATCATCATCATCATCATAATCATCATCAATCATCATCATCATCATCATCATCATCATCATCATCATCATCATCATCATCATCATCATTCATCATCACCAATCCTCCTCATCATCAGTGGTACCTGCATTGCTGTCAATTGGGCGGAAATTTCCGTGAAGGTGACGATGTCGCTGAAAAAAACAGTCACGCACTCAAAGGACTCGGCTTCCGGCGCTTTGTGGTACATCAGCTGATTGGCTACGGACCTACACACGTGACCAACACGCATGAAATTCAGTTACATTAATCGGATGAATCAAAAAGTGATGCCACATACAGCCACAACAACAGCCTTTCATTATTAGAGGGGGGTCTCAACAGGGCTGACAACATTCTGAATACCGAATAATGATAACAAAGGTCCATAAAGCGAAAGAACGATCATGTGGACAAAAACAAGACAACACGACACAGTCAGTTTTCCAACTAAGCTCTTCGTCAGGCGGGCACAACACAACACAATATGTCAAATATACCTTTAGTTATTTGAGAGGGGTGGGGGAGGGGGGGGGAGAGATGGAGGGTAAGGATTACGGGAGTGAACGGTAAGGGGAGAGGAGTGTGGGGAAGGGGCGGGGAAAGGCGTTAACGTTAAAACATTTCCGCGGGTAGAGGGGGGGAGGGAGAAGGGGGAAATAACAAAATACCCAAGCAAAAGGCATATCATGTACTGGCATCCATATACAAACATGGTCTCGTGAAGATGAAAGTTTGATTATTGTTCTTATTATTCTTATTATTCGTATTATTATCATCCTTATCATCATCATCATCATCATCATCATCATCATCATCATCACATCATCATCATCATCATCATCATCGTCATCATCATCATCATCATCATCATCATCATCATCATCATCATCATCATCATCATCATCATCATCATCATCGTCGTCGTCCTCATCATCATCATCTCACCACCATCATCACTACCACTACCCCCACCACCATCCTCAACATCATCATCATCATTGAAGGACTGACCTGGGCAGCATCTGAAACAGGAGATCCTTGCTTCGGTTCCTCTCCATCTCCAACTCTTCAGTCCGGATCTTCACCTGGCGAGCCAGCTCCTCCTCGTTCTTGTTGATCATGTGCAGCATGTTCTCGTACAGGTTACTGCTCAGCAGCTTGTGTTCCCTGAGCAAAAAAAATAAAAAAGCCGAAGGTATAATAATAACCTCGCAGGACGATAACTTTATTATGCGACTCAGGCAGTGTTCTTTGTGCATCCATGTGAACGTCATGCACCACATGGTGAGCAAGGTATAACAGCAGCAAAAGAAAGTGACCAACATCCTCATCATTAACGACTAAAAGGTAAGGTAAAGGTATTCCCATAGCCTTGTGGTCGTAGGGGAGCGTGATGTTGGAGATCACATTTATCTTGGGCCAGCGTAATGAGGGTGATGCCCATCTCTTCTCCGCTCGCTGCTTTACCTTCCCCACTCCTTAAGAGAGTAGGTACTCACCACAGTTGAATCAACTGGGGCGTTGTTATTTGTCCGCTCTTCACGTTTTGCGGTCACCCAATCCAAGTGCTAACCGCAAACGGACGGTGCTTAACGTGCGACACAGTAGCCGAGAGCTCCAACCACTTTGCGCTATCCCGACAACCGACCTAGTGCTTATAAAATTACCGAGCTAAATAATTTATGGCTGATAAAATGCGGCGCGCTTCAATCCCAGATTGCTTATTCAGCAACACTGCCACCCTTGAGTTGTCCCAATGTCACAGATGTAATTAGAAGTTAAATTAAATAACTAAAGTCTGCCTGAAAGCAAGCACACTCGGTCAAGGTCTTTCTTGCCTAATACACACTGTTACACTGTTACACTGTTGTTTGTTTATTTTATCAATAGTTGATTCAGCCCCGATGCTTGAATCTTGATAAGTGTAACTCAGATTCGTTTATCCACGCAACCTGTTCCCTCAGCAACAAGGCAGGAGTAGTCGTACGAAGTTTTTCAACTTTATTCAGCATACATCAACAATCATCACAAATCTCTATGAGTATCAATCACTTTTTCACTCTTTTTATTCTCTCAAACAGTGCGCCGCTTATATAGTCTCTCTATACTCTAGAGAATATTCGAACATTCCAGCGTCACGCAATTACAACCAATCAGAATAAAATTCGTCTCCGGAACTACGCACTATCTTACGTCATATAACTTTATTTAGGTTAGAAGAATCTCTTAACTACAACTAGATTTATCTACATGCTTCTATCGATGTTAAACAAGTAATTCTAGAACATTCTCCAATAATATCGACCAACGAAAATTATCAACATTATACAAAGCTTCTTCTAACAACAACAACTCAAAATCAAATCAAAGGTAAATACACTCTGTTATTGCATGCTTTGCAAAACAAAACAATCGAATCTATCGTGCGCGTCTCAAACGTAGCACACACTGCATGATGAAAAGAACCATTCACTTCATAACGGATCGGTCGTCGCCCGGATCACCAAGGACCGTGCCTTCCGTTGGCCATTAAGACGGAGGTGATAAGTGTGTTACTGATGGGGCAACTTAGCAAGGGAGAGATGGCAGGCACGAACAAGGCGTTGGATTCTTGGTCCACAAAGACATTCTAGCCAATGTCATGGTTTGCCGCCCAGTCTCCAGTAGATTCATTACCATCCGTCCGAGAGTAGCCCCTTTCAACATCACCATCATCAAGGCCTATGCTCCAACATCAGACTATGACGACAGCGAAATCGAGGATTTCTATGAACATCTACAGGCTGTACTTGACCATGTGCCGAAGAAGGACATAGTCATAGTGCAAGGTGACTTGAATGCAAAGGTTGGCCAAGATGCGCATTACAAATGGGGAGATATATGTGGACCCCACTGCAACAACAAGACAAATGAAAGGGGTCTGAGACTCTTGAAAGTTTGCCAGATACAACAATCTGATACTGGCAAACACGCTTGGTCTCCACAAAAAATCCATACGATGGACATGGCACAGTCCCAGCGGGGAACATCACAACCAGACTGACTACACCATTGTCAAGACACGCTTCAAATCAAGCATCAACATTAGCAAGACACGCACGTTTCCAGGAGCAGACATCGGAAGTGATCACGATCTCATGATGATGTCCTTCCGGCTACACTTGAAGAGAGTAAATACAGCAAAGTGCACCACATTGAAGTTCGACCTGGACAAACTGCAAGAATAATTCCAAGCCACAATTTCAGGGAAATTTGCACCACTGCTCGTTCTGGGAGCTGGTGAAGTAGATGTCAGCAACATAACCATCACTCAACGGTGAGATCCTTGGCCAGCACTGCCCAAAGAAGAAACCGTGGATCACACCTGAATTTTTTTTACCTGTTTGATAAACGAAGACAGATGAACAAGAAAAAGAACACCTCAAAGGGTGCTGATGCTTATCGAAAAGTCAACAACGACATCCGAAAAGGCATGCGCACAGCAAAGGAGAACTGGATACAAGAGCAATGCCCTGAACAAGAACAACAGCAAGAAGGCCTATCAGACTGTGAAGCGGCTGACAAGTGTTAAACAGCCCAAGGTCTCCACGATCCAAAGCAAGTCTGACATATGCCTTACAGAAGAACAAAAAGTCTTGGATAGATGGACAGAGTGCTCTGACTTTTACAACCACAAACCAAACGGAGACAGATCAGTTCTAGCATGCCCCCAGAAAAGAGAAGAGGAAGAAGAAGAAGAAGAAGAAGAAGAAATCCTCCCAATTCTACGAGAAGACGTTAAGGCAGCAGTGTAATCGCTGAAAATGGGAAAGTAATTGGGAGTAGAGACAATATACCCGAGGAATTGCATCAAACAGGAGGATTAGCAATGAGTGACGCTCTCACCATTATCTGTAACAAGATCTGGCAGAGTGGGGAGTGGCCTATACTATGGAGTTAGTCGCTTGATATCCCTGTTCCTCAAAAGGGTAAGCCCCAGGAGTGTGAAAATTACCGCACCATCAGCATTATTAGACATCCTAGCAAGGTCCTCCTGAAAATAATACCCAACAGGTTGAAACCCCAAGCAGAACAAGTCATAGCTGAAGAACAAGTACGATTCAGGGCAGGACGAAGTAGCAATGAACAGATTTTCAACCTCAGAATAATCTGCGAGAAATACCTACAACACCAACAATATCAGTTTGTAGACTTCAAGAAAGCGTTTGACCGAGTATGGCATGCAGCTCTGTGGGCAACCATGAGAGTGTACAACATCAGCCCTAAAATTATTGAAGTCATCAAAAGCCTGTATGACAAAGCTACCAGTGCAATCTTCCACAACAGCGCCATCGGAAAGTGGTTCAGAACAACGTCGGTGTGCGTCAAGGATGCCTACTCTCTTCAACACCCTTCAACATCTTCCTAGAGCGCATCATGTTAGATGCCCTTGCAGATCACCAAGGCACAGTCATCATAAGGGGTAGAGCAATCTCCAACCTCACTTTTGCGGTTGACATTGATGGATTGGTTGGAGAGGAACAAGAACTTGAACAGCTAATACAGAGGCTTGATACCACCTCCAGAGCCTTTTAAATGGAAATAAGTGCAGAAAAGACCAAAATGATGACCAACAACACCAATGGCATCAACACGGACATCAACGTTTCAGGCCAATCCATCAACACAGTGCATAGCGTCAAATATTTAGGAGCCATTGTATCAGACAATGGGTCATGACAGGAAGTCCTCTCCAGGATCGCACAAACAACTGCTGCCTGACAAGGTTGAAGCCCATTTGGAAAGACAGGGCCATCAGTCTACATTCCAAGGTAAGACTGCTGCGCTCCCTCGTCATCTCCATCTTCCTATACGCTTGCGAAACATGGACCGTCACAGCTGATCTACAACGAAGAATACAAAGCATTGAGATAATGTGCTACAGAAGACTTCTGGGCATTTCCTATACTCAGCACATCACTAATGTCCAAAAGACCATCACACAAGCCATTGGACAACACGATGCCACGCTCACAGTGGTGAAGAAACGGAAACTCCGATGGTACGGACACGTCACCAGAGCATCATACCTTGCAAAGACCATCCTGCAAGGCACGGTGCAAGGAGGCAGAAGAAGAGGGAGACAGAAAAAGATGTGGGAAGAAAACATTCGAGAATGGACTGGCTTGACACTGAGCGAAGCCATGAGGGTTGCTGAGGACAGAGAAAGATGGAGTACGCGGGTTAAACGATCATCTGTGGCTTCCCAACGACTTTCGAGTTATGGATAGGATGGGATAGGATAGAATAGACCAAACAGGATGATGATGATGATGATGATGATGATTATGATAATTATGATAGTGATGATGAAAACGATGATGGTGACGATGACGATGACGACATCGGTGATGATGATGATGACGACGACGACGACGAAAACCTCTTACTTGGCGTAATCTCTGAACCGCTTAGCCACCTCGCCGCTGGAGGGGCGAGTGAGTGGCTCCTTGAACCAGCAGGTCTGCATGAGAGCAATCATCTTGGTCAGGTACATGCTGGTCATGGAGAAGCTGCTGCTCTTCCGCAACTCTCTCAGCTCGTTCAGCTTCTGCTCCGTCAGGTGTCCGTCCGGCGTCTGCCCTTGTTTTAGCAGCTCCACGGCGTCTGTAAGGACAAGGAGGTGATGAATATTAATGATGATAATGATAATAACAATGATGATGATGATGATGATGATGATGATGATGATAATGATGATAATAATAATAATAATAATAATAATAATAATAATAATAATAATAATAACAACAATAGTAATAATAGTTATAATAATAATGATAATAATAATAATAATAATAATAATAATAATAATAATAATAATAATAATAGCAATAATAATAGCAATAGTAATAATAGTAATAATAGTAATAATAATAATAATAATAATAATAATAATAATAATAATAATAATAATAATAATAATAATAATAATAATAATTCAGTTCAACAAACCTGTATTACCTAATCAAGGATTTGGACTTTGCAGAGATCATCACTCTCTCTTTCTCTCTCTCTCCTCCATCTCTCTCTCCCCCTCTTCCCCTCCCTCCTACCACCTTCTCTCTCTCTCTCTCTCTCTCCCTCTCTCTCTCCCTCTCTCTCTCTCTCCCTCCCTCTCTCTCTCTCTCTTTGTGACAGCTGTTTCGACATTTGAAGTAGAAAAAAAAGAACAATTAGCTCTCCACTAACAATGGTCTTCCTATACACAGTAGAGGACAGCATAGCAGAAAGACGATCACAGTGTGATACTGTCACCGCAGACGGGGGAAATCTTCATCGGGAACATCGAGCTCTTGGTTCATTTTCTACACGATCATCCAGTATTGTCGCTAACGTAAAACCTTTCCTACAATAACACCTACACTCTGGGTCAACGTGGTAGTGTTCGAAGAAAGGTTCCTGGCGGTGGATGATCTCAAAGAGGATGACGCCCAGCGACCATATGTCCGCTTTCTGCCACAGCAAGGTTTTGGAGAACAACGCCTGTTTCTCCTGACGGAAGATCTCCCTGTTCGCTACCTCGGGGGCTGACCACAATTCTCCTATTAAAAACAATAAGAAGATGTCAAGCCATGTAAATACATTTCCGGACACTCACACACGTCTGGGACCCTCGTTTCTCTGGGCCAGTTTAATGAGGGCCCGTGCCTTTATCCCCACTTTTAAACAGATCGTCGAGACACTCACTCATTCACAGCTGGGTGGACTGGGGTTGCATTCTTCGTGTCGTTTGGTGGTTTGCCCAATTCCAAGCAAGGGCACCCGGGCATCAAGCACTAACCGCGAACGAACGTGAAACATGTCTAGCGTATTTACAAATCATTTTGTTACTGCGCTGCACCGAATGATTGGTGATTATGATGATATCGATAATCATGATGACGACGATGATGACGCTGCTGCTGGTGATGATGATGATGATGATGACGATGATGATGATGAGGAGGAGTAGGAGGAGGAAGAGGAGTGGGGGAGGAAGACGATAATGATGATGATGATAATTATAGTCAGTGTCAACTAATACGTGGAACCGCGACCGTGACATTAAAGCCAGTGATGAAAGTGGCGATGAATGATGACGATGAGACATTCAATCTTACTTGTACGATAATTTTGGGTGGTGTTGTCGACTATCTCTCCTTCCCTAAAACCAGGCACGGGAAAATCGCCGATCTTGCAGCAAAAGAACCGGTCCACGAACACGTTCCGCGATTTCAAATTTCCGTGGTAAGCCACCAGACTAGAATGTAAGTAGTGAAGACCCTAAAGAAAAGAGAACACATAAAACAAATATTTGTTAAAAGTCATACGGTAAACATTGTCGGTATCGTCTTCATCTCTTTCGTCATATTTCCACGATTTCATTTCAAATTCCCGGGACACAAAAATAAGTTTGCTGTCATAACTATATTGTGTGTACTCCCACACCCACCCACCCTCCACTCAAACCTCCATTTCCCCCTTGTCTGGGTTAGCAGCCTAGTTCAATATTTTGCTGCTCTAATGTACGTGTAATAAAAGGACAAAGTTTCAAAGTTCCAGCGTAAATAAAACAGACCGTTTGCCGTCTTCGTTGGTAGATTAAAGTCCCCGAACACTTAGCGTATAGGGGCCAGACGTCTTCGGACTTCTACCACCCTTATAAAGGGGGTGCTGGTCACTACCGCGAGCGTCACTACCGCGTGTAACACTATCGCGTGTAACACTATCGCGAGTGTAATACAACCGCGAGTAACAGTACCGCGTGTAACACTTCCGCGTGTGTAACACTATCGCGTGTGTAACACTACCGCGGGTAGCACTACCGCGTGTAACACTTCCGTGTCTTGTATCACGAAAAAAAAAAAGAACTTGAGTTTGTGAACACGCGCTCAAATCTGTTGAGAGAGAGAGAGAGAGAGAGAGAGAGAGAGAGAGAGAGAGAGAGAGAGAGAGAGAGAGAGAGAGAGAGAGAGAGAGAGAGAGAGAGAGAGAGAGAGAGAGGGAGAGAGCGAAAGACAAAGAAAGAAATTTGTATCTTTTTATTGTTCATTTTTATTTTTAATTCATGTTGCTTTTAATACAATTATGTTTTTTAAATTAAAAATCCTCGAAAATTATATGCATTTTGTATGTGCGTGCGTGCGTGCGTGCACGCTTGCATGCGCGTGTGTCCATCTGTCTGTTTGTCTGTATGTCGCATGGCAGTTATTATTTTAGAAGAAGAAGAAGAAGAAGAAGAAGAAGAAGAAGAAGAAGAAGAAGAAGAAGAAGAAGAAGATGAAGAAGAAGGAGGAAGAGAAGAAGAAGGAGAGGAGGTGGAGGATGAAAGAAGAAGAAGAAGAAGAAGAAGAAGAAGAAGAAGAACAACAACAACAACAACAACAACAACAACAACTCTCTCTCTCTCCTTTTCTCTCTCTCTCTCTCTCTCTCTCTCTGTCTCTCTCTGTCTCTCTCTGTCTCTCTCTCTCTCTCTCTCTCTCTCTCTCTCTCTCTCTCGTTAGTGGAACACACGCGGAAGTGTTACACGCGGTAGTGCTACTCGCGGTAGTGTTTCACACGCGATAGTGTTACACTCGCGGAAGTGTTACACGCGGTACTGTTACTCGCGGTAGTGTTACACACGCGGCAGTGTTACACGCGGTTGTGACGCTCGCGGTAGTGACGCACAACCTTATAAAGGCAGTCGAAAGCGATACTGACCCTAATCTCAGTGTTACAGGCGGTTGAAGGCATACGCCTTAAAGACAACCAATGCTTGGTAGATCTCTGACAGTAATCTACCACCGCCTGTTTAATGTCAACTGGTCAATAATTGTCCGTGATGACTGTACCTTGGCGATGTCGGTAGAAAATGAAGCGATGAAACGACAATCAAAGTTGAAATCACTGCCATGCAACACGTCAAACAAGGACCCTTTAGGACAGTACACGTGCACCAAGCACACGTGATCACGCTCCACGCAGGCGCCGATGAAGGGGTTGATGTTCATGTTGGACAGCTGGCGAATCTGTCCGGAAAAAAAGTTTTGTTGAGGTTAGGTCTCAGTAATAGCAAATATTAACATCTCTTGTATACTAGAGATTAGCGAAAATCAGGTTATAAGTGTTTGTACCTGGTTTGTTCATGACAAAAGAAAGAGCAGAATCCTCTTACATGTCCTATTTCATCACCAAGTTTAGCTTCTGCGCCACTCACCTGGTTCAACTCTTTACAAAGGCTGGCTGTGACGGCGACGCCAAAGGGCTTGTTGACGGGTTTGGCCATGATGACTTTGCCGCCGTGGATGTACACCCCTTCTCTGCCCACCACTGCCGACCCCGACGACTCAAACGAGATCCGCGAAATGGCGTCCAAGTCGGCACTGAAATTCTGGGAGAAAAAAACACGACAAACAAGAAATAGACAATGAGAGTGGATGTAGCGTAAAGAGGAGAGTGGATGTAGCGTAAAGAGGGATGTAGCGTAAAGAGGGATGTAGCGTAAAGAGGGATGTAGCGTAAAGAGGAGAGTGGATGTAGCGTAAAGAGGGATGTAGCATAAAGAGGGATGTAGCGTAAAGAGGGATGTAGCGTAAAGAGGTATGAAGCATAAAGAGGGATGTAGCGTAAAGAGGGATGTAGCATAAAGAGGGATGTAGCGTAAAGAGGGCTGTAGCGTAAAGATGGATGTAGCATAAAGAGGGATGTAGTGTAAAGAGGGATGTAGCGTAAAGAGGGATGTAGCGTAAAGAGGAGAGTGGATGTAGCGTAAAGAGGAGAGTATAAACCGAGGTTTAGTCTGTGCTCGCACGCACTCCATCGCACGGACATTACAGATCCGGACGCGCCTGTCTGTGACGGGTGATTGTCGGCTACACAAATACACTCAACAAAGCGCTTATAGGCCCCTTCTTTCCATGGATACCCGCGGTCGAAAAGGATTGTACACAGTCCTCTGAGCTGGGCGTCAGAAGATCCGCCCATAAGGCTGCAAAAGTGCGCTTCGGGCGCAGTTTGGGTTAGATCCAGTATCCGACAGCGACTTGAATTGAGCAGCTCTGAAGGTGGCAAAGCGCTCTATAAGAACAAATAAATAACTAAATAAAAGTTAGTTCG
>CM072525.1:28024942-28089942 GCA_036898135.1 Oncomelania hupensis
ACCAACACCAAAAACGACACCAACCTTTTTATAAAAACTGATGTCACTTACCGTGGTTACACAGCTCTCCTTCCCAACCGCACGGAGGATGGTCGGATGGAATGATCTTGATACCTCCAGACCAAACGATAGCGCCGAGGTTTAACTCCTTAATAACACTGTAAAATAACAATTAACAATAATTTAAACAAAACAAAAGACGGAGAAAGAGCAGAAGAAGAAAAAGAAGAAGAAGAAGAAGAAGAAGAAGAAGATTCATAATAGAACTATTCTGAAGAAAGAGAAGGAGGAGAAAGTGAAGAGGAAGAATGAGGAGAAGGCACAGGATTAATACCACGTTAACGTATATGCGTGGATGCGTGACAGTGTGTGTGTGTATGTGTGTGGGTGTGGGTGGGTGTGTGTGGGTGTGTAGGTGTGTGTGTGTGTGTGTGTGTTAGTGTTAATATTAATGTTCACGAGGCTTTAGATCTGTCTGTTATTTTGTTGTTTTGTTGTTGTGGAACTATGACCCAGTGTTCCAAATGATACTGTTGTTGTTGATGTTTGGCACCACACAAATCCCAGCCCCAGCTATCTGTTGTATTTCCGGAATCTTACCAATTACGAGTCATACAAATACTGTGCCATTACAACTAAGGATGAGAGTATAAACCGAGGTCTGTGTCGCATACATTCCATCATAACGGACTTTAAAGATCCTGACGCTCATGTTCTAGACGGGTGAGTGCCGGTATACAAGAACACACCCAGCATGCACTTGGTCCTTCTCCCCCATCCCTGGCTGGCCAGGATTGTTCTTTGAAGAAAGTTCGACCTATTTCGTCGCCTATAGGAGACGAACTAGGTCAACTTTTTAGACGGAAAGACCCAATTTTGCATCAGATGCTTACATTTGTAGATGAAGTTTGCGTTCTTTCCGTCAAAAAATCACTTTCCGATTCCTACATTCTAAAGAAACCCCGGTTTTGATCATATACATGTGTGTGTGTGTGTGTGTGTGGGTGTGTGTGTGGTGTGTGGATGTGTATGTGTGTGTGTGTGTGTGTGTGTGTGTGTGTGTGGACACTTTATAGTCCCTTTGTAGCGGGAAATTCTGGGTCGCCTCCCCTGGGGAAGGCGCATTCGCAGCCTGTGGCGCGCCCTAACCAAACCTACCTAATTTTTGTTGTGCTGTTAAAATTTTGTTGGGGGAGCAAACCGGAGTACCCGGAGAAAACCCTCAAGACGTTGCCCCAGTCGAAAGTACATACTATTCTACATACCTGTTCGATCCCACACCTGTCAGGCGCCATTGGTTTCTGGCCTGTGGACAAGGCAAGTTAGTCCCGCCTTAGACCACTCGGCCACAACGCTGGCATCATAAGAGCAAGCGTCTTTATAAAATATGCACAAGAGAAACCACCAATAAAACTACAAGACACAGCACTAAAAACCTAATTCCATTGAAACAACTAGGATCGTTTCCTTCGTGAAGACCGACTACGACAACATTAAGTACAGTAGTTTTATCTGTGTCACGTTTTGACCTTTGTTTCACATAATAAACTACCGCCCGCTCTTACTTTTGATCGAAGGTTGCTATGGAAACGAAGCAGCCATTTTGAACGTTGTGCAGGCGAAATTTGGGCACTCGGTTCCCGTTGACCAACTGAATCTTGCCTGTGACTCCTGCAACAATTAAAGGCAAGTCGTCTTTATTACTGACGGGGGCGAATTCATACATCACACTTTGTCTTAGCGTAGCCAAACTATCCAGTTTAAGAAACAACATTATTACAGGCATAAACGGCATCTAGATCACATCAAGGGCCACAATGATAAAGAGAAAAAAAACAACAACAAACAAACAAAATATATATATTTCTATAAACATACACGAGCAGCACAGTTATCAGTTTCAGTATAGCCAAAACCCGGTCGCACCCGACCCACAAACGGAAGGTAGTATATTTTATCTCCCAATTTAAAGACATGTGAATTGTGATTTGCAAAAGCCACCTTTAGTCTCATCGTGTTTTGCTCAAAAATGTATTGCTATTGCTGTTGTTGTTGCTGTCGTTGTTGTTCTTAACACACACACCTACACACACACACCCACGCCCACCCAGACACACACACACATCACGCACTCTTGCACACACGCACGCCCGCATACGCTGTTGCCTAAAATGGGATGATAATAATAATAATAACTAGCATTTATAAAGCGCCTACCCTAAGGATCTAAGCGCTATACACGCACACTTTCTTACGCAAACACATATACACACTATACATATACTATAACTAGTGGTTTTTGTACACTGGCAAGCCAGGGTACACAGGTTGCTGTTTAAAATGTAGACAGAGAGACAACTGTTGTCTGCGAGTTTCATTTGGACGATGATACCTCCCCGAACCCACTTGATACCTCCCCATAACCCCTTGATACCTTTCGTACCCCCCTTGTAACCTACCTGTACCCTCCTTGATACTTCCCCGTTGATCGTTTCGCAGGTATGGATGAAAGGAATCGACCGTTGTTTGTTGTTGTTTGTAGATTATAGTCACACGACACTTTCGCATATAGGTGACTACTGGACCGATTTATACTGACACCAGCGGGCCAGTTGTTGGTAAAGGGGAAAATAATATGATCACACGTTGACCAATCCGGGATTCGAACCAGCGACCTTTCGGTTACTAGCAAGACGCTCTTACCAACTGAGCTACCCGGCCCCACGGAATCGACCATCACCATACCCCCTTATATATACCCGTATCCCCGTTATGCCTACCCATGCCCCTTTAAACCTACCCGTAGCCCCCTTTTACCTACACGTACCACCCCATCCCGATCCTTGATAATAATAATAATAATAATAATAATAATAATAATAATAATAATAATAATATTGAATAATACAAATAGAAATCATAAAAAACACCAAGGTTTTAAAATAAAATTTGATATAAGATATTATAATTATAATAATAATAATAATTATTATTATTAGTTTATAAATAATAATAATAATAATAATAATAATAATAATAATAATAATAATAATAATAATAATAATAATACAAATAATAATAATAATAATAATAATAATAATAATAATAATAATAATAATAATAATAATAATAATAATAAAAATAATAACGTACCACCCCATCCCGATCCTTGGTAATAATAATAATAATAATAATAATAATAATAATAATAATAATAATAATAATAATAATAATAATAATGAAGAATATAGAATAATACAAATAGAAATCATAAACACTAAGGTTTTAAAAGAAAATTTGATATAAGATATAATATTATAAATAATAATAATAATAATAATAATAATAGTAATAATAATAGTAATAATAATAATAATAATAATAATAATAATAATAAGCCTAAATTAAAAAGAAAAATATCCATATTGTAGTGGGGAAAAAAAAAAAAAAAATGGCCCGCATCGGATTCGAACTTGGGTCGCCCTAAACGATAGGCGAAAGCGTTACCGACTGAGCTATCAATGCTTCGTACAAAAACAATAAATTTTTTGGTCTATATGGGAAAACATGCTGAAACCTCAATTTGATTTTTAATGGAAGCGCGCGGAATGAGGCTATTGCAGTTTGTGGACATTTTGTTTATTTATTTATCTCAGAAACGGTTAAACGTTTGGTAAGGAAATGTCGGCTATAACGATTTGGGTGGTTTTGAGCACACAGCAGGCCGATCAGCAGCACTCAGCACCTGCCCAGATCAGCGTCCATAGGAGACAAACTTTATAGTAACGGCGAAGAAGGACTTCCGGCTAAGCAATTTATATATATAGATTATAAGACAAGTTACTCTTTCACGCGTACATACTACTGTGGCGTAAATCAAATATGTCAAAAACATACTAAATTACTACTTAACCCCCCACCCCTCCAAACCCCTTTTACAACTACAGATACTGCTGAAAGACCTTTGAGAAAAGATACGTTTTAAGGTTGGATTTGAACGATTCACAGGAGGTAGAATGTCTAACATGAAAGGGGAGAGAATTCCATAGGTGAGGGCCGTGGACAGCAAAAGAGCGGAAACCATGGGATTTTCTTTTGTAACGGCCCTGAAGGAGAAGACGACAGTCAGTGGATGAGCGAAGGGAACGAGATGGAGTGTAAAGGGAGACAAGGTCAGATAGATAAGAAGGAGCAGAACCGATGACAATATTGTAGCGGATACAGGCAGTTTTATACTTAACACGTTCCGCTACAGGAAGCCAGTGTAGCTTAACAAGGAGAGGTGTGGAGGGTTGGCGATGATTTACTTTAAAGATAAGACGGGCAGCAGAGTTCTGAACTTTTTGAAGCAGAGAGAGGATAGAATCTGGACAGCCAATGAGAAGAAGGGAATTGCAATAATCTAATCTAGATAGAATACAGGAAGTAACCAAGGTCTTTGTGGCGTCTTCTGATAGAAATTTCCTAATTGAACTAGCTTGCCTCCAATGATTTTTGTAGCTGGGTACTTCAGTAATGGGGAAATACTATACAACAGCAGCAACGAGAGGTTGCTATGATGGTGTACCACCACTGTCACGACTGCAACACAAAGGAAGTATGGTACAGTGGTGTAAAAAAACAACAATAGCAACAGCAACAACACCAAACTTTAAAGAAAAACACATCGAGAGGCATTTACAGAGTGACCGTTGAATGTCTTGTCCTTGAGTTGGGAGACCCAGACAAGCAAGTCATCACAACACTGAAAGACGATATTTTTTTAATTAAAATAAATTTTATAAAATAAACTATCTGGACATGATTTTGTTTTCGTCATCACACGGCAGACCGCGACAGCTACCCCCATCAACAACAATAGCAACCACCACTCACCACCATCAATAACAAAAACAACAACCACAACCAAAAACAGCAGCAAGCAAACAAACTAGGTACAGTCGCCCATATCGCAAAAGTAGTGTCGACTGCCATACGGGCGTCTGTGTTCCTAGGGTATTGACCTTGCATGGTGGCGTTCATCAAACGCTTGGTGACGGCCGTTCCGTTCAAAGGGTCTTCGCCGTCGAATATCGTGGCGTTCACTCCGAAGGCGTACAACGAGAGTGCGTCCGAAAACAACGCCGAACGCAGGAATTTCTGAAAATATACAATGAACGCTGGAATTTCTGACAATATACAATGAACGCTGGAATTTCTGACAATACACAATGAACGCTTGAATTTCTGACAACATACAATGAACGCTGGAATTTTTGACACTATACAATGAATTCAGGAATTTTTGACAATATACAACGAACGCTGGTATTTATACAATCAATGCAGGAATTTCTGTAAATATACAACGAATGCAGGAATTTCTGAAAATATACAATGAACGCTGGAATTTCTGAGAATATACAATGAGTGCAGAAATTTTTGAAAACATATAATGAATGCAGGAATTTCTGACAATATACAATGAACGCTGGAATTTCTGACAATATACAATGAACGCTGGAATTTCTGACAATATACAATAAACACAGAAATTTCTGACAATATACAATGAACGCGGCAATTTCTGCAAAAATATACACAAAAAAGCAGAAGATCAGTTTATTTCGGTTTTTAGAATAAATAGTAAAGGAAAGAATGTCTCAAACAGCATAGAAAAAGGCTTATTTTATTTGGAATGTTGAAAAAAAATACATGAGGACAAGATGGCAATGAATTCAAATATATTTTTAGAGACACACACGTATAGCCGAAAACTAAGCATTTTTGTAAGTATTAATTTCCGTGATGGTGTTGCGAATCGGAATGCTAGGCTAATTTCTGCATTATTTGCAAGGGGGAACAAAATAAAAATTGGCTAAGCCAAATTTTTCAGATAAAAAATTCAGTAGCTGTTCGGGGAAAAACAGTTACCCGGCACGGCGGAAAGCGTGCAGAGAGCACACCGACCTGCCGGATACTAGTGCCACCACACTCTCTACATGTCACTGCCACAAACCCGCATAGAATGCCGGCCCACAATTTAGCCCCGCTCACTCCCAAAAGCAGAAAACGAAGGGCCAGGCTGGGAGAACATATGATGTGTCGCCCTGTCTTGCCTAATCCTGCACAGCATGAGCCACCCAGGTCCAGACCCACAACAAGGGAACAAACTCCCCCCGGGAGGCCCGACGGGGACAATCTCTCCCAAGCGGGAGTAGTCGCCTCCCACTCCGCCACTATACATTTGAATGGCTCAATGCCATTTGAGTTTGCAGAAGAAGATGAAGGATGTAGACGCAGCATTCTATTGTCTTGTTACATTTTTCCTCTTTTGCCACGTTCTGTTAACACTGTGACACACCGAATGTTCCCTGTTTGTATAATAAAGATTGATGGACTTGACATGAAAGTATTTGGAAGAACATCGAGAACTACAACTAAGTATAGCGATTTCTTTGTCAGAGAAAATTAAAGTGGTCTTCGATCTATCAAGTGCGAACGTGCTTTCTGACCACGATTTTCCAAATTGTCTTGCATTTATCTTTGTCTGGAATGCAATTAATAACCATCCTCAGTTGTCTGAGGGCGAGGTAAGAAATGGGTAGTTCTAACTTCTTCTAGACACGAATAACTTCTAGTAACACGAGACCAATAGTACAAGATTTAGAGCAATGTAAATTTACTCCTGAGAAAAATGTTCCTTGATCAGGCAACTTGTATACAGAGGACATCTTAATGCGCTGCCAACAGGTTAAGATTTATTCAGTTGTTTATTTATTTATTTATTTATTTATTTATTTATTTATTTATTTATTTATTTATTTATTTCATTAAATGGAAGTCATTCGTTCATGTGATGTTAGACACACGTTCGTTGTTGTTTGTAGCTGCTGTTGCTGCTGGTGATGGAGGTGTCGGTGATGAGGGTTTTGTGTTTGTTGTGGTGGTGGTATGGGTGGTAGTGGTGGGGGTGTTGACGTTCTTGTTTATTATTGCTGTTGTTGCTAATCCTTGTTATTTATCTGAGTATTGATCAGTAATATGTCTCCCATCAGACCACGCAATTCGGTTGCAGCTTTATCAGCCATGATGAGGGAGATGTAAGCCTACTATAGTGTTTATTTCTTTTTTTTTCTTCTTTTTGTTTCTTCTTTAGAAGTGCTTAATACATTTTTCTTCATTCATTCGCAGTCTAGATCTTGATATATGTTCTCATCCGATGACTCTCCTGGTGGGGGGAAACATGAATACATTTTCCGTCCAGACAAATGTGCAAGGTGCACTATTCCTACAACAGGAAATGAGGAACTGTAGGATGGTGTGTAGAGCGACCATGACGGTTGCTGTCCACTCAACCTTGGAGTCACTGTTCGGCGCGGCGCGTCCTATGCAAATAACAGTCTGGGTCAGCATGCACGAGTCATGGCTAGATCTTATAAATCAGTCTAGGTCAGTATAATGCACGAATCGTGCTTACGAACTGAAAATCAAGAGCACAGACCACATTCGTGCAGTTTAAAGTACATGCAAAATTCATTTAATTAGTCCATTAGGCGATTTAGATCGGATGTATTGTATTGTGTTGTGTATTTTCTTTTTGTTTTGTTTTTGCTTTTTTGTGTTTGATTGTTTGTTTGATTGTTTGTTTGCTTGTTTTGTTGGGTTTTATTGTTGTTAAAAAAATTTTTTTTTTTTTGGGGGGGGGGGGGGGGGGGGGGGGGGTGGGGGGGGGGTAAGGGGGGAGTTACGATTTTTATTTTATTTTAACGCGCTGCAACCAAACACCAAAAATAAATTCTTTGTTAGATTTTGGTTTGGCAAACAAAACCTTATATTGACATCCCTTATCCCGATTTAAAACAAAAAAAATCAGCATTTACAAAGAAGGCTTTGCGCACTTTTCACATCACTTGCGTGTTTTATGATCATAATTGTGGACAGATCTGATAGAGGGAGAAGAAAAAATGGTGAGGAAAATAAAGTTAATAACTTTTGCAATAAACTATCCTATCCTATCTTATCCTATCCTATCCCGTAACTCGGAGGTCGTTGGGGCATCACAGATGATCGTTTAACCAGCGTACTCCATCTTTCTCTATTCTCCTCATCCTCAGCAATCCTCATGGCTTCGCTCAGTGTCACGCCAGGCATTCCCGAATCTTGTCCTCCCACCTCTTTTTCGGTCTCCCTCTTCTTTTGCCTCTTTGCACCGTGCCTTGCAGGATGGTCTTTGCTTGGCCTGATGCTCTGATGACGTGGCCATACCATCGGAGTTTCCGTTTCTTCACAACTGTGAGCAGGCCATCGTGTTGTCCAATGGCTTTTGTGATGGTCTGTCGGACTTCCTCATTGACGATGTGCTGGGTATAGGATATGCCCAGAAGTCTTTTGTAGCACCCCATCTCCATGCTTTGTATTCTTCGTTGTAGGTCTACTGTGAGGATCCATGTTTCGCAAGCGTATAGGAAGATGTAGATGACAAGGGAGTGCAGCAGCCTTACCTTGGAATGTAGACTGAGGGTCCTGTCTTTAAAAATGGGCGTCAACCATGTCTGGGCAGCAGTTGTTTGTGCGATCCTAGAGATGACTTCCTGTCGGGACCCATTGTCTGATACAATGGCTCTTAAATATTTGAAGCTATGTACAGTGTTGAGGTATTGGCCTTGGACTTTGGTGTCCATGTTGATGCCATTGGTGTTGCTGGTCTTCTCTGCACTTATTTCCATTCCATAAGCACTGAAGGTGGTGTCAAGCCTCTGTACCAGCTGTTCAAGTCCTTTTCCCTCTCCAGCCAATCCTTCAATGGAGATTGCTCTACCCCCTACGCTGACTGTGCCTTCGTGATCTCACATGATGCGCTCTAGGAAGATGTTGAAGAGTGTTGGAGAGAGTAGACATCCTTGATGCACACCGATTGCACTGTGGTTTAGGACACTGCATAGAATAGACCCAACGTTTCCCGGTGTGTCGTAAGAGGCGACTAACAGGGATGATATTAGCACGGCATCACTGGGCGAAAGTCTTCTACAAAGAAGTCACCCGCCAGGACGGAGGAACCTCAAGTTACTACAGGTTCAACGACCACGTGCTCGGGGCCAAGGCGAACCGAACTGTACTCGTAGATTTTGACTGTGTACAACAGCCTGAAGAGGATTGGGACCCGCCAGGTCCTTCTTGCCCAATTTCATCGTATGATGAAACGATCCACTCACTCCAAACCGGATCGGTCGTCGCTCGGGTCACTAAAGACCGCGCTTTCCGTTGGCCACCAGGACGGAGGTGATAAGTGTGCTACTGATGGACAACTTAGCAAGATCCGCACGAGAAACAACATCTCATAGGTATCTGGAATGTCAGGAACCTAACTGCGGAGAGAAAATGAGAAGAACTGGCCCATGTGCTGGATCACTATCGATGGAACATTTTAGGTATCTGTGAACTGCGCTGGAAAGGCATAGGTGAAACAACGACCGACATAGGCCACAAGCTTTATTTCAGCGGGAGAGATGACAGGCACGAACAAGCGTTGAATTCTTGGTCCACAAAGACATTCTAGCCACTGTCATGGGTTGCCGCCCAGTCTACAGTAGACTCATTACCATCCGTATAATATAAATGCCCCCCGGTCCCCCCTCCCCTCTCAGCATCATCATCATCCAGGCCTAAGCCCCAACATCAGACTATGACGAGAGCGAAGTCGAGGATTTTATGAACATCATAAGGCTGTCCTTGACCAAGTGCCGAAGAAGGACATAGTCATAGTGTAGGACGCCTTGAATGCCAAGGTTGGCCAAGATGCGCACCACAGCTGGTGAGACACATGTGGACCCCACTGCAACAACGAGACAAATGACAGGGGTCTGAGATTCTTGGAGTTTGCCAGATACAACAATCTGATACTGATCACAATTGGAGGGAAATTTGCACCACTGCTCATTTTGGGAGCTGGTGAAGTAGATGTCAACACAATGGCCACCATCTTCAACTCAGCTGTGACAGATGCCAAAAATGAGATGCTTGGCAAACAACGCCCAAAGAAGAAACCGTGGATCACACCTGAACTTTCGGACCTGTGTCATAAACGAAGAGAAATGAAAAAGAAAAAGAACACCTCACAGGGAGCTGATGCCTACCGAAAAATCAACAATGACAACCAAAAAGGCATGAGCACAGCAAAGGAGAACTGGATAAAAGACCAATGCCAGCAAAATAGAGAACAGTCTGAACAAGAACAACAGCAAGAAGGCCTACCAGGCTGTGAAGTTGCTGACAAGTGATAAGCAGCCCAAGGTCGCCACGATACAAAGCAAGTCTGGCCTTACCGAAGAACAAGAAGTCTTGGATGGATGGACAGAGTACTGCTCTAACATTTACAACCACACGTTAAACGGAGACCCATCAGTTCTAGCATGTCCCCAGAACAGAGAAGAGGAAGAAATCCTCTCCATTCTCCAATGAGAAGTTGAGGCAGTCAGTGCAGTCACTGAAGAAGGGGAAGTCAGGGGGAGTGGACAACATACCCGCGGAATTGCTTCAAGCAGGAGGAGAAGCGATGATTGACACCATCACCCTTATCTGGCAGAGTGGGGAGTGGCCTAAACCATGGACGAAATCGCTTGTTATCACTCTTCCCAAAAAGGGTAACCTTCAGGAGTGTGATTACCGCACCATCAGCCTCATCAGCCATCCCAGCAAGGTCCTCATGAAAATAATACTCAACAGGTTGAAACCCCAAGCTGAACAAATCATAGCTGAAGAACGAGCAGGATTCAGGGCAGGGCGATGTACCACTGAACAGATTTTCAACCTCAGAATAATCTGCGAGAAATACCGAAACCACCATCATCTATATAACATGTGTTTGTAGACTTCAAGAAAGCGTGTGATCGAGTCTGGCATTCATTACATTACATTACATTACATTACATTACATGATTATTGCTTTAGGTCCAGCGGACAATCTCAGCTCAGTGGGTAACCATCAGAGTGCACAACATCAGCCCTAAAATTATTGAAGTCATCTAAAGCCTGTATGACAAGGCTACCAGTGCAGTCCTCCACAACAGCGCCATCGGTATCTGGTGCAATCAACTATGTCAAGGTTAAAACCGGAAGCAGAAAGAAATTTTTAAAATATGTCTAACTATAGATTTGTAACTCTGTCTGCCTGCCTGCGCCCTCACCTCTGTGTCTGTGTCTGTGTCTGTGTGTCTCTCTCTCTCTCTCTCTCTCTCTCTCTCTCTCTCTCTCTCTCTCTCTCTCTCTCTCTCTCTCTCTCTCTCTCTCTCTCTCTCTCTCTCTTATAGAGGGCTCTTATAGAAATCCATGTGCATCTAGACTGTGTATTTTGATGGCGTCTAGTAACCCGAATATAATTAGGAAACTAAGTATATAACTGTACAAAGACTTTAAACTAAGAGAAATTGCTCTATCGTGATTTAATCGGAATAAGATGTGTATGGGTTTTGGTGGTTTTTTTTTGGTTTTTGTTTTAATATACATGAATAATGTTATGATGTACACACCCTTCATGAAGGTGCGATGCCTAAATGAATAAATAATATATATATCTCTCTCTCCCTCCCTCTCCCTCCCCCACCCTTCCCCTTCTCTCTCTCTCTCTCCATCCCCCTCCCTCCTCCCCTTCCCCATCTCTCTCTCTCTCTCTCTCTCTCTCTCTCTGGATGCGTTATTAGCTAGCACCCATCGTTCTGCGTTGACCGGTAATGAAATAAAATACAATAAAATAAATCGCAAATAAAATATAAATGCAATGCAATACAAGATAATACAATACAATACACGCCGTCCGTCTTGCATTACCTCATGATTGCTACATTTCGGTGGCAACACCATGGAGTGGCTGAGCTCTGCTTTGTCAAAAGGCGCCGTATCCACCGTGATGTCAAGTAGCCCTAAAAAACAGAAATGACATCATAGTCATCGTCATCCTCACCTGCGCCATCACCACTATCATCATTAATAGGACTGTGGTTAGTTATCTTGGCGTCAGACAAAGCGCCCAAAGCATGCAAATGTGGGTCCCCATCGGTTTGCGTTAAATCCTTTATAAGCCAGAACCTTGAGCAGCTCTTGAGCTGGAAAAGCGCTATATCAAAAACATAAAACGCAGTAAAATAAATAAAATAAACAAAACGTGTTCAGCAAACACTGTACCCCAGCGACCTTGACCTTTGAGGTAAAGCATAAAAGGATGGTATCAATCTGGAAATAAAAAGAAAAGAAGAAACAAACAAAAACGCAGTCGTGGCACTAGGTAACATTTACAAGGCAAACTTCTTCTAAAAATGTAAGAATCTAATGCAAAATTGGCTCTTTCCGTCTAAAAAGTTGACCTAGTTCGTCTCCTATATAGGTCGAATTTTCTTCAAAATTTCTCCGAAAATTGACTGTATTTTCTCCGTCCCGGATAGAGCACTCCTGTGTACTTAACACACTTTCATGCACTACAACTGCACTCCCATGCACTAAAAGAGCACTCCGCGCACTAAAAAAAAAGTGGGGTCCTGGAAAAAAGTGGGTTCCAAGCAAATGAACCCATTTGTTACTAAGAAAGACAAGGTCTGCTACCCATTTGTGCGCTTTTGTGGGTACACACACACACAAACAAACACACGCACACACACATCCACACCCACACATCTTACCATCCAGAGCAGTATTGCGAGTAAAGTTGGTGAAGGCGCTGCCACTGTTGGCGAAGTCAACAGACACGAAGGCGAACTGCCCATCCAGCAGCCCCAGATCTTCTGCAGTCTCCATGAACAGCGCCACGTCCTTGTCGTAAGCACACAGTATGAACACTGCACGCAGACACAGTCAAGTACAAAGAGGATTTAAACATTGAAGTTTAACGTCTACACACCACCAATGGGAATATGATAGACGAAAAACGTTTTTTGGGCGATGATGATGCTATTTTATGATGAAGTTGCTGAGGTTGAAGAAGAAGAAGAAGAAGAAGAAGAAGAAGAAGAAGATGATGATGATGATGATGATGATGATGATGACGACGATAATGACGACAATAATGATGATGATGATGATGATGATAATTATGATGAATATATTTTTTAAAAGTTATTATTATTATTATTATTATTATTATTATTATTATTATTATTATTATTATTATTATTATTATTATTATTATGGTGGGTTTTTCTCTTAATAAGAACCTTGCCGGCTCAAGGAGCTGCTCAAAGCGCTGGACGACAAACAGGATCTAACTCAACCTGCCAAAGACGCACACTAGCTGCTTGCTGGATGCGTACAGTCTAACGCTCCAGACAACTGAACAGACCGAAGGGGAAATACCACCTTACTGCTATGCAAAGAGTGCAGTTTGAATCTAGCACTCACCTGTCTAAGATACGAGCGTCAGGATTTTTAAAGTCTGTGCGATAGAATACATGCGAGCACAGACTAGACCTCGATTTATACTCTCATCATAAAACCTTAATAACCACTATAACAATCAAACAGAAACCTTAAAAATGCAAATATTTACTAAGAGACAACATAAGAAGGCTACTAAGACTTATGAAATAGCAATAATGGTAATTGTCTTGTTCTCAAGGTGCGAAAAAAAAGGTTCGACATACTGGCTTTCAGTTCCATGTGCTTCTCCATGAACATATGGATCCTATCCTATCTTATCCTATCCCGTGACAAAGGTCGCAGGGGCCACAGATCATCGTTTAACCAGCGTACTCCATCTTTCTCTGTCCTCAGCAACCCTCATGGCTTCGCTCAGTGTCAAGCCAGTCCATTCTCGAATGTTGTCCTCCCACCTCTTTTTCGGTCTCCCTCTTCTTCTGCCTCTTTACACCGTGCCTTGCAGGATGGTCTTTGCAAGACCTGTTGATCTGGTGATGTGGCCATACCATCGGAGTTTCCGTTTCTTCACCACTGTGAGCATGTCATCGCTTTGTCCAATGTCTTTTGTGATGGTCTGTCGGATTTTGTTGTTGGTGATGTGCTGGGTAAAGGAAATGCCCAAAAATCTTCTGTTGCACCTCATCTCTATGCTTTGTATTCTTCGTTGGAGGTCTGCTGTGAGGGTCCATGTTTCACAAGAGTATAGGAAGATGGGGATGACACGGGATGTCACAGGGCAGTCTGTGATGAAACCGGGTAGACTGTGTGGGTGGAGAGTTAATGAGTTAGGGGTAGTAATTGCGTGCTGTCGTATGCTAGGTTATGCGTGCAAATCGTGACACAACAGTGTAGATCGGCTAGTCAGTTTAGGAATTTGCTCACTGTAGTCAGAACAGGTTTTGGCAGAGTAACAGAGAAGACGTGCGGTCTTGGTTCTCTGGGGTGGTTTTGTTCTGGAAGTAAGGGAGGGACAGTTATTGACGTAAATAATAGCTGGTTCCAAGAGGAAAACTAGTTGGAAGTGTTACAGTTGTGGTAGCAAGCTCGGGGAAGAGTGTGGAGCAAATAACTAAGTTTTGTGTTGTAGTAGGTTAGTGTCGAGGTATTGTCCACTAACGGAAACTACTACGCACTGGATTACCTTACTTGGAGTACTGTGTAGACAAGCAGGGGAAAGGCTACAGGTACTATTACATTCGAACCGTGTGGGTAAGTGTGATGGTGGTGTTTTTCCTTACTGTGCCAATGACCGAGGGCCGGCTGTTGGGGTGTTGAACGATAGCTGTGTGTGAGGCTGGGGGAAGGATGGTTGCACTGAGGTGTGGTTGCTGTTGTCGTGGTTGCGGTTGCTTGAGATGGATAATGTGTTGATGTACATGTATTCATTTGCTGCATTGCTCATTTCATGCATTCATAGTTTCATGAGTTATGTGTTTGATTACAAGTGACAATAATAGTAGTCAAAGGAAGTGAAGTGGACAGCAGTTGTGCCTCCTCAAGATACAGAAGTTAGTGAGTGTAATAGGGGGGGGGAGTGGCCTCGACGTCGCAGTGTTAGCCGACTGGAGGAGTCAGGCTGAGAGACGTCGACGGTGGCAGGGCTGCCGCGACTACGGCGTCACCATCATCATCATCATCATCGTCAGCGGCGAGAGGGAGTGGCGACGCCACTACGCCTGGATTCAACAGCGACAGTCCGTTAACGGCCACGAGGAGGGGCGGATACCTTTACGGAGACTTCAACAGGGACGCCATACTATCAGGTCGGCTTTTTCCTTGTTGTCCCTCTCTTGACACTCGAACCTCCCCCTTTGTTCGGTTATTTACGCGCAACGGACATTTGCGGTGCACAGTTGATACATAGACGTGGTTGATTAGCAACCCTCGTTCATCTGACATACCATTTCATTGCCCGTCGACCCATTGATTGTTCCATCACCATTTTTCTCGTTTCATGTGTAAATGTTTATGCGTATGAGTGTGTGGTATGAATGAATAAATAGCTTGAAAGTTGTGCATATATTTGTCGTGTTTTTCATCTCTTCCGTCTGCGGGTAATCGTCATTCTTTCTGGGTTGTCTGCGTGTGGAAGTTGTTTGTTTGTGGCGTCTGCCCGGAGGGAGTCGTGGCGGTGACACGGGAGCGCAGCAGTCTTACCTTGGAATGTAGGCTGATGGTTTTGTCTTTCCAAATGGGCTTCAGCCTTGTCAGGGCAGCCAATGTTTGTGCGATCCTGGAGAGGACTTCCAGTCGGGACCCATTGTCTGATACAATGGCTCTTAAATATTTGAAGCTAATGCACTGTGTTGAGGGATTGGCCTTGGACTTTGATGTCCATGTTGTTGCCATTGGTGTTGTTGGTCATCATTTTGGTAATCTCTGCACTTATGTCCAGTCCATAGGCTCTACATGGAGGTGGTGTCAGGCTTCTGTGCCAACTTAAGGAGCTCAAATGCAAAGTACAGATGCATTCATAAAGCCATTGTGTAATACTCAAACATTTTGCTTTCTACACGATACCAGCATGTATTCTCAACAAAATATTTCCCCAACCTTAGTGTTGCAAAAATATTGTTTAAAAATATACCGAGTGTTACTGTTATACATAAAATGAATATACAACAGTACGATCACAAGCTGCCATCTGTAAAAAGATATGGTAGATTGGGGAATGACCTACACCATGGACTTGTCATCACTCTTCCCCAAAAGGTAACCTTCAGGAGTGTGAAAATTACCGCACCATCAGCCTCATCAGCCATCCCAGCAAGGTCCTTCTGAAAATAATACTCCACAGGTTGAAACCCCAAGCTGAACAAATCATAGCTAAAAACAAGCAGGATTCAGGGCAGGACGAAGTACAACAACAGATTTTCAACCTCAGAATAATCTGCGGGAAATACCTACAGCACCAACATCATCTATATCATGTATTTGTAGACTTCAAGAAAGCGTTTGACCGATTCTGGTATGCAGCTCCGTGGGCAACCATAAGAGTGTACAAACACCAGCCCTAAAATTACTAAAGTCATCAAAAGCCTGTATGTCAAGGCTACCAGTGCAGTCCTCCACAACAGCGCCATCGGGAACTGGACCCCCGTTGGGGTGCCGGGGGTTTCAGTATAAATAGTATCCCCACTTTCTGGAAATTTAGTGCTTTAAATTCCCACTGTCGCTGTCTTTCTCATTTGTTCTTTCTCATTTCTACTCTGTTCGATCAATCTGCTATACTATCTTCTTCTTCGCTAGACCAGTCACCTATCTTTTTTCTTGAAAACTCTTCCGGGACAAGACTCCTTATTTGTGTGTGTGGTCTGTTGGATCAGCTTGGGAATATTGGACGCTTTCTGCCAGGTGGTCACTAGGGCTTCCTATGATGTTATTATTTAGCAATGTAGGCATTTTATATGTATATGTTTTGTTGATAATTTATAATGATGTTTGTCTTTTATTTTGTATTTGTAAACGGGGGTTCGATAAATTAGAGTACAGCCTCAGCGTCCCCTGCGTGGGTTGTCTTTATTGTAAAGTGACTGGCTGGTGGAGAGTATTCAGTTTTACCACTAGGGTTGTTTCAGCAGATCTTTTATGCGGATCAGGGGTTGTCCGGTGCTGATTTGGCTCGGAAGAGTCCGCTGAACCTAATGCAATAATCATGTAATGTAATGTAATCGGGAACTGGTTTAGAACAACAATCGTGTCCATCGAGTATGCCTACTCTCTCCAACACTCTTCAAATTCTCATAGAGCGCATCATGTCAGATGCCCTTGTTGATCACGAAGGCACAATCAGCATAGGAGATAGAACAATCTCCAACCTCCGTATTGCGGATGACATTGATGGATTGGCTGGAAAGGAACAAGGACTTGAACAGCTGGTACAGAGGCTTGACACGACCTCCAGAGCCTATGGAATGGAAATTGCAGAGAAGACCAAAATTATATCAACAACACCAATTGGCATCAATATGGACATCAAAGTCCAAGGCCAATCCCTCAACACAGTGCATAGCTTCAAATATTTAGGAGCCATTGTATCAGACAATGGGTCTTAAAAGGAAGTACTCTCCAGGATCGCACAAACAACTGCTTCCCTGACAAGGTTGGAACCCATGTGGAAAGACAGGACCATCAGTCTACACTCCAAGGTAAGGCTGCTGCGCTACCTTGTCATCGCCATCATTTTATACGCTTGGAAACATGGACCCTCACAGCAAATCTACAACGAAAAATACAAAGCATGAAGATGAGGTGTGTGACGACACGAGTTTCAGCAGTAACAGAGAGAGCTGTATTTTGTACGAAGTTGCACTTCTCTGTTATGTATTGTACATAGAATAGCTTGACCGTTTTCCTTATTGCGTACGAAAGAATGCAGGAGCCGTAAAGTCCGTGCGTATCGTAGAATAGGGGTAGGCCAAATACAGAACAGGGGTATGCATAATAAAAAAATATGGATACTGAGGAGAACTCGACTGTTTTGCTTGTGGCCTGGGTGCATTTGGTAGGGCAGAGTGATTTGAGGTGCTTTTGCGAGAGGTCAACTCTAACCAGGCAGTGACTCTGTGACAGTGTGTCATGTTAGCACTAGGTGTCAGTTTGGAAGGGTGTTGTAATTGTTGATACAAGCCACCCAAGGTCTTACGCCCTCGTCGGGGTAAGAATGCTTAGAGTTGGATAGATGAGGAACGTAACTGCCATTTATAAATGAATGTAGGGTTCATTCCTAAGGTGTGTGTGGTTCTCTATTGAACACCTACCGAGACTCAGTTTCTGTTACAGAACTGAGGTGTCCTCGTCCTCATTATCAGTGTTATTATTGAGTGAGAATAACCAGCAATAGCCAGACACGAAGTAACTCTCAAAGACTAACCATTTGTGTTGTGACAGTGTTGTGTCGAATTGTGTTGGGGGAGAAGGTGTATCACAAGCCGAGGCCAAGACGGTGAGTAAACCCTGTAATTCAATTTCTTAGTGGCCGCACTCCGAGACTGCGTACGCGAATGAATGGTGATGAATGTGGGGGAAAGGGATGTATTTTTGATGCATAATGATTTTATTGATTTTGTATGATTTTCTTATGATTTTCTTATTATGTATATGAATGGGAGATGTCGTTGCTGCTGTTGTTGTAAAAGTGGGTCAACGGCGACGATGGAGAATGCATGCTAGAGGGGGAGAGTGAGAGAGAGAGGGTGAGGGTGTACGTATGGAGAGAGAGATAGTTGTACTATGCTGAAGAGGGATGAAGTGATTAATATGAGCAGAGCATGTTTATATTATAGTATGTCAAGATAGATGGTTGAAGGGAGATAATCGTGATGTTGTTATAGCAGTTGGGGAAGATGATGAGGGTGGATGGAGATGGAATGAATCAGGACTGTGTGATGGAAGTGTGGTCGCAATAATGATGTATATTTATATGAATAGCTGTGTTTATAAAGATGTGAATTAGTAGGCATCAATGGTTGTATTATATTATTGAAATGTATGCATAGCATCATGTTTTATTATCAGTGTTATGCATAAACAGGTCAAGATGGCGGACGGAGGATGGCGTGTTATATTGTATAGTGTTTATGTTTTGTAGGCAGGCTGTTAAGACTGTGTATCTGCTTACAGGTTTGGGCTGCTGTACCTGTTGTACCTGTTATCATCTGTATTACGCTGATTAGTTCCTTACCAGTATAGCTGTGTTCCTCTACACCGACACCTTGCGCAGCTGTGATTCTGTGTTGTGACCTTGCCTCTACAGTGGGGAAGCGTGAAAGTAAACTCCGCCACTGCTGCCTGTTTTGCCCCTGTATCAGGGCATTACCTTTATTTCAGGAACTCCACACACCACACTCACGCACACACAGACTTGCACAGCGCCACACATAAAAACATATTTCATTTAGTTGTAAGAAATCATCCTTTATATTGTGAAAGTGACTGTTTAGCTCCATCTGAGCTATGCGCACCAGACATTTGACAGTGCTTAAGTTCTGCAGTTTGACTTGGACAATAGTTTGAAGATAAAAAGATTCACAGCTCCATCATTTCTTAGTTGAAATTTTATAGTATTTTGAATTGAATATTGATTGTGATTTTGTTGTGCATTTTGTAAAAACCTGTTGCTGTTTAGTTCTGTTTGGGGTTGAACAAAGGGAGGTAATTGTTAGTTAATATTGGGACGGGGGTCTTGATAGGGGTGGAGGGTGGTTAGCTCCCCATTTGTCCTGTGTGTGTATGTTTAGATTGTTGAATAAAAGAGTGTGACTGTTATTCTGGCATTCGTGTTAGTTTATTTTGTTTGAGTTTTATTCCTTCACTCGTGTTATGCGCTGAAGTCGCGGAACCCGCTCGGGTGACGTGACAAGGTGCAACACAAGATTTCTGGGCATTTCCTATACCCTGCACATCACCAACAAAAAAAGTCCGACAGACCATCACACAAGCCATTGGACAACACGATGACATGCTCACAGTGGTGAAGAAACGGAAACTCCGATGGTATGGCCACGTCCCCAGAGCATCATGCCTTATAAAGACCATCCTGCAAGGCACGGTGCAAGGAGGCAGAAGAAGATGGAGACCGAAAAAGAGGTGGGAGGACAACATTCGAGAATGGACTGGTTTGACACTAAGCGAAGCCATGAGGGTCGCTGAGGACAGAGAACCAGTTTACGACCTTGAGAGGAATGGATAGGATTTTACAGTTTTGCTGAAATGTGTTGACTAAGGCCAGCATAAAAGCCCTTTGTGGGGCCGGGTAGCTCAGTTGGTAGAGCGGCTTACTAGTAACCGAAAGGTACCTGGTTCGAATCCCGGATTGGCCAATGTGTGACCATATTATTTTCCCCTTACCATCAACTGGTTCGCTGGTGTCAGAATAATGTGACCAGTAGTCGCCTATACGCTCCGGTGTCGTGTGACTATAATCTACAAGTACCCTTTTTAAAAAAAAAATAAAAGCCCTTACCGGGCATGACGCAAATTTGCTGCAAGTCTGCACCCACTGTGTCACGCTACCGACCACTTAGTGACCTATCTGCACTGACTTTCCCCAACATAAAACAACTATATACACTTCTTTTTTTTTTGTTAAAATAGGAGACGGATATATACTTTAAATGAACTGTTTAATGATCAAAGAATGTCTAACAACATAAAAGAGAAAATAAATAAATAAATATATAAATAAAGTTAGAATATTTTAAGCGAAAAGTCTCGAATCACATCGGAAGTCCAAATATTCAATGACTGGAAAAGAACCAATTAAACCTTATGGGGTTAGGAAGGGAAACATTGATTTTTAATACGTTTCCGTAATTCTTTCTGACATTATTTTAATGTTTAACATTTTCCAACTCGCATATGTCGCCGCGGGTAAAAGAATGTATTGTTTGTGTCGGTGTGTGTTTGTGTGTGTGTGTGTGCGTGCATACATGTGTGTGTGCGTGTGTGAGCGCGTGTGTGCGTGCATGTGTGTGCGTATGTGTGTGCACGTGTGTGATCGCTGGTGTGTGTGTGCATGTGAATAATATCAACATGAACACAATTTTATTATGTTACACCAAAGGCCTATACAAACGGGCGAGTTTGGGGGAAGGGTTTGATAATATTAATGTGTGTGTATGTGTGTGTGTCTGTGTGCAGGCTATATTATGTGGTATGCCTGCATGTCTTTCTATTTATTTAATTTAAGTATCTATTTTATATTTTAAGTTTCAAAACAATTTAAGTAGAAACATATGTATCTAATCATAAATTCCTAAATTCTGTGATTGAAAAAAAGAAGATCAAATCAATTTCCATTATACCGAGATACGGCTTAAGCACAAAACCAAAACGCATAGATTTGCTTACGCTAAGTAAGTACCTAATCCTGAAATAATAACTTCACTATGTTACAATGTAGATCAAATCGATTTTATACTTATTCAGGCACGAACTACGGAACAACCACCTAAACTTGAAGGTGTCCGTCTGTCCCTTTCTTAAAGTGTCTTGTTTGCTTATTTAACTATTTATTTATTTAATCAATTTTATATAGCGCTTTTCCAGTTCAAGAGACCTCAAGGCGTTGATCCAGAACGCCGTTCCAATCAATGTCTACTTACAAGCATTAAAGATTTTTGCAAGGCTTGTTACTTGCAAGAAATACTCCTACGCAAGCTTCTGTGACTGGGATAATTATAGGCAGCTGTTCTAGAAGCTATAGAAGGGGAAGCAGCTTAATCAACAGAAAGAAGAAGAAGAAGAAGAAGAAGAAGAAGAAGACTTGACCGTGTAGGAAGAGAGAGACACAAAAAGAGACAGAGACATAGAGACACATAGAGACAGAAACAGGGACTGAGAGACAGAGACATCTAGAGACAGACAGATAGAGACAGAGTGAGAAAGACAGAGAGAGAAAAGAGGGGCGTGGGTAGGGAGAGAGGTAGAGTCCGAGACAAATAAGCCGAGACATTTATTACACATGAATGTTGCACCTGAAAATAGTAAGCAAAAGACGGGTTGACTATATACATCACGACGAATGTAAGACAACCCGAAAGAGACACTGACAGAAAATAAAAATAAAATAAATGATGCAACTCAAAATAGTACGGGTAAAGCGGTTGGACTTTTAATGTTTGTCTGGGAGGGCTGGCGTTTGCCTTTTTTTTTTCTTCAGAATCTAGAACTAATAATGATACTATTTAGCCAAAACATCGCAAGTCGAATCAGGATGCAGTAGGCTACAAAGGAAATAGCGGACATTCACACATAAACAAGTAAACTAACTTGCCTTGTCCACAGGCCACAAACCAATTAGTGTGGGTAAAGCATCGGTTGGAATATTATTTACTTTCGACTCGGCAACGTCTCGAGGGTTTTCTCCGGGTACTTTTGCTAGCAAAATTTAAAAACATTTAAAAAATTTAAAGAATTTCTAAATTTCAAAAATACAACTAATGTTAGGTACGCGCCACAGGCTGCGACTACGCCTTCCAGGAGGCGGCCCAGTATAAAAAGGAAATAGCATTAAAATCTAAAAAAAAAATAAAAAAATTAGCCAGGAGTTACATAACAAATACACTACTGTTCATCTTCTCCATCCTTGCGGCGTCTGCCCGTTGTAAGTCAATCTTCTTGCCCACTGCAATATCTCTGATCAATGCTTCCTACCCTTAAGGCTTTGCTGGGAATCTTCAGTGCAGGCATAGAGTATGTACACTGTGTGTGCGTGTGTGTGTGGGTGTGCGTTTGTGTGTGCATGTATGTGTATGTGCGTGTTTATGTGTAAATAAGCGCGTTTGGATATATTGGACTAGATAAATATCGGGTTACTTTTCACATTCTGTTACTTCAAAGCAACGGAATTGAATTATAATTGAAAGCGCCATTGGTGTACATTTGAGACACTAACTGTGCCTAACAGAAGAGCAGAAATAATAGCAGAAAAATATAGCAAAAATACGGTACAACAAAAATCAAAGGATGTAGAAGTAAGAAAGTATGACTAGGAAAAAGAGACAGTGGACCTGAGGGTGGGGTGGGGTGGGGAGGGGGAGGAGTGGTGAAAGAAGAAAGAGAGGAGAGAAGAACAGTGCACAGAGAGAGAGAGAGAGAGAGAGAGAGAGAGAGAGAGAGAGAGAGAGAGAGAGAGAGAGAGAGAGAGAGAGAGAGAGGAGAGAAGAACAGTGCAGAGAGAGAGAGAGAGAGAGAGAGAGAGAGAGAGAGAGAGAGAGAGAGAGAGAGAGAGAGAGAGAGAGAGAAGAACAGTGCACAGAAAGAGAGAGGAGAGAGAGAGAGAGAGCCTGGAGGCGATGAGGGGTGGGGAGAGGGGAAGAGAGACAGACAGAGAGCTAGAGTAAGACAGAAAGAGACATACAGATAGAGACAGAGAGACACAGACAGAAACCGAGAGAACCAGAATTGATTGATTGATTTATTGTTGCTTTAGGTCCAGCGGACTCTTCCGAGCCAAATCAGGACCGGACAACCCCCGATCCGCATAAAAGATCTGCTGAAACAACCCCAGTGGGAAAATTGAATGCCCTCCACCGGCCAGTCACTTTACAATAAAGACATCCCACGCGGGGGACGGCTGAGGGTTGACCTCAACTACGCGAACACCCCGGTTACAAAAACAAAATAGAATACAAACATCATTATAAATCATTAACCAAACACATACATATAAAATGCCTATAGTGCTAAATAGTACATTCCGGCAGAAAGCGTCCAACACTCCCAAGCTGATCCAACAGACCTCATACACAAACAAGGAGTCTTGTCCATGAAGAGTTTTCAAGAAAAATGGTCATTGATCTAGCGAAGAAGAAGATTGTATAGCAGAGTGAAGGACAGAGCAGGAATAGGAAAGATAAATGAGGAAGACAGCGACAGTGGGAATTTAAAGCACTAAATTTCCAATAAAATATACTATTTATACTGAAAAACCCCGCACTCCAACTACTGTTGCCGCAGTGAATCTGTCTTGCCTATAAAGGAAAGACAGGTTTTCAACTGTGGCTTTCACTGTTCCCTTTATAGGTTTGAACAATCTACAGTGGCAAGATTGCTCATGACCCCAAGGGGAGGAGAGAACCAGAAACAACGACAGCGAGACAGAGATAAATTGAGACAAAGAAACAGACAGAAAGGGAAACGGACAAAACAGAGACCTAAGATTATACAGGGCGGTCCAAAAGTAGGCTTACAGTTATCACGTAGACTATTTATTTGAAAATTCCACACTAGAACAGCGGGAAATTCGTTACACCTTTTAACATACAATCAGCAAGGAAAAAGCTGTTTAGGTAAGTTGGATTTATACTCTGAGGAATGTTTTATATTGGTTTTACTAAGCACGTAACTTCAACCACATAAAAGGTAGTTTAATAACTGTAAACCTACTTTTGGGCCACCCTGTATAGCATTAAACACAATAAAGAGGATGAACACGACTAAGAAGAGTAGAAAAAAATAACCGACAATGCTTGTTTCAATTCCTATGAATTTGTTTCCCTTTAAGCAAACCTAGAACAATCTTTCAAGCACTACTACTAGGCTACAACAACAATAACTACAACTACTACTACTACTACTACTACTACTACTACTACTACTACTACTACTACTACTACCACTACTACTACTGCTACTAACACTACTACAACAACTACTACTACTACTACTACTACTACTATTCTTTCAATTTCAAAAGACCAAGTGTGTTTACCTAATCCTGCACAACAATGGTGCATATACATTTAAAAATAAAGTTTAAAAAAATTATAAAATAAACACACATACGCACACATACGCACACCCACACACACACCCACCAACACACACACAAACACACACAATTCACACGAAAACAGATGATGCCTATAATGCACCTGGAGTATTACCTTTAAATGAATGGAGAAAATTAGCATGCGCAAAATACATAGTTAGGGCCTCTGCGGTAGAAAAATTTAACTGATTCAGAACTGGAAGTAAAGTCTGATTTACATTTTCCAAAAAGAGCACAAAATATCGATTACATACACACATCAGCAACATATACGAGTGACCTCTTGCAAGGGTTGATATATTTCCTTAATCAATCTCTAAAACCTGAAATATTCCTATACCAATATGGGAACTTCAATGCGCTAAATATGATATTGACTATACTAATATAGGAAAAAAAAAAGAAAGTTTTCTTTTGTTAGCAACAGAAGCATATGAATATATTGAAAACAAATAGTACCTAATCATATTTACACATTTCTACTACTGACTGTTTTAGATACAGGCGACACAGGTACTGGTTATGTTATACCTACCTTAACAGTTCATGAATCTTTTTCCTTTAGGTAAAGATCATTAAAGTTTTACTGCAGAACTTAACTGCTATTTTAATGGCATTGATCATAAGCTTACAAAATATTTTTTTTTAAATATTTTACTGAGTGTGGACTCTAAATCAGTTCGTCAAAGTTTACATATAAACTCTAACTATAATAACGCCAGAAGTGATATTATATATGAAATAAAATATCTTATTCATTGCTTCATCGTAAATGGTACTAATGTTCAGTTTTGTTGAGTACCATCTCATTGTGGTTGAACTCATAATGAATGGGAAGACAGGAAAGCAACAGAAGGGGCAAGGAAACAACACACTGCTATTCAAATTAATATCTTATATGGAATAGCCTCCCAAAAATAATAATAACAATAAAACATATTATTCATGAATGCAGTGTAACAAGGCAATATATTCCACAGAACATTCATACTGTTCAAAATAAAAATGTTGACTATTGGATAATCATAGCAAAATCTCGTTCATAGTTCCGTTGGGCATTTTCTATGAAAAATAACAATCATATTATTCCATAAAACAGTCATCGCATAAAGATAACTTTAATTATGAGATTACTGCATAAAGCTGACGTTACTTTGTTAGATGTATTTATTTATTTATTTATTTAGGCTTATTTATGGTTTGATTTGATTTTCTTCTTTTTATTTTTGTTTTCTTAGTTTACTACATCAAATCAAGTGTTGTTCATATGTGCTTAATTTGTGTTATCCTCTCCCACTGTCAATGTATCACTTCCTCCACCCCCCAATCCCTCCTTAGTCCTTCTTCCCTCCCACCCCTTCCTTTTTTTATAGTATAAAATCACGTGAATAAACGTTAAAAGAAATTAACAACAACAACAACAACAACCACACACTCATAGAAAGGAAAACGGAGGTAGTGAAAATTTCAATAGTAGCTGAGCATCAAATTACTGAAACATATAAAGCTATCGATTTCTGCATTTGTAAAGCAATACATCTGGGAATGAAATGAGACTAAAACCACGGCAAAAAAACCACGCGGTTATAAGTTAAACATCATTGTAGAATTTCGGTCGGTTTCTTATAAGTTTCTCCATTAGCATTAAGATCATAAAAGTAAAAGAAGATAAAACCCCATATCAAAACCGATTCACATATACAGGGTGTTCCAAAAGTCTTGGGCACATTTGAAGTCCCCATATCTCAATTACTATGAATGGTAGTAAGATAAAAGTTGTGCCATTTTAAAGCTAATTACATTAAGTTTTGTGTAAAGCTGTTGTTTTTTTTAAATTTCTTTTCAGACCCATTAATGGCGTTCACTCAACCAGAAAATGCTGGGACGCGTTTGGATAGAATTTGACTATCGGCTTGATGTGTGTCGTGTGACCAATGGTGCTCACATTGAACATCTTTGAACATTCTATGTAAAAATTGAGATTACAAGCTTTCTGAATTTACCAGATGCGTTTTTATATCCTTAATATTTTCGGAAATATTCAATGTCAAAATGTGCCCAAGACTTTTGGAACACCCTGTATATTAAGAGGAAAAGGGAGAGAGAGATGATGAGAGGGAGAGCGAGAAAGAAGAGAGAGAGAGAGAGACAAACAGACAGACAGAGACATAGACAGAGACACAGATGGAATAAAGGGATACAATGGGAGAAATAAAATTTTAAAACTTTTTTTAGAGAAAGAAAGAGAGGGAGAAATAAAGAGAGAGAGAGAAGAGAAAATAACACTTTTATTTTGCAAGAGTAAAAGAGTAAGCGCAGGAAGCGCTTTTTTACATCTTGCCCCTGGGGCTTGTAACAACTGACAATAACTATTAAATATAACTTAATATTATAACATTCACATCATGGAGCAATAACAAATAAACAAAGTCATCATTAGATCAAACCATTTTTAAACAACTGAAATGAAATTAATGTTGTTAATATCAATCAACAACATTAACAATTAACGCGTATTTAATTGTTAACGTGTTTTAAGATACGTGTTCTAAATGATGTAAATTTAGATGCTTGAGTGCGGAGATCTTCAGGAAAGTTATTCCAATTCCAGAAAATGGCATAAGCTAGACCAGTTTTTAAAAAAATCAAATCTTGGAATTGGAATATTTACTTTAATTTAATAAGAAACTGAAACTGAAACTGAAAAACGTTTATTACATAAGGATAGTAGCTTTAGGTCCAGAGGTCCTTTCTTCCAGCTAGTCCTTAACACATGCAAATATATAATAGATGTGAGTACATTGTAACAACATACATGAACTACAAATAAGTAGTATGAATACTATCAGGATAACATACGCATACACACAAGCAATCATACTCACAAAATTGAAATAAAAGTACTATATATATATATATATACAATGTACAACGTATCTCAATACAAATGCACATATACAGTGATGTCCCGAGGCCTCGGACATCGGTCATGGTCCGATTCGTTTGGAAAATGACCGAATGCAAACACCTGTGTCCCGTCAAATGTCCGATTCTATTGCGAAATTAGCGGTCATTGTCCGATAGTATTATGACTAAAGCGGTCACTGCAAGAAACATCTGTACAAACTGGGGTGTCAAAGCCGTTAAAACGAGTTTGAATAGTGGACAATGCTAGACTATTTTCACTCTTTAGTACATTCCGTCGAACAACAAAAGGGCCGCAACTCTCGACACTTTTGAAAGGGAAATAACCGACACTATACTTCCTCTGCAACGATCTTAAAGAAGCACCATTAATCGGTTCGCTTCACAATCTGAATGTCCTATTGCTTTTATGTAGTCAGTAAATGATGTCCGATTAGTTTTATGATTTAGGACATTTTGTCCTATTGCCCTCTAATCCTAGGAACACCACTGCATATACATGAGATATGCGGCATAGTATATATACTCACGCATGTGAGAAAGAAAGAATACATAATCGTGTCTTCGAAATTTTGTTTCGGCTTTTTACTTTATAACTAGTTCTGAATTAGGGCAGACAGACCAGCCTTAAACGAGGACAGGGAGTTTGCATATTTTAAATGTTGTGACAGGGAGTTCCAAAGCGATGCGCCAGAGTAGGAAATGCTAGTTTTAAACAGATCTAACCTGGGTGTGATACATACAAAGCTATTCCTTGAGTTGCTATAAGGTGAGTGTGAAGGCACGAAAAGAGATTTTAAGTATATGGGTCCGCCAATGGTTAACGTTTTAAACAAAAACACATATTTGTTGAACAAGAGCTGTTGGCTCAGTGGTAATATTCCTATTTTTTTTAATCTTTTGATCGGTGGTTAGAGAAGGGTCTTGGAGAATAAGTTTTGCAGCTCGACGTTGTAGGCTGTTCAAACTCTTCAGGATATTATCGCTGCACCCGTCCCACACCACAGAAGCGTAATTAATATGTGACAGAATATGAGCATAGTAAAATAACTTCTTTGCATCCAAGGTCAGAATATTCTGAAGGCGTGAAAGTAAATATATATTACGGCTTACTTTTTTGCTCACATTGTCAACATGGACGTGCCAACGTAGGGATTCATCTATAGTGACACCAAGTATCTTATGTGCCGTGACGTGCTCTATAGTGGCATCAGCTAGGCGTAGATGTAATTTAGGATGTGTTAACTGGTGGTGTTGGCGGGTGGTAACTATCATACTCTTTGTCTTTGATGTGTTGATGTGCATGTGATTGGAGCGACACCAGCTAACTATATCATCAAGACCTTTCTGGAGTGAATGTTGAATGTGAGGTACGGTCTTATTAGATGAGGATATAGAGGTATCATCGGCTAACATATGGCACTCAATGGATTTATCTGTAAGAGAGAGTGGTAGGTCATTTATAAATATACAAAATAACAGGGGACCCAATACAGACCCTTGAGGGACGCCAAACTTAACACACCTCTCAGCTGAAGATAATCCATGTACATGTGTATACTGCTTTCTACAAGAAAGGATATAAAGAACGGGAGTGAGCGTGAGGCGTTCAAGTACAAGGACAATTTTGCGAGAAGAATATTATGATCTACCACGTCAAAGGCTTTTATTAAGTCTATGAATACAACTCCAGACATTTTTTTATTTATTAATGGCGGATAGCCAGGAGTCTGTCATTTTGGCAAGTGCAGTGCTACAAGAATGCTTCTGAAACCGGACGGTAGTTCATGAAAGAGAGATCGCTCTTCAAGATACTGAGTCAGGTGCTTATGAATGTGCCTTTCAAGGACCTTGGAGATGACTGGCAAGAGAGAAATAGGTCTGTAATTGGCGGGTAAAGACGTGTCTTTGCTTTTAGGTAATGGAATAACCTTAGCGGTTTTAAACAAGTGTGGGAAATGATTTCGCTCAATGCAAAGATTAAAAATGTGAGTTAAGGTATCACTTATGTATGGTAGTGCTAATTTTAGTAATTTACTACTATACTAATATTGTCACAGCCTGTGATTTCTTATTTTGTAATTGCGCTATGTACTGAGCGACCTCAAAAGTAGCAATAAATGGAATAGAGAAGGGCGCAGTACCTCCAGTGCGCTTTTGACAGAATATCTTCAGCTCATCAGAGCATCTGTATAAGTCACTTGCTGGAAGAGGGTCTTGTTTATTAGACAAACTGAAAGTGATAGATACAAAGTAATCGTTAAACAATTCCGCTGTCAAAGATTGTGGAATAATATTCGCTTTAGTTGATTTAGGGCCCTTTGTCAGAGCATCAATAGCTCGCCATAACTGGGAAGTATTTGTGTTGTTTTCCACTAACCTATTAAAATAGTCCTTTTTTGCATTTCTTACAAGGTTTTTCACGCGATTTCTGGACGTTTTGAACTCTTCGAAACGTTTTTGCTTTTTTAACTTATCTCTCTTGGCCATGGCTTCTATGATAGTTTTATTTAGCCATGGAGGAAGTTGTTGGTGCTTTACGCGTTTAGTTCTCAGAGGGGCGTGTCTGTTGATGATAGAGAGGAGAGTCCTGTACCACACACACAAAGCCATGTCTGGGTCTGTGACATCATACACTTTAGAGAATGGTGCAGCATGAAGTTCACTGCAGAACGCAATGGGGTCAAAGTGTTTAAAGGAACGAAAATGTATGCAAAAATTAGTGCTATGGGTGCCTGTAGATACATTATGATACCTGATACAGCCAATGGGAGAGTGGTCACTGACGCCGAGATCAGCGACATATGACTTTGAAATTGATTTAGGGTTGTTTGTATAGATATGATCAATCAGTGTTGACGAAGACGCAGTAACTCTGGTTGGTGATTCGATAAGTTGTGAGAGTCCAAGTGATTCGCACAAGCATTCCCAGTGCGGTTGCTGAACTAGCAGGTTAATGTTAAAGTCACCGAGCAACAGCACTTCGGCATCGGTATTAGTGTTATAAAAAGTATCCATCATGTCACCGAAAGAGCTAAACCAATCCCGACCTTCATCAGGGTTGCGGTAGACAAAGCATATAAATGTAGACGCCTTATTATTAGGTTTATATTCTAACCATATACACTCTACTGAGGGGGGGTTCTAAGTCTTGGCGCCGAGACACAAAGTTGTACACCGAGTTATGAATGTAGACAGCAACACCTGTTTGACCTTGAGTGCATTTATCACGTCGTATTATAGAATAATTTGGAATGGAGATGGATGTATCCAACATATTAAAGGTTAAGCGGGATTCAGTAATGCCATACATATGATAGCACGGCGCGGCTTTGGTTAAGAATGTACACAGGTCCGCAGTTTTGCTGTAGAGATGAAAAATGTTTAAATGACCAACACGAAACATACTTAAAATGTACGGTACCGATAGTTACAGAAAAACAACAACGAGAACACATAAAATAAGGAGCACCTTTTTTCAACAAACTAAAGAACACAAGTACATGAAAAACGGCAAAATGTTAAAACAAGAGATATAACCAAAGAAAGGCCACTAAGTTTAGGGCAGAGTTCGGAGCACCAAATTCAATATACAGAGTGCCAGAGTCACAGTTTTACTGACAACTAGAGTGTTCAGGAAGAAACTCACAACGAAACGCGGAAATGAGAGTCTGTGCGGCCTAGAAGGTCCGAGCAACGTCCACAATAATGAGTATACAGGGATGTCGTTTGGGTCGGATCTTCGGCTTTTAGCCGAAATTTTTATAAAAAAGCCGATAAACTGTCCGTCATCTCGGCTCGCCGAGCCGAAGTTTTCACGGGTGAATCGGCTCGGTTTTGTCCATTTTTGCGATATTCCTGTGCTGTACGCTTGCAGTTTAGGTGAGGATTCGATAATTACTAAGGTTAAACCCAGAAACTCTGACAGTATTGTGGTCTGTCAAGGGACAGTCTAAACTTTTTATTGTTTTTGTGTGTCTAAAATTTAAGAAAATAAAATTTCTTTTCAATGTTCTTATTCTACTCTTAAAATCATGTTTTATTACAAAGATATGCATCCACATAACACCTTTAATATATGGAGGTGGAGGTTGCACGTTATCGTAGTAAATCTAGTCCCAAAAAAAAACATGTGAGACTGCTTTGGAAGAGAGAGCCGAAACTTTCAGTAAAAAGCCGAAAGTTTCACGGCTGTTTCGGCCAAATCGCCGAAGAAAAAATTTCCTAGCAACATCCCTGGTATACTGTTAATGACACACAGCTTATACTTTACTAGTGGTTTTTGTACCCTGGCAAGCCAGGGTACACATGATGCTGTATAAAATGTAGGCAGAGAGAACTTTTGTCTGCGAGTTTCATTTGGACGATGATACCTCCCCATATCCCCCTTGATACCTCACCATACCCCCCCCCCTGATATCTACCCGTCCCCACGCCCATGATGCCTCATCATACCCCCTTGATACCTCCCCGAAGCCACTTGATACCTCCCCATACCCCCTTGATACCTTCCATACCCCCTTGGTTCCTACCTGTACCCTCTTGATACTTCCCCGTTGATCGTTTCGCAGGTATGGATGAAAGGAATCGACCATCACCATACCCCCTTATATATACCCGTATCCCCGTTATGCCTACCCATGCCCCTTTAAACCTACCCGTAGCCCCCTTTTACCTACACGTACCATCCCATCCCGATCCTTGGTAGTAGTAGTAATAATAATAATAATAATAATAATAATAATAATAATAATAATAATAATAATAATAATAATAATATTGAATATAGAATAATACAAATAGAAATCATAAAAAACACCAAGGTTTTAAAAGAAAATTTGATATAAGATATTATAGTTGTTATAATAATAATAATAATTATTATTATTAGTTTATAAGTAATAATAATAATAATAATAATAATAATAATAATAATAATAATAATATTGAATATAGAATAATACAAATAGAAATCATAAAAAACACCAAGGTTTTAAAAGAAAATTTGATATAATAATAATAATAATAATAATAATAATAATAATAATAATAATAATAATAATAATAATAATAATATTAATAATTTATTATTATTAGTTTATAAATAATAATAATAATAATAATAATAATAAATAATAATAATAATAATAAAAAGTCTAAATTAAAAAAAAATATCCATATTGTAGTGTTAAAAAAAACAAAAAACAAAAAAAAAAAAAAAAAACGTAAAAAAATAATATGGCCCGCGTGAGTATCGTTCTTGGGTCGCCCGAAACCGTAGGCGAAAGATTAACCCACTAAGCTACAAATGCTTCGTTGGAAAACCATGAATTTTTTCGTCTATATGGGAAAACATGCTGAAACCTCAATTTGATTTTTAATGGAAGCGCGCGGAATGAGGCTATTGCAGTTTGTGGACATTTTGTTTATTTATTTATCTCAGAAACGGTTAAACGTTCGGTAAGGAAATGTCGGCTATAACGATTTGGCTGGTTTTGAGCACACAACAGGCCGATCAGCAGCGTTCAGCACATGCCCAGATTAGCGTCCATAGGAGACAAACTTTATAGTAGTGGCGAAGAAGGACTTCCGGCTAAGCAATTTATATATATAGATAGTCACACGAAACGTAGGTTCTTTGCCAACACAACGCTCTTACGCACAAGGAATTGTAAGGAGCGCAAGAACCCTGATAATGAGAACCAACAAGATACAATAACAATTATTAAGTACATATCGTTTAAGTCCAAGCTTTTAAAGGTGCGCTTCAATAATCGAGACGCGGAAATGATTCGTACGTAAATTATACAAATTTAGGTGGCAATACAACAGAAAAATTCAGTTTAATTATTATTTTCAGATGAGTTTTCAAGTTTGAAATACAGTTATAAAAGGAAACATTCGCTAATAATACGCTAGGCCAAATTGTCACATACATACAACACACACGCATGACACAAACTACTGTGCATGATCTGATTAAAGTCTGCTTACAGTTACAGTTCACAATTCAGATATTGTTATCGAGAATGTGGAAGAGGGAGGTGTGCAGGTCCATTGTATGGATGAGACAGTGGCAGGCCCTTTTGATGCTGGTAGGTGCCGGTTAGGTCGCTATGTTGACCAGCGTCGCGCGTCTGCTGATACGGAGGGGACCACCCGTTGCAATAGGGATGGCCCCAGGGCGTGGGCCAGCGGTTGCCATGGTGCCCAGCGTCGCGCATTTGCTGATACGGAGGGTACCATGGATAGCCCCAGGGCATGGGCCAGCAGATTCCGTGTTGACTACTGACCTCAGATATCAGCTGTTGACGAGGAAACCCACTGTTGATAAACGTAGGTCCCTTAGAGCTGGACAAACGGCCACCATGCTGACCGCCCCAGGATCCGCCATGTTGACCGCCAGAGCCGCTGTGTTGATCGTCCCCAGAGCCGCCATTTTTACCGCCCCGAGAGCCGCAATGTTGACCGCTAGAGCCGCCATGCTGACCGCCAGAGCCGCCGTGTAGATCGCCCCCCAGAGCCGCCATTTTGACCGCCACGAGAGCCTCCACGTTGACTACTCGAGCCGCCATTTTGACCGCCAAAGTCTCTATATTGACTATCAAAGCCGCCTGGTTTACCGGTGTAGCCGCCATGCTGACCGCCAGAGCCGTTACGTTGACCGCCAGAGCCGCCATGCTGACCGGTAGAGCCGCCATGTTGAACGCCAAAGCTTTTTTGTTGACTGCCAGAGCCCTCACGTTGACCGCTAGAGTTGCCATGTTTACCGCCCCCAGAGTGAGAGTGTCCTGAAGGCTGACTGGCATATTTGATGTTGCCTGCCAACTGGATGGTGCCTTGTTGACTAGGATGTACATTGTCGTAGTACTTGGCTTTTTTGGGAAGGCCCCGAGTTGTGGTGAAGATGGCAGTGTTGTCGACGTATAGAAAGCCTTCTTTCTGACACATCTCCGCCAGGTGGACATTTGATGCCGTCACAGTCTTTATAAGTGAGCCATATTTGGATTTGGGGGGTACAATGGAAGAAAATAAAAGTTTGGCATTGGGAAAAGTTTTCTTGAGGAGCTTAGCAAGTCCTGTCCACGTGGTTAAAGTAATGACGTCACTGTAGCACGTGTTGATGCCGATGTGAATGACCAGCTGCTGTACACCTTTGCAGGGAGGGATATGGCGAAGCCAGTGTACAACGTCGTCGATGGCCAGACCGGGAACGCTGATGTTTTGGGGTTTACAGGTGGTGGGGAAAACTATGTCTGCTCTAATATGCTTGCTAATAGAATCACCCACAATGACATGACTTCTTTTTTTGGCTCTACTCTTTTTGTAGCTAACTGCTGATTGGGAGTTTCTTTAAGTGTTCCTTCTAAGTTTCGGGTTTCAGGTTTTGATGAGGATGAGAATGGCTTCGAGGGACTAGGGGGATTTTTGGATTGCTCATGGGGAGTCATTAAGATGGATGTAGAAGGGGACGTTTTGGTGGACTTGTCACTAAGGCCAGAATTAGATGGGTGAAGGTCAGTATCCTTCGAAGCTGCCTGAATGAGCACTTGAGGTCCGTTGATAGCACCATTAGGGCTGGGGACTAGGCATGAGGGAGCTCCTGTTTCATTCATCAACAACAGGCCATGATTAATATGAAGCTGGTCTTGAGGAATAGTGTTCTTGGTTTGAAGCACTTTAAGTGCGGTAACTTCTTTACGGATATCACCCAACTGCGACTTCAGGACATTGTTGTGTGTCTCAAGTTCCTTCATGCGTGTCAGCAGGGCTGCCACTGTCGCTTCTTGCTCATCAAACTTGCGCTGGACGTGAGTCTTCAGGCCATTGTTGACTTGAACCTTTGATGTCTCTACAGCATCGATGAGAGCATCGTACCCACGAGAAACGCGTGATGACAGTGTTGACACCTGCCGCTGCAACATTTTGAGGGCTACTCTGGTCATGGCTAGAGTCAGAGGGCGCGTAGTGGGTCTGTGACGTGCACGCTGCGAAGTTCGACGGCAAAAGCTGCGAGGCTTACAGATGGCTGTATGATGAGATGCTTGTACATCATGCCAGCCATCGGCGTCATCGTCGTCTGGGCAATCGGGATTGTCAAGGTCTGCATCTTTGGTCTTTTGTGTAGGTGAGGGGAGGGGGGACTGATTACAGGTAGTGTAAGACTGTGATGAGGTGGTAGGTGATTCGGTAATAGTGGCCTGGATAGGGGTAGTAGGGACAATGGTGTTGGATTGGGCAGAGGTAGCGATGCCGGAGGTGGTGGGGAAGGGAATGATGGAAGGGGTACGGGTAGCGAATACGAAGTCCGTGGACTGAGATGCAAGGGTGACGCAGTTTGACGCAGACAGGGTAGTGATAGTGGGAAAGGTGGAGTCAGTGGAGTGAGGCGATGGAGTGACGTAGCTTGTAGCAGTCAGGGTAGTGATGGTGGGGGAGGTGGAGTCGGTGGAGTGAGGCGATGGAGTGACGTAGCTTGCAGCAGTCAGGGTAGTGATGGTGGGGGAGGTGGAGTGGGGTACGATAGAGTGATGCAGCTTGCGGCAGTTGAGTCAATGGGAGTGACGGGACTGTTTGTGGCGCCTGATGCTGTAGTGGTCACCGGGTCAGAGTGGTTCATGAAGGAGCTGGGGGGGAGGGCAAGAGCTGTTTCCTCATTTGTTTGACATGGAGTGGTCTCGTCTTCCGGAATGATCTCCAGCGTGGGTCGGAGGCGAGTGGACAACCGCGCTGACCTTCTAGGGCCCGACTGTGTTGACGTCGGTGGAAGTGGTAGTCTCGTGATGGTGACTTTTGTGTCATTGAGTTGCTCTGGGAATTTGTTTTGAAACCCGTATAATTTGCGGATACATCCCACTAGGGCGTCTATTTCTTGCTCTCTCCAAAGGGGACAATAGTTGCCCTGAGCAAGCACCGTGCCTTCACCATTTTTCTTGTAATAGATGGTGATGGTGATAATTTTTTGGGACTCACAGTTGACCTGTATTTTTGTTTAAAACAGGTCTTTGGGGAGGTCCTATCCTATCCTATCCTGTCCCATAACCCGAAGGTCGTAGGGGCACCACAGATGATCGCTTAACCAGCATACTCCATCTTTCTCTGTCCTCAGCAGCCCTCATGGCTTCGCTCAGTGTCAAACCAGTCCATTCTCGAATGTTGTCCTCCCACCTCTTTTTCGGTCTCCCCCTTCTTCTACCTCCTTGCACTGTGCCTTGCAGAATGGTCTTTGCAAGGCCTGATGATCTGGTGACGTGGCCATACCATCGGAGTTTCCGTTTCTTCACCACTGTGAGCAGGTCATCGTGTTGTCCAATGGCTTGTGTGATGGTCTGTCGGACTTCAACGTTGGTGATGTGTTGGGTATAGGAAATGCACAGAAGTCTTTGGGGAGGTGGTCTGGAATATTGTTGATGTCATTGTATGTGTCTGGAATGTTGATTTGTTGGACAGGCTGGCTGGTTTCATCCACCCAGGTGATTTGCAAATCGTCTATTGTTTTGAAGCCTTTGTGGTAGCGCTCAAAGAACACACATCTTGCCGTTGGAAGAAGGATCGAGGGGATGGGAAAAGTGAGCTGAATTGGGTCTTTTTTGACATGAATTTTAGGAACCCAGTCGATGTGTTTTGGGTCCCAAAGAGCCATGTTGGCTAAAAATAAGGGTGGGGGTGGGAGAGACAACATACACTCATGGCCTGAGCGTAATACATGCGATTAGCACATATTGAGGCGAAGTCACTAAACTAGTACGTAGTACCTGGTGCCTGCGTTGTTTACATGGACTAAATATAGATGGACGTCTGTCTGCCTTTCTAGGTCAAAAGACTTCCCCGAAGGCCTCGTTTTGAGTTGGTCGCTGCAATCACTTCCGGTTACGTAGTGTTGGTGTGTTTACGTTTTACCTCTCCTGCGAAAATTCGATTTCTGTGCCCTAAAGTGTATTATCTCAAATTGTGCTCTGTATATTTCGGTTGCAGGATGTTTCTAGTTTAAAAATCAGTGTGTATTGTTGGTGTGTGTTATTTCTGCGACCCACAATAATTATTTCTTCTGAAGTCAACGCAGTGCTTTCCGGGAAAATGAGCTACACTAACAGTAACACTGATTCGAGTGCGTCGCGTGTTTCAAAGCCAAAAGGACCTCATAGTACAAGTAATGGAACTAAGTGTTGCGTTGTTGGTTGCACTGTTTCTTCCTCAGCATGCAAGAGACTGTCCTTCGTCAGAATTCCAGCCAAAGGAGTGAACGAAAGGAAAGACAAGTGGAGGGCTGCCTTGCTTGCCAGAATTGATCGACAGGACAAAATCTTCAATCCAGACAAGGCCCGCATAGGCCTATATGTAGTCGGCACTTGGAAAACGAATGCATCAAGCGTGGTATGTGTGTGTTTAATGTGGCTATTATTATAATATATAGTTCTGTTTTATGTGTTGCATAAGCTTTCGTGTAGCAAGGCAATTCGAAACTTTGCTAATTTATTATTTCCCCACCCCATTACTGTGACATACCCACCTGTAGAAACTAGAATTGTTGATTTGTATGTATAGTGTTAGTCCATGTTCGCACTCAGAAGCTGGCGGAATGTCAATAATGATTATTTGGTCGAAATACAAATAACGTATACTCAAAACGTTTCCTTATCATTGTAATTTGTATGCATTCTGTTTCCACGTGCAGGACCTTCAAGCAAATCATCAATGTACCGGACTGGTTGTTGGGACACTACCCACCCGCTACATGCCTGTGAAGTCAGTTGGGACCCCTCAGCCAACACCACGGCCTGATCCAGTAAGTGGATATTTTGAGTGATAATAATTAATATTAAAACAATAAAAGAATATTTGTATAGCGTAGCTTCTCAATACTGATATTCAGCGCATCAGTGTTCTCGATTTTGCTTTGCTGTGCATACAAAATTGTGTAACTGAAGCACATATTTTTAAATAATACTATACTGTGCGTGGATACTTAGAATTACATTTTCAGTAACATTTGATTATAATTTATAAGAATACACTTTAAAATTTTACTAGGGAGCAGTGTGTTTACAATTTTATACATTGCTAAAGTTGTTTGGTGTTGCACAATACTATGCATTGACGATTTGTCGCTACAATGTACAAACAGGATGTCGATCGGGGTCTTCGAAGAACAAAGCTGACCCGGGACCACATCAACCTGACTCCACATTCAGTCATGAATGTCCGCTTGGCAGCCCAGGTCCTGAGTCAGAGTGTTGGCCGCGTGTTGCAGGAGTATGGAGAGGAGGAATGTCAGGAGACTGCCACATTCATTCTGCTAGTGGACGTTTCTTTGATTGCCTGAATGTGCGGCACCTGCATGAGAGTGACAAAAAAAGGGAAAGAAGACCTCAAGCCTTACACTGATGCGGATGACCCCAGGTTTAACTTCCTGCAGAGAGAGTTCCTCGGCTATCTGGAAGACTGGATGACATCTGTACTACAAGACCCAACTTCAGTCATGCTGCTCAGCAGAAGATGCTACTCTCTTATCAAACCCACAAGGGGCTGGTTATGACAGTTCATGCCTTTGTCGAGCTGACTTGCTACTTGCTGACACATGGAGTGTCATTTGTGCTGAGCAACCGGTTTTGTCAAGACCCCTTAGAGTTAGAGCAACACTTTGGACGCCACCGAGCCATGGGCAGGACAGCTGAGAACCCGAACCTCTTTGAGTTTGGGCACCAGGAAAATCGCCTCCGCATTGGCCGTCAGATGTCTTTGACTGTGACCCAAAGAGGAAATGTGAGAGAGTCATGTCAGCAACCCCCAGTCCCAATCAGCATCAGTCCTCTAAAAAAGAAACCCTGCCATTAATCAGTGGACTACATGCGTGGATCACCCCAGTGGAATACATACTAATTACTAGTGAATGTTCAATCTAGTGTGAATCCTACTATGCCCCTACTTCTGTTGTGCAGTTATGCTTCAGGCAAATTTTGTTGCGCAGCATAAGCAAATGTTGATTCTACTGGAATGTTTGATTATAATACATGATGGACAGTTGTTTCATTCACAGCTTTTTGGCCAGTGCATTAAGTTTGCTCGAACATTTTAGTTTGGTTTTTTTAATCCAAGAGAAAGTCTTGAATGTGATTGACTCAGACAGCAAACACTTGTCTTGCTTTTTGAAAATTATGTAACTTTCATTCATCATTTGCTTGTGGTTTTGTGTGATTTATAGACACACAATATTACACAAATACACATCAAAGGAAATCCCAACAATACTAGTAACATAGATAAATAAATAAATAAATAAATAAATAAATAAATAAATGGATAACATTAGGAGTGTGCGGCGCGGTGGGTGTGCAGTGAAGGGAAGAGGGAGGGTTAAGACAAAAGAGAGAAGACGTACAAGTTAATTAATTAGTCAACATTATTTATACAACAATAATGGAGGCATGAAGGTTTCTTGCTGTATTAATAATGTATACATTACTTCAAGAATATATGTATGTTTGTATATGATGTGTGTGTATGTATGTGCGTGTGTAAGTGTATGTGAATAAGCTTACCATGTGTGTGTGTGTATGCGTATGTGCAGGGGAGAGAGAGACTGTATTTAGCTAGTTATACTGTGGGAAGGGTGTTCTAATGTCTTGTTGTATTATTATTTTCTTTTGCCATGTATGCACTGTGACACAACACATTTTTCCATGTTTTTGTGGAATAAAGATTTCTTGACTTGACTTGAGTGACAAACAATTTTATTTGTTTCCTGCTTTGAATGGATGATACATGATGTGCTTTTTTGAACTTTGAAGTGGTTGAATATTATATTTATATGTTTGGGTAACTCTTTTTTTTTCCAAAGTAATGCTTCTGAAGGCAAAACAGTCCTATTAGCTGTTGCTGTGTATATACATTGGAATTGATGTTCTGTGGTTACCTTTGTCAGTACTGTAATAGCAGTGTCATTTATTTTCATTAATGCTACTAGATGTACAGCATCAATATTACATATAGTTGTATTTGTAGTTCATGAAATGCAGTTTGGAAATTGTTTTGTGAAGAATGTGTAAAGAGGGTGGACTGCTTTGCCTTGAAAAAGTGTTGATCTTATAAATAATGGCCTTGCAAATGTTATTGTATTTTATGAGATTGTCTGTGAAACAGTTGCTAGGCCTGTGTTAGTGCATTGCAGTTCTGGACACACTTAAATAGCAACACCTTAGATTTGTGTGATGTGTTTGCATGAACATTTTTATGACTCCCATGCAATAGCAATGTGAGTCTATGTATTCACCCAAAATATTTTTTTCAGATTATCACAAATCTGCGCGAGATGAGTCCTAGATAGTGTACAAGTTCACATTTTTCTCAAGTTAGTAATAATGAACTAATGATTCTTTGAAACATGATAGACATCAATGAGACACACCAACCATGCAAATTTGGTCAAACTCACTTAAAGGTCAAGGTCACAGGGTCAGCAAATGTTAGTAAAAAATTGAACCATTTTCACTAAAGTTAATATTTTTCTCAAGTTATTAATAATGGACTTATGATGCATGAAAGGTATCAACGAGACACACCAAGTGGGCTAGTTTGACCAACTTCACTTGAAGATCAAGGTCAGTGGAGCTGTCCAAAGTCAATGTCAGATTATAATATATATATGGGTTCTTAGTGATATTGACCCCAAACTCTGAGGGATACAAAGTTCAAACTTGTATGTAGAGATCTTAGATTGATCGTTCATATATATGTTCCGATTTTACGTTGATCTAAGGTCATTTTATCTTTACGAAAATCGTCAAAATGTGTGATTGTTCAGTCTGTATTTGACCCACATTGTACATCAACATTATACATATATCAACATTATAATTTAATAATACATGAGCTTCAAAGGTCATGTGATGGTGAAGGTCAGCCCAGAATTAAAGTGATAGTTTATACAAGCTCACCCATGTTTTGCTCTTAGCTAACTTCTGTTTCTTGCCTGATGAGAACTCTTGCACACCGCATGCATGCAGAACAACAAACCATCCTGTATACATTCATTGTCATATTCTTGTTCATATTTTTCAAAAGAGACACACAATAGCACAAAATTACACACTGCACTGAAATTGTACATGCACATCCAAAAAGCTCAATAGATGCAAAAATTAGCATTACAACCAATAAATTGCAGCTTGTCTTTTTAAAACGAGGAGAAAGAATAGAAAACAAGGATACACAAACATTACTTGATAGCTGCCTGGAAATTCCAACTTAAACAACATAACACAGTCATGTATAATGAGCACTGAACACCATGAATTAATCTGTAAACACATTGACTGAAGAAATAAGACCAATCACTTTGGACACACAGAAAGTAAATTACCACTGACAAGAAATCATAGCTGCAAATCTTATATAATTTAGATAGATAGATAGATAGATAGATAGATAGATAGATAGATAGATAGATAGATAGATAGATAGATAGATAGATAGATAGATAGATAGATAGATAGATAGATAGATAGACATATATTAGACCGCAAAGGCTGTGACCGCTGCGGCAGCATAGCATCATTCAGAGAAAGAGTTTTGAGCCTTCAGGGTCTTGCTTTTGGACCGCAGTTTTGCTTGCTTTGCATTTCAATCTCTCCAAAAACAGCTTGCACTCATGGTGGACACGAATTTTGTAGTAAAGCTGTGATATTTTAGCAAAAATAAACAGTTTCTTCTCTTCCGTGCAACATGCATTGTATGTTGCTGAATAAAATGCAGATATAAGTGTCTCATCAGCTGCACATTCCTCCACAAATTCTGTCAGCGTCAAGTGTGCCTTTTCATGCAACACGCAAGCTCTCTGGGACTCCATTTCAAGCAGCTGAAAAAAATGTTGAGCTGAAGTCTTTAGAAAGACCAGTCCCCCTCTATTCAAAGTCTTTGTCAACCAACAGTCGCTGTTTTTACTCAGTTCATCATTGACATCACAAAGTTCAGAAAGGCATTTTCTTTTCAGTGTCTTGTAGACTCACTGCTTTCTGCCTACGTTTGGTGACAATACTGCCACCAATATAAGCAACAATGTCTTTGGTGTCCTCATGCAGCTGAAAACACTGGCGGGCTTTCTCCTCATAATCTTGAGCCAGAGGGTAGGCCTTGTCCAGCAGGACTTCAAACACATGCATGCACAGCCATGTTGATGTTGCTGGTGCACCGGTCCATCCTGTAACTTTGCCCATATGCTGAGTGTATGAGTGCTAGTATTTCCTCCATGCCTGCTCTCTGCAGCTGTGTATGAACTTGCCCTTCGCAGCAAGGGAATTGTGAGAAATTGCACCTTCTCTAATACAGCAGGCCCTGAAAAGAAAAAAACAACACACACAAAATAAATTAGAAACCATACCAATCACCTAAACAGACATACTCAATGTTGAATACCATTTGAATTTGATTCATACAAAATATTTCTGAGTAAATTTGTTTACAAAGCAAATAATATAAGATGCTGAAAACTCACTCAATTAATACAGTCTTGAAGAATGGCCTCGCAGACACTGAAATACAGCTGTCAGCCAAAGACGAACTAGCCCCTTCCACCATTTCCAGGCTTATCTGCACACAACACAAATGAAAACAAATAATAAGGTTTTATAAAACAACGGAAGTGAATTATTGAGTGTAACACTACTAACAGCTATACATTGTACGATAAATTGTGCTGCTTTCACAAAAAATGTTGTTTACTCACTTGTTGTTCAAATTAAAAGAAATTAAGAAATAAAATGATGCGCACTCTACGCATTCTAATGTTATCAGGCAATTATTACTAAATTACCTTGTGCTTTGCAGGCTAAGGCACACCAAATCAACTGTTTGGGAGGCAACGCCCAAATAAAAAAGTTCATCTTCTTCCTGAAAAATATAAGAAAGAATATATTAGAAATTAATAAAATTATACAAGGAAATCTTTTTTTTTATGCCATAGGTGCTAACCATGTACCATCTACCACAATCATTTACGCACGGGTAATCGCTGTAAACCTACTGTTGCTGTGTGTGTGACTGTTCAGACTGTACGAAAACACAATTAAAACTGAGTGAAACTTAAAGGAAACAAAAGAACAGAGCTCCAAATCAACAAGATTATTTTAAAAAAAAACACGACACAAATCTATCTACAACTATCCAAAACGTTTGTCACAAAATATTTGATGTTTAAAAATCAAAGCGAAGCATCGGTTTCAGCATCATCCATGGACCATGCCCGGTTTTCGGCTAGTTTCAATAGCTTGACAAAAATGCTTCGTTTTGTGGGATAAAGTAAAAGCAGCAGCAGCTGTTCTATTACAAGTGGTGCCTGAAACACCTATTAATGCAGTCATACTCGCAGATTATGGATGAAATAAGTACAGCTGAAATAATTACGTGTTTCACTTACCACGATAATTCGCTCGATAGAAGACGCCATTGTTGCAAGCAGACGAACCGGAAGTAAACGCAGCGCTCGGCATCTGCCTTGGCTAGTGAGCGGACTTACTTAGTCATAGACTGCACAGCGCAGCGGGGAGACAGACGTCCATGTATATCATAGACCAGGAATACTTAGACCGCGCAGTGACGCCTTTGGTGTGATGACGCGTCACGAGTTATGCGACTTGATTGTAACATGTGTGAAAATGGCTGCGTCACAGAGCGAAGATCTGATGGAGAGGGGGAAAATAAATCGCAGGAGCAGTTACGGTGACCACTGTGCAGCTTTGAACTGCACAAACGCAAGATTAAAGGCAGCATGCAAGGGGAAGAGTTTTTTTGGTTTCCCAAAGGAAGAAGAACGGTAAGTTCTTGAAGAAATTGTAGGTCTATTCTGACAGACAAGAATCGTGATATAAAAGAATTATGATGACCAAGACCGGTCAATGAATGGTTGTCAATGATACAAGACGGATTGGAACTAAGGTGATGTTTCGTGTAAGAAACGGTTTGGATTAGCCCTAAAAAAAAAAAAAAAAATTGTAAGACAGTATGAGAAAAGTAAAATTTCAGCGGCTTGTTATTTGCTGTCCACCAAACTGTGTCTGTAATTCCTCAACTTCGTATCCTGTTATAATTAAATTAGGTTGTGGCAGAATATTCTAATATAAAACACAGATGCCAACCCTTTATTTTGTCACAGGACTCACTGAATGTATTGTCAATTTGAATGAAATATATAGGGTTGATTGCAGGATGGTTTCATTTGTGATCACAAAAAGATGCCTTGTTCACCTTTTTTAAATACGAGAGAGAGAGAAAGAGAGAAAGAGAGAGAGAGAGAGAGAGAGAGAGAGAGAGAGAGAGAGAGAGAGAGAGAGAGAGAGAGAGAGAGAGAGAGAGAGAGTATAATAATTACGTACCCTACTTATTATGTTGAAATCAATCGAAGCATATTTTTGTAAATAAATGATTTTCCATGTGCACAACTAGATTTACGTTTCGAATTAGTCAATATCTTTATTTATATTTCGATCTCCATCTCTTTCTATATATCACACACACACACACACACACACACACGCACAAATTATACACACTAAAACTGCCAATCAATCCGTATGCTGTATAACCCCATACGGAACAAAAAATAAATTACGCATGTATGACACATATTCTAGACTAGTGTGTTTTTTTTTTTTAAATATTATTATTATTTTTATTTTATCTCAATTTATCTTATACATACTGTTTATTTCAAGCAACAAAACAATGCAAAAGCCACCTATATCACGGGTTACAGTTTAGGAAGCGCTCATAACACCCTTACGGTCAAGAGGCAGCAAGTCATGAAAAAATAAACAGATGTGCATAAAAAAAAATTTCTCAAATTTGAAAAGCCTTATTTCAAACATTTTCAACAGCAAAAGGTGAAAATCGCGGTCTAAAACATTTTTTAAAAATATAATTAAAAACCCCCATATATAGACAAGAGACTAAGAACCGAAAGCAAGCCCATGTGAGGTTGAAGGGACGTAACTCCTCCACCGTACATCACTTCTCATAGAGGCGATATCGCGAAGTGATCTCTCTCTTCTTCCTTTCTCTCTGATGTAGGCCTATATTTAGTCCATGGTTGTTTACTACCACACAAGAAGACTCCAGACACTGTAGGCCTATCAGTGATACACAGCATAAATCACACGGTGGCTACAGACTGTGAGGCCGCCGGCATCTGACTGCAGTCAGTACACAGTTACATGCTGACCACTGCACAACACCACGCTCTCTGCTGGAAACGTTTGTTTATGTGATGGTCAGCGTAGCACATAATTAAATGAGGCGACCGGTAAAGGCGAAGACTACAGATTGTTTGCTGGCTGTTAACTCATTTAACCGAGGAAGAATTTGCACTGAAGGGCACATTGACAAATTGGCTTTCTCTGTTTCTGTGTCTGACTGTCCCAGTCTCTGTCTTTGTCTCTCTCTCTCTCTCTCTCTCTCTCTCTCTCTCTCTCTCTCTCTCTCCTCTCTCTCTCTCTCTCTCTCTCTCTCTCTCTCTCTCTCTCCTCTCTCTCTCTCTCTTCACGCTGTGGAGGAAGACGTGTTAACATCGACCTCTTGACTTTCTACTAAATGTGTCGGCAAAACATACAACTCAGTCTTTATTTTTATATCATTCTACTCATCAAAATGTGCAGTATTTGAATATGCATAATGACATTGTGTATTTTAAATATAGTGGACTAAATCTTGTGTATTCTCCTGTGAATTTTAAGTTGTCAGTGAAGCCGGCATGGCGTGTGCAGAAACTTTTCTTCCCTTTCCTTTTGCTGTTCGGTTGGACACCGAACAGCAAAAGGAAAGGGAAGAAAAGTTTCTGCACACGCCATGCCGGCTTCACTGACAACTTAAAATTCACAGGAGAATACACAAGATTTAGTCCACTATATTTAAAATACACAATGTGCAAATTCTTCCTCGGTTAAATGAGTTAACTGTCCGTATCAAAGAAACCAAATACACCAAAAGAGCGAGGCTAAAATTTCTTTTATGAATTCACAATCAATTCAACCCTAGAGAAATAACTAAGCTAATGGGCGATTCAAAAACTGAAGACAGAATTTAAATCAAATGGCACACTTAAAATTAGACTAGATTAACAAAGCATAATTATTCAGGATTAGCTTCATTCCTTCTCTCAAATTTTGCATGATCATGATTCTATTCTCAAATGGGTTCCGTGTCTTACAGGCAAGTAAATCTGCTTTCTCGGAAGGAAACAAAATTGCAATAGAATGGAATCTTAATGCCTTAAATTTGCTGGAGAATATCCACTAGTTAGTTTTTCATTGCTTACAGGGTCCAGCGGATTGCAAAGGGCCGAATCAGGACCACAAAATCAAGATTACAACTTGGCTGAAAGAGGACTCACCCCTGATACGCATAAAAGATCTGCGGAAACAACCCTAGTGGTAACACTAAAGGTACTCCACCAGCCGGTCACTTTACAATAAAGGCATCCTATGCAGGAGACGCTGAGGCTATACTCTAATTTATCGAACCCCCGTTTACAAAAACAAAATTATAAAATATCAACCAAACGCATACATACAAAATGCCTACATTGCCAAATAATAACATCATAGGAAGCCCCAGTGGCCATTTGGCAGAGAGCGTCCAATATACCCAAGCTGATCCAACAAACCTCACAAACAATGAGTTTTTCACGTAAGAGTTTCCAGAAAAAAGGTAGGTGACTGGTCTAGCGAAGAAGATAGTATAGTAGATTGATAGAACAGAATAGGAATGAGAAAGAACAAAGGAGAAAGACAGCGACAGTGGGAATTTAAAGCACTAAATTTCCAGAAAGTGGGGATACTATTTATACTGAAACCCAGGCACCCCACGCGGGGTGTATCCACTAGAAATAGAATAACATTATTCAAAGTTAGTAAAGAAAAGTATATGTAGTCCTAACAGTAGTAACATGAAATAATAAAAATATTAATTGGTCTAAGTATCGCGTATAATTATATACGCGACTCCACCCATTTTCGGTCTCACAAAAACGCGTAATAGATGACGTCAAGTACCCTGGAATGTGGCGTCATGGAGTGGAATATCAACGAAAGCTCACAAAAGCCATTGACATAATAATATATAATAACTTGAGAAGAGCCACGTCTTATGTCAAGTCTTCACTCGAGTCAAATAATTGTATTGAAAATGGAATAAAACCGAGGACAGCTAACTTTCAAAATGTACAATAATGAGCTACATAATCCAATAGAATGCTAATTAGGACAAAAACAAGACAAAACCACACAATGAACATTTTTGAGCTAAGCTTGTGTTGTGCCCGCCTGATGAAGACCTTGGCTTGTTGTTTTGTGTAATGTCCGCATTACGAAATTTGGGTCGTGTTTTTTTCTTCTTGTTGTTGTCCAAATTAGTATTCTTTTGGCCTATGTACATATTTGTTTCTGATTATTGTAAATAATTGTATTGCCAGGTTCGGATACAAAGGTATATGCCTGTATGAATCGCCTTCATCAACAAATCCCTCACTTGTCCTGGGGGTTTAACAAGTGCGCCTGTCGCTGCAAATTGTAGGCTTTTGCAGGCTTGGGTCAGATCCTGATGACGACGGCCAACATCCCGAGCAACTCTTTGAGCTGGTAAGTGGGCTATATAATATATTATAAAAGGCAATTATCCTACGTTTGAAGATCTAAAAGGAAAATTTAACTCAATTTTCCCAATGAAGATTTCCCGTCAAACTTGACATTATCTTCATTGAGTAATAATTTCCATTTCTTTTTTTTCTTTTTTCAATATGATCATCCAGTATTTGGAAACGTCTACCTGCAACTCTTCTGTTTTACTTTTGTTATTAGACCTTTTGAGTGTACAGGTGTGCGTAGGCGAAGTAATCGCGCTGATTAATAATGAAGCTATTCGCACTGGAATAATTCTGGTTTCATTCATTAGGCTAAAAATTAAGCATTTCAAGCTTTAAACTTCTCCCTGATCCGTTGGTCGTGTTAATGAGGCAGAAGGGCATTTTCCGGACAACTTGCTGACGGCATTTTGGACTCACAAAACCATTAGTAAGATGTCTACCACAGGCTAATAGTAATCAATGCTTAATGAAAAGAAGATGAGGATGAAACGAAGGAGAAAGAGGAGGAGGAATAGGAAGAGAAGGAGAAAAGAGGTGAGCATGATGTTGGTGAGGAGCAGTTCACCGAACATAGCCACTTTCAAGTCCAACTTCAAAACTCATCTCTTCCTTAAAAATAAAAGTCTGATCTCGCCTCCCCTCACCATCATCATTCCTTCTTTTCTGATTCAGACCACCACCGTCACACCCCCACCCACCCAGTCTCTTCACTCCTTACCTTCTCTCCTCCTCCCCTTCCCTCCCCCTTCTTTTACAGTTTACTTGTAAATATTCGTTTTAATGTTTGTACTATGTCATTGCATAACTTATTCCTATCCTATCCAATCCCGTAACTCGAAGGTCGTTGGGGCACCACAGATGATCTTTTAACCAGCGTACTCCATCTTTTTCTGTCTACAGCAACCCTCACGGCTTCGCTCAGTGTCAAGCCAGTCCATTCTCGAATGTTGTCCTCCCACTTCTTCTTCTGTGTCCCTCTTCTTCTGCCTCCTTGCACGATGGTCTAATAATTTATTAGTCTCTCGTTTTTGTTTCAATTCTTTTTGTATGTGTTTCGATGTTAACGTTAAGTATAACTGCGTGAGAACTGCGCTTTGAACTGAGGTCATTAGGGAAAAGCTCTAGATAAATACCCTTATGATGCACCCATTGCACATAGCTACGATCGAAAGAAAGTATACTCCAGGCACACGCTGCGCAGCAGGCCAAAGTATGTCCCTTGTCCCTTGAAGGGATACTTTGGCGAGGTTAGCAGCCTGCTCAGTTACAGTGTCGTTGAAAGACTAGAAACGGAAAAGTAAGTTTCGTCTCCTCTAGGCGACGAATTAGGTCACGCTGTATTTGTTTCGAGGTCAACTGTCTTTTACCAACCGTTTGAGAATCTTTCGAACCGTTTGTTGACGCCGGATAGTGTCCTCACTTGGTTTCATACAATTTAAGACTCCAAGAAGGCAAATGGGTTTTTGGGACGGAAAAAGAGCATTTTTGTAGAGAAAAGGGTTAGGGCAAGGGCTAGGGATAGATCTACAACTAACCCTTACCCGAACCCTTGTAGCAATATTCAGCTCTTTCCGTCACTTGTAAACAGTACTCGCGGTTCGCATCCGCGTCTAGCAGCGAGCCCAAAGCATACTTCGAAGGGATGGAGGGAATACTTTCACCTGCTGTTAGCGGGAGTTTTGGCGATACTTTCTACCGATCGCAGCAATGTGTATAACCTCTATGATGATGATGATAATGATGATGATGATGATGATGATGCTGATGATAATGATGATGATGGTGATGATGATGATGATGATTGGAATTAGTACTGGCTTACTGCTAGTGGAAGAGAGAAAGATATATTTATTTATTTATTTATATTTATATAAACGCACACAGAACTACAGACGTTCGGATCTTGGCCAGTCGATCCCTCTATATAGTTTTCGTTCTATAGGATAAAACCGAGATATTTCTCAGCTCTACAAAAAAAATAACACTGTTCAAAATGCCCGTGTTCATGAGCTATATGAGGTCTTTAAAGTGCCTGGACATACATTTGAATGGCTTGTCATCTTGGTTAATTCCAAATCGATAGTTAAGAACTTCTGACTTGTATCACCTGGCTACAAAAAAAAATTGCGTCATTTAAAAGAGTTCTTCAGTCCTCATTTTCACACTTATGAGACAGATAATATTGATTTAAAAAAAAAATGTTAGTGGATTTTCCGAAGGGTTTATAACTGAGCGAGCTAATTGTACTAGCAAACTTTCAACACTAATTTGAGTGAGGTTCGTTTGACCCGTTAGTATGCTACAATAATTCCAAATACAATAATAGCGATAGCTAAGAATTAACAGTAAAATCGATATTGAAGAGACACCTGATTCTCTAGGAATGAACATTGAAGTTTAACAATCTGTACCGCCATGAGCAGGCAATGTCGGACAGGGATAATCAATCATCCCAGGGTAAAGGAGGTACGGATCTAAATCAACATTGAACCCCTTGAGCAATCATACTGCTTAAATGGACAGTAAAAAAAATTGATCACTTTATTTTACTCACCACACAAACACAAAAAACACAAATACACAACACACTGGCGCTTGCGCACACACACGCACGCACACACACACACACACGCACACACACACGTACACCCACACGCGCATGCAAACAACACACACACACACCACAACCCAAAACACACACACCACGCACAGACACACATCGAAGTACATGTAAACTACTCATTTACTAACCTCGAGTAAACTCAGCCTCGTTTCTGATGTCTTCTGGCATAGTCTCCGGATGTCGTATACTGAGTATCCGCACTTGGAAACCGGTATGCTTTAGAATATCCTGGAAAGAGTGCGAGGGGAAAATAAACTTTCACATGGAAATAGCTCGATTCTGCATTTCTGTCCTTTAGGTGTCATCAATGTCTGCTTTGAAATAGCACTACCTTAAAAACGTATTCCAATTTTCAGTCCTACTGTGCATGTTTTAAGGCCCAGCCACACTTGAGTTATGCACCCGGCCACACTTGTGTTATGCCTATGAATTCCTTATGTATTTTCTTTGCGTACTGGCTAACGTAAAATTTCACAAGGATAGCGCATGTTTGATTTCTTCTGCAAAAATACATAAGCCGGGCTTACGAGGACCAATCAGAAGCGAGAGTGTGACCTCACGAGTTTAGAGGTCAATCTAAACTCTTTCCACAAGCACAATTACACGCAACATAAGTTGTCTGCTACACCGGACTTGGGGAGCTAAAGGCAGTTGAATTCACTTGTTGGTGTTGATCTTAGTAAAGAATTTTCATATTGTAAATCGTGAAAGCGTACATTACATCGTCATGAAAAATTGCCTTGTAGTGAAATTACAGCTATACAGGTGTATAAAATCGAACCGTAACCGGGTCGTGATAAACATGGTGCCACAAACTCCGACCCAATGCATAAGCCGTAAAACGTAAGTCAAATGTGGCCACTAAACTCATAAGTTGTGGTCACCTGTCAAAATTCCGGTCAGGGAAAAATCTCATAAGCCAATGCATAAGCCGTAAAACGTAAGTCAAATGTGGCCCCTACTTTAGATATAACGAACTGTAGACACTTTTTTTTAAGCGTATGTACACTACCAGAGCAATCATAGATATTGAAAAAATTGCTACTTTTATTTTGCCCAAAACGGGATTCGGTCCTGTGTCATCGGCGTGTCAGGCGAACGCCTCTACCGCTAAGCTACGACGGTGGGTCAAAGGCAGACGAAACTATGAACAAAGAGAACAGTATTGTTTAGTACAAGCCTGTAATAAGCCTGTAACTCACAGAAAATTCGTCCGATGTATCCAGCCACACGCTCCCGTTTCCATGGACGATGGTCACCCTACCCCAGTCAAACCTGCAATCAATAAAATGGCCACCATTAATCAAAACTTCAATATTACGCATCATATCGGTGAATCAATAGCACTCGTACCTGGATGCGCAAGGCATAATTATTAGCCTGCCCCGAGGTAAATTCTCTGTACGGGACAAGCTTACGTGCTTCTCACTTTCATATACCGGCGCCTTGTGCCGTTGAAGTAAACTTTAGCAAACAAGATTTAAGATTCAAGATATATTTATTGTCCGTATGAAAAAACACCAGGAATTTTGGTGTGTGGTGTGACACTTTCCAATCGACCAAAACAAAGACAAAAATACATGTAAAAAACGAAAAAAGAACAAAGAAACCTGCTTAATTATATTACATAATCACTAAATGTAGTACCGCAGTGCAGTAGAAGCAATTGATACGTTAACTCTCGCTTCCACAGACACTGCACACTACACGCTGTAGATAGTCAGCAACTCTCACAAATAACATTTAAAAATGTACGCTTTATTCCAAACAGGTAAAGTAACAGTATATGTATATGTTACTATACTTTATCTAGGCATTCTACTGTATACAATACTGGGATTTCACACATTGCCGGTAACATATACAATACAATGGTAATTAAAAAAAAAGGGAAAGAAGCGCTATTAAAACACGTATTGTGACAGTTTTTATCCGCTAGGTTTTAAAATTAGCAAATGATTTTTAAAAAATTAATGATTTAGTAAAACAGCCATAGATGAAACAAAGAAGAAAAAAATCATTGAACAGTACAGTAAAATAATTCAACGCTTAAACATTTAACAGGTGTAATAATACTAAAAATGTTAATGATAATATCTACATAAATATATGGGCGGATAAATACATTCTAAATGATATTGCCATTAATACTATATAGACAGTGATAATTTAAACACACATTATTACTATGAACTCGCTTACACAGACCAAATAATCAGAGTAGTGGTGGTGGTGGTTGTGATGATGATGTTGAGAATGATGATGATGATGATGATAATGATGATTACCATGACGATGACTATGAGGATGCGACAATGATGATCATGAGGCGCCAATAACGACTGAGCCATTGCTGCTGCTGCTACTGATGGTAATGGTAATGATAATAATAATAATGATGATGATGATGATGATGATGATGATGATGACGATGATGAGTGCATCTGGCAAATGGGCGCCTAGGACGGCTTGAGTTAAATCATGTATCGGCCAGCGCCTTGAGCAGCTCTTGGGCTGGAAACACTATATAAGAACTAGTAAATAAAGGATGATGATGATTATGATGATGATGACACTGCTGCTGCAGCTTCTGCTGCTGCTGCTGCTGCCGCTGATGACGATGACGACAATTCTGCAGCTGATGGCGAGGACGGCACATGATCGCAAAACTAAAAATAAAAATCAAATAATAATAATAATGAACTTACTTTCTCAAAAGAAGGTCCAGGAACACGGCCATCTCCGCGAAGACGCCAGAAGTTCTGAGGAAAGTGGGATAGCTTTGTCTGGAGGACAAGGTACTGCTGCCGCAGCCACTGCTGATTACCGGTAAACCATGGATACCCGCTTGACCACCCAGAATCTGGCACACCGCATCGCAGGACAGACCTGTTCACACGAAGAACAAAATATTTAGATCTAAAACGTTGTTCTTGCCCAGATGAACATTGAAGGTTAACGTTTACACCCTACATTGGCGACATGGCAGGCCGGGATAATAACCGTCCCAGAGTGTGATAAGAGTCCAGATTTACACAGCACTATAGCTTCTTGCCTTACTAAGTCAGCTGTAATCTTAGTAGAGTAATGTTGCTCTGCAGCAGACGACAGAAGTCCACTGTGGGCTACACATTTGTATGCTGACGCTGGCCCAGGTAGGAATGACCTCATCCAGCTAACGTATAGGCAGTAGTACCGCCACACACACTAGATGGCGCCTCTTGTAGTTTTAGTTTTCCCGGGCTTACTGCTGGCCACCAGGGTAGAGAGTCATTCTCTGTTCAATTTGCATCCAGTAAGGAGCTTAGCTCTAAGGGATCTCTCCACTTAAAGACTAAAAGCAGGAACTGGTGAAACTCTATTCAACCTAGTTAGCCACAGCCTGACATTGTCAAAAAGGTAAATGAAATATCTTTTGTTTCATCGCGATGTGTTGATATTATTGTTGAATTATGTTTGTGAAGATTGCCATGTTTAGAATTGTGAATGTTAGTCAAACCTTACATGACCATGTGGCGAACACGACCGGTTGCGACGTCATAATTATTTCTTCATGTGTGTATTTAGCCATGATTTATATTTATATATGTATAGGAATTAGAATGGAGATTCCAGTGGACCATGGACTTAGCAAAATATTCGTCGCTTATATATGTATATAAATGGAGCTAATCACTGAGGACTATTTCTGCCTTCAGTGAGACGATCTGCACACACCTAGTATACGGTGTTGCAGAAATTCGTCTCATATTTTACAGACGAGCAGGCATCGTGGGCCCGATCAGAAGAAAGACAAGTAAAAGTCTTCACTGACATTCGGCCTGCATTGGAGCCTCCCGCACGGAGCGACGAGAGCCCACCAGTCTGTCCACAAGGAGAATAATCCCCCACAACACAGCTAATCGAATCTAAAGTTAAGTTAGATTTGAACCAGTGCACCACAACTGTTAGCAAAGGACATCACTAGTCCACATTTCCAGAAGACTGACCCGTTGGGCAGAACGCACGAGTAGCCCAATGAAGAAACAGTAGCTGCATAGAATTATCAAGGAGCGAACCATTATAAGTGATATTTGAACTTTTTAATTTAGTATCGTGATTAGCAGATCTTGTATAGAGTAGAGGAAATAAATGTGTGATATTTACTGTTAACGTCTGCATTTGGGCATCGTGAGCAGTTCAAGTCCAACGGTTTTGGTAGGATTTCAAAGGGCTGGAGAACAAGAATTCAGAAACAGAGAGGGTGAGCAACAACGAAACAGCAGCTACAATGGAAGAAAAAATATATTGTTTACTCACCAACGATAGCATCGATGATGATGGCTTGCTGGTGCCGCACGCAGCTGGATTCCAGGAACTGGTTCAAGGCCACGTCCTTGTCGCATTGCGTGTCCTTCAGCGCCACCTTGAGGTCGAACACGTCACTGTACTCCGCTTGAATTTTGTTCACAGTCCAATCAACCACCTCCTCCACGTTAGAGATAGGCTGCAATTCACCGGTCAGAGGGAAGAATATTCCCACCGTCAGATTATGCTTCGTAATGGTCGTGGAGGTTGTCGCCGTCGGCATGGTCGTCGTCATGGCAACAACCAATGACGCGAGAAGCAACACAGGAAGCGTTGCTAGGGTGAGCATTGTTGAAGTTAAATATAGGAGAACATGTCAGCGGTAAAATTTTATTTCGATACTGTATTACAATGCGCTGTTTGAGAGAAGAATTCGCCAAATGGATGTAGAATATTGCGAGGCACTATATTTGTCCGTTTTCTTCATTGTACTCCAGAGCGATTGAAGACTCATGAAGCATCGATCGATAGGAGGTTAGCTTGGAGTATGTAAGGCTGTCTGATTCCTTCGTGTATTTGAAGACCAAAAGAATCGCACTGACTTCGGCTCGTATTCCAGTTTTGACCCGAACATAGCCACTTTGAAGTACAGCTTAAAAAACTAGTATCTTCCTTAAAAAGGTCTGATCTCGTCTCCCATTACCACCAGCATCGTTCCTTCTTTTCTGATTCAGACCACCGCCGTCACACCGCCCGCCTCCAGCTCCCTCACTCCTTAGCTGCTCTCCTACTTCTCCTCCCTCCTTTGTCTTTTATAGTTTACTTGTAAATATTCTTGTTCATGTTTGTATTATGCCTTTGCATAGTTTAGTTAGTATTGCTTTTGGTTCACTTTTGTTCGTATGTATTTCGATGTTAAATAAATGCGTGAGAACTGCGCTTTGAACTGATGTCATTAGGAAAAAGCGCTATACAAATTCCATTATTATTATTATTATTATTATTATTATTATTATTATTATTATTATTATTATTATTATTATTATTATTCCTCATGAAAACTGAAAAACCCAAATAAATATCGCTTCACCATTCACCAAAAATTTACACGTTCCTCGGGGTTTCCTTACGGTTTCTGTAATAAAAAGTAAACAGTTGTCTGTTGTCCGTTGAAATTCTGAAACAAGAAACACTTTATTTACGAAATTGATGAACAGAACACTGATTTTCATTTTTTCACTGTTTCATTCCAGCTCAATAGATATATAAATAAATATGAAATATTTGAGAGAAAATATTTGAATACGTGTCGATCTTGAGGGTTTCTGCGATGAGTAGGCTTATATCCAATTCAAATTATTCTGCACAATGATGCGCCGACAGATTTCAAACGGAAAAATATTGTTGCAATCATCATTTCCAGTGAAGAAATAATTGTTCCCATATTTATTTCGGGTTAACGCTAGTGTTATCCATAAAACAAAACGTAGACAGACTGGAAATCTTGCAACACTGCCCAGTCTTTTATTTCTAGTTGACCGTGATCATGGTTCCCTCAGGTGCTCCCAGTGAAAGAATAATCCATCTGTCCTTCGATTTCTTCCGCGACAGAGCTATTGTTCACGGGAGACCGCGCAGGATAATGTTCATCAGGCTCATAGAGGAGGTGTGATTCGGTCGGCTAATGCTGGTGACCGCTGCTATAAGCGTAGCCCAGTTATCCCCCTTTTCAGACCACTCTACGTGCAAGTGCTCACAAAGACCGTCTTATCGATTGGAAGTGTTACGTTCTGTTCTGGGTCTCCAGTATCACAATTATGTTATTTTTGTATCGTTTTGATAAAGCTACAAAAAGCTGAGGCTGAGAAATACAATAAGCACGGTAGTTTTATTTTCTCCCCTTTCCTTCTTAAGGAGGCCCCAATTCGAAGTCTTTGTTTGCTTTTGTCGACAACGGATTTACCCTAAAATTCATACTGTTGTTACATTAAACAATGATAAAGTGGTATTTCGGAACCAAAAACCAACCGCTTATGTTTGAATTATTCATTTCTGTTGTGTGATTTCCCCCGTTTAACGGTACACAAGCATCATAACCCACGTAACTTATGAACCACGTGGCTTCAAGAATGCGTCTTTGGTGTTTGGGGTAGGGAAAGGGACCACCGGAAGCAGACCACCTGACCAGGAAACTTTGTTATGGGTTCGAGTTTTGGTAAATGCCATTTTCTTGTTTTCCTGTTTTGTTTTATTAGCTCAAGAAGAGTGGCTAGCGGTTGCTTGTAATAGACATGCACACAAAAATATCAAAATAAACAATAAACGGATTTTATTTATTTAAAACGGAACTATACTTTCCAAATAGTTATTTTTGTTATAAGCTTATTTTTGCAGTGTGGCAACACTCAATGTGAGTTTAAAAAAAGGATTCGTCGAGGGAGAGGAGGGAAAGAATGGGGGGCGGGGGGAGGGGGAGAGACATGGGGCGTCTGGTCAAAATGGGTCCTTTTAAAAAGAATTTACCAAGGTTAGCACCGTTAGGCATTTCCCCCTCCAACTTAATAATCCACCACTAGCCACACTGGTTAAAAGCGTCGAGGGTTGTTGCACCGTCATTCACCGTAAACCGCAGCCGAGACTAGACGAGAACTTCTACCTACAAATCCTGCGTGGGTTTTCGGGTCATATTTATTATATAGGAATTCAGGGTGCTGTACATGTAGCGGCCGTTGTGCAGAATCCGGAGCAGCAAGCATTGACTGAGTCTGCATGTCCTCTTCCCTGGCAGACGAAAGGGGGGATCGGGATGGTTTACCTGCAAAACACAAAGACGGAGATTAAGAAATATATAAACGATAATTTATTGGAATTTATAACATTTAATTGTTTAAAAGGCTGCAGGCCGTAAATACTTAATCCAGGTCCTATCCTATCATATCCTACCCCATAACTCGTAGTCGTTTAACCAGCATACTCCATCTTTCTTGGTCCTCAGCAACCCTCATGCATGGCTTCGTTCAGTGTCCAGCTAGTCCATTCTCGAAATTTGTCCTCCCATCTCTTTTTCTGTCTCCCTCTTCTTCTGCCTTCTTGCACCTTGCCTTTCAGGATGGTCTTTGCAAGGCCTGATGTTCTGGTGACGTGCCCATACCATCGGAGTTTCCGTTTCTTCACCACTGTGAGCATGTTATCGTGTTGTGTTTTCTCCGGGTACTCCGGTTTGCTCCCCCAGCAAAAATTTCAAAAATTTCAAAAATTCACAAATAATGTTAGGTAGGTAATAATATTATAATAATAATAATAATAATAATAATAATAATAATAATAATAATAATAATAATAATAATAATAATAATAATACAGGATGCTTTACGCGCATTTCCCGAAATCATTCAGGCTCAAAGCACGGCGATCTATACCAACATACACGCTCACCTGTCTTATCCATCCTCACACACACCACATACACCCAGCACTCAAGTGGTGTAAAGGCAGGGAGATCGCTATTAGAAGACGGAAAGAAAATCGAATTTGTATTTTTTGAAATTTTTATATTGACTGCGTCCGGTACCATTATTGAAGGTAGGGTTTGGGCGCGCCACTGGCTGCGACTACGCTTTCCCCGGGGGAGGCGGCCCAGAGTTTCCCGATAGAAAGGGATAATGAACTGCAGCAAGTAAACGAGAAGTCTTAATAATGTCAAAGATAAAATGCCAGACTATCTTATTTCATTGAAAACGTTACAAAACATGTATTAAACTCACTATATTTTGCTTCTTCCCTCCTACTCCCACCCTTTACTCCCTAATACACCCTCTCTCCATCCAATCCACACCACACCCTACACCACACCCTACACCACACCCTACACCACATCCTACACCACACCCTACACCACATCCTACACCACACCCTACACCACATCCTACACCACACCCTACACCACATCCTACACCACACCCTACACCACATCCTACACCACACCCTACACCACACCCTACACCACACCCTACACCACATCCTACACCACACCCTACACCACATCCTACACCACATCCTACACCTCACCCTACACCACACCCTACACCACATCCTACACCACACCCTACACCACACCCTACACCACATCCTACACCAAACCCTACACCACATCCTACACCACACCCTACACCACACCCTACACCACATCCTACACCACATCCTACACCACACCCTACACCCTAAAGAAGGAAAGCAATCGAGGTAGAACGCAAAAAAGTAATAAAATATAAATCCCTTTTAAATGCCACAAACAAGAACGATTAGGTAATGGATCTCACTTAAATGTCTACCAGTTATATCCCTACCCCACCCACGCTACACCCCCTCCCCCGAAATAAAAGAAGAAAAAAAGCTATATTCAAAGTAAGATATTCATGAAGAAGAGGAAGAAAAGAAGAAGAAGAAGAAAGAAGCAGAAATGAGAAGAGGAGGAAGAAAAGGAGCAGAAAAGAGGAGGAGGGGAAGAAGAAGAAGAAGAAGAAGAAGAAGAAGAAGAAGCCCTTCATTATGACCATTCCTTATTTCTTTAATATTTTTCCCTGCTCCCATCAAGTCTAAAATCACTTAGGTCAAAAGACGTTAAATTAAATAAACAAACAAAGAAGAAGAAGAAGAGAAAAATAGAAGAAGAAGAAGAAGAAGAAGAAGAAGAAGAAGAAGAAGAAGAAGAAGAAGAAGAAGAAGAAGAAGAAGCAGGAAGGACGAGGAGAAGAAGAGGAAGAAAAGTACAGGAGGAGGAGAAAAAGGAGGAGGAGGAGGAGAAGAAGAAGAAGAAGAAGAAGAAGAAGAAGAAGAAGAAGAAGAAGAAGAAGAAGAAGAAGAAGAAGAAGAAGAAAAAGACGTCAAACCAAACGTATACTCATCAGAAGAACCAAAGGAAGAAAGAAAGAATAACAATGAAAGAAGGAAAGAGAGAACGAAAGAAGGTTAGAGTTCTAGCTGTAATATAAAATTGAGAAAAATGAAAGAAAGCGCTTAATGGCTAAGAAGATATTGAGTGGTAATTCAAAATTAAGAAGAATCTTAAGAATGCCATGAATAAGAAGTTATTGTGAGATTGTGCGTGTGCGTGTGCGTGTGTCAGTGTTTGTTTATGTGTGTGTGCATGTGTATATGTATGTTTGGATTTTTGTGTGTGTGTTGATCGGAGCGTTGTGGCCGCGTGGTCTAATATTATTTACTTTCGGCTCGGGCAACGTCTCGGCGGTTTCCTCCGAGTACTCCGGATTGCTCCCCTACAAAATTTCATAACACAGCTGATATTAGGTAGGTTGGATTTGGGCGCGCCACAGGTTGGGACTTCCCTGGGGAAGGCGGCCCAGAATTTCTCTATGGAAAAAGACAACAAAGTGTCAAAAAAACACCAAAATAACCCACCACTACCACTACCATCATCATTATCATTATCATCATCATTATCGTCGTCGTCATCATCATCATCATCATCGTCATCATCAGGGGATTAACACTAACCTCTATACAGATAAAGCTGGCTGGCAAATAGGAACTGTGAAGCTTAAGCGCTTTATAGACAAGTCTCCTTTGTCATCACTGTAATGGGGCCGGGTAGCTCAGTTGGTAAGAGCGTCTTGCTAGTAACCGAAAGGTCGCTGGTTCGAATCCCGGATTGGTCAACGTGTGATCATATTATTTTCCCCTTTACCAACAACGGGCCCGCTGGTGTCAGTATAAATCGGTCCAGTAGTCACCTATATGCGAAAGTGTCGTGTGACTATAATCTACAAACAACAACATCACTGTAACGACTTTTCTTTTTACCGTACGACCGAAAGACGCTCACTAAATTTGAGAAATAGCAGAAGAATTTGTTTCGGAAAGTATGTAGAAAAAAAATGGAAGAACGAAGAAGAAAATGGAAGAAAGGGTGCAGGAAAGAAAAGAAGGTTTGGAGTGCTTTTATGATCTAAGAAATTATTCCTTTAGAGCAGAAGTCTTCCATTAGTCTCCCTTTCTTTCGTTTTATTCTTTCTTACTTTCTTTCTTAGTTCAACAATTTTTTTTAAGAAAAACTAATTTTTTTTTCTATTCTTCTTTTTCGCTTATTTTTTCTGATCCGAGTAATAGTGAATTTTTCTTTCTTTCCGTCTGTTCTTCCATTCTGAACTCAGTTCTAGTCCATTTACCATTTCTTTCTTTCTTTCTTTCTTTCTTTCTTTCTTTCTTTCTTTCTTTCTTTCTTTCTTTCTTTCTTTCTTTCTTTCTCTCTCTTTCCTTTTCGCCCGTTCTTCCATTTTGATCCAAATTCTAGACTTTATTTTTTTCTTTCTTTCTTCTCCCCCTTCCCCCCTCTCTCCCTCCCCACCCCCCAGTTCCTTTATCTGCAATGTTGTGTGTTTTTATGACGATATGGCTAAGCAATGTAAAAATAAGACCTAGTTTAATAAGGACCGTAAAGGGATGTAACGTTTGAAAAGCTATTGATACTAAGCCACACAATGTTCGTGAAGGAGAAGAAATATTTCAAAAGAAGTAAGAAATAAAAGAATATGCAATATATGCGCTTTTATTGCGAGTCCAGTTAATATTCTAAATTATTGACAAGAACGATTGAAGTGAATTTTTAAAAAAATATTTTACAAACAAACTCTTCTTTTTTTTTTTTTTATGCGGGCTTTTAGAAAAATGTGGATCCATTTCTCATTAATTTGAGATAATTTTTATTTTTATTTTCGAGGCAGTTTTCAGAAAGAATTGTTTTAATTCTCTGTAGAAAATAAGTTCTTCTGTTTATTGCTCATTCAATTCGGGAAAACGTCTCTGTGGAGTTTTAAATTCCGTCTGTTTCTTTTTCGTTCAATTTAGGGCATTAAAAAATGTTTGAATGGACCATGTTTTTTAACATGACAAAATGCCTAATACAAATTTGAGAATTAAAAAAAAAACACACAAAACCTTTGCATTGAAGAATGGCTTGTCGCATGCAAATCAAAGGAAACAAAACTTACAAAGTAAAAGAATAGAAGAAATTCGAAATAATTCAAAAGAGCTCGAGATTGAAATTACTAAAACCGTATTCGAGGATTTTAATTGGTGAAATCTATTGTTAATAGTGACGTCGATCCCAGGTAATTTGAGGTCACGATTGTAATAGAATATAGAATAAAATACATTTAAATCGTGAAACAATTTGGAAAGGATACTCCGTAAAACGGCGTCTATTATCAACGAAACAAAAACGCATAGATTAAAATGGTTGGAATCTAGTACTTAGCTCTCAGAACAAAGCGAGTGGGCGGAACGGGGTGAGGGAGGGTGGAGGGGATAATGGGCGGGGGAGTGGGAGGGAAAGGTGGGATGTAGTGGTTATTATTTTAGGGGAGAAGAGTGAGCGTGGTATGGGGGTAGGAGAACCAGGGAGGGGAGGGGTGGGTTGAGCTGAAAAAACAAAACACCTGGGAGAGTGACAAACTGAAAACGAAATACATGACCATTTGGAAAACAACGCAGAAAACCAAATAAAGAGGTCTATTCTGACATCTAGCAAACAAAAAGCCTTTATATTCAACACAAATAAGAGGCTGGATTCAATGGCAAGACCTACTTACGTGTAATGAGGCTAGACCGCGTGAAATCATCAATATAGCGCATCGGCATGCAAGGTTCCAAATGCAAAATGCTGAATAACACAATTTTGCTTGCGTGTTAGTTCTTAATTAGTTTGACCAGAAAAAGATCTCCTCAGACAAAGGCTATTTAGATACAGAGACAGAAGACAGACAGACATATAGAGAGATTTCGCATGCAATGTTGTCTAGTTAGTCTACATTCGCATTTCGACTCACCGAGAGAAAGAAAGAGAGAGAGAGAGAGAGAGAGAGAGAGAGAGAGAGAGAGAGAGAGAGAGAGAGAGAGAGAGAGATAGGGAGAGAGCCAGAGAGCCACGCAGAGAAAAAGAGACACACAGGGAAGGATAGATAGAGGCAGATATAATATGACACAGAGAGAGAGAGAGAGAGAGAGAGAGAGAGAGAGAGAGAGAGAGAGAGAGAGAGAGAGAGAGAGAGAGAGAGAGAGAGAGAATCCCGCCCGCCAACAAGTCAACGATCGGACATCAAAATCCTTTCAAAAGGATAGGACGAAATAAGATCACGAACAATGGCACGAACCACGATAAACAACCTTACCAAAGCTGTTGAAAAATAGTTGAAAAGGAAAACAGAACGCTGATCTATTTGTAGTAGCCGGCGTCAGTTTTGAAAAAGGCTGTTCGTCGTTGATCCTCTCGCAAAAAAACAACAAAAACAATAATAGGTGTACTTTCAGCCATTCAAAATTCTCCTTTCGGATGAATGCCCTGTGCTGTTTTGCACAATTTTCATTTCCTCCAAATACTCACAGTGTATTCCTCATATCTAAGCTTATGTCTATAAGTATCACCAACATGCACACTGCATGACTTTAAACTGCGGGTTATTCTCTATTTTTATGATATAATGTAATTCTATTGGCTTCCATGCACGATAAACAGCGTGTATACTTAAAAGATAGAGCAAAAACATAATTCTGACTCACGTGTTGCCAAGGACCTATAATCACAATTTATAGTAAGAGCCGCAGCTGACTTTCTGAGGAAAAGATTGGTTTCTTTTCTTTCTCACGTTCGATGTAATAATCCTATCCAATCCTTTCCTATCCCATAAACTCGGAAGTCGTAGGGGCACCACAGATGATCGTTTAACCAGCGTAGGCCTACTCCTTCTTCCCCTGTCCTCAGCAACCCTGATTGTTTCGCTCAGTGTCAAACCAGTCCATTCTCGAATGTTGTCCTCCCACCTCTTTTTCGGTCTCCCTCTTCTTCTACCTCCTTGCACTGTGCCTTGCAGGATGGTCTTTGCAAGACCTGATGATCTGGTGACGTGGCCATACCATCGGAGTTTCAGTTTTTTCACCACTGTGAGCAGATCATCGTGTTGTCCAATGGCTTGTGTGATGGTCTGTCGGACTTCGTCGTTGGTGATGTGCTGGGTATAGGAAATGCCCAGAAGTCTTCTGTAGCACTTTATCTCCATGCTTTGTATTCTTCGTTGGAGATCTGCTGTGAAAAGGAAAGACAGGACCATCAGTCTACATTCCAAGGTAAGGCTGCTGCGCTCCCTGTTCATCTCCATCTTCCTATATGCTTGCGAAACATGGACCCTCACAGCAGATGTAATAATAATAATAATAATAATAATAATAATAATAATAATAATAATAATAATAATAATAATAATAATAATATAGATCTTGTCCTTATATAGCGCATTCTCAAGGCGCTGTCCACTAATATCCAGCATGCACACAATCTGAAGTCAGGATGGGACCCACGTCGCCGATTATGCATGTACACAGGGTTTGAGCTTTGAATCACTGGACTATCCTTATCGCCATATAATACTTCTAGTGCTGCTACTACTACTACTACTACTACTACTACTACTACTACTACTACTACTACTACTACTACTACTACTACTATTACTACTACTACTACTACTACTACTAATACCTACTCTCTCCAACACTCTTCAACATCTTCCTAGAGCGCATCATGTTAGATGCCCTTGCAGAAGGCACAGTCAGGATAGGAGGTAGAGCAATCTCCAACCTTCGTTTTGCGGATGATATTGATGGATTGGCTGGAGAGGAACAAGAACTTGAACAGCTGATGCAGAGGCTTGACAACACATCTAGATCCTATAGAATGGAAATAAGTGCAGAGAAGACCAAAATGATGACCAACAGCACCAATGGCATCAACATGGACATCAAAGTCCAAAACCAATCCCTCAACACAGTGCATAGTTTCAATTATTTAGGAGCCATTGTATCAGACA
>CM072525.1:28094942-28284942 GCA_036898135.1 Oncomelania hupensis
CCGAGTTGCAGAACGAATATCAGAGCGAAAAGTACCAGTTGGGATAGAATAGGATGGAATAGGAAAAAAAAATAATAGAGAGCTTTAGGAAGCATAGAAACTTGGTTCGTAGTTCTTTTTCGTAGGAAAACCCCCAGTCTACGTCATAACTTTTGCGCTTCCGGAAGGTCACGACCTCCTCATTTGCATTACGCAGAAAACTTCGCTGAGTGAAAATGCGGAATTTTCATCATTTTGACAAATCATGATTCTCATGTAAGTTTGTGGAGTTTTGTTTGTTTATTTGTTTGTTTTTTGTTGCATATATTGGGTCATTTGCTATAAAAGTAAGCTTGAATAAATGCTGTGACTGTAGGCTTATTTTCTAACCATTTGTTGTTGTTGTTGTTGTTAATTCATAGGTGAACTTTGAACTTTGCTCCGAAAAAAGGGTGCTGTTTTTCGGCTGCTTTTGCTTTCAGATGTAAAATAGCGGAGGACTTTGTGGTTCCGATTGAGATTTTCGACATAAGTGTTGCAGTATGTTTAGATTTCAAGTGTCTCCTATGGGCATGGTAAAGATGTAAAATCACTTTTCTGGCGTATTCTTATGAATGTGCCCGAACAGTCCTTGGTTTAGATGAACCCTATGTTACTAGGTTCGTAGGCCTAAACGGGCTAGCTAGTAGGCGAGCGTAGGCAATGAACACAATTTGGGGCTGTAGAAGCTCTCCAATTTGTGGAGTGTTTTATTTTGACTATCCACTGAAAGGAGAAGAAAACATTACCAATGCTTTATCCTAAACTTCAACTAAACTTCCTTTTGGAAAAGTGTCTGTTTTTGCCCGTGTGAACCAAATCTAAAGACTCGCGTTTTCGAGGAAAACAACATCGGCAAATTAGAGAGTTATGACGGCATTTATCTCCCCTGGAAAGGACGAACAAATTTCGTCTGGAAATAAAGCCGCCGCCGCCTCAGAACCGCAGGAACGAAGAAAAGTTCGTAAGGATTTCCCGATAGCACAACCGGAAACGAAAGGGATCACTACGAACCAAGTTTCACTGGGGTCGATTTAAAGTTCTATATTAACAGTCTTCATAACTCTACTTCTTTGCATCATAGTATGAATGGATGAAAATGTATTTAGCGCATACATATTTCCATACAAAAAGCATGATCCCATGGATTTTTTTTACTACGTAGTAGTAGTAGCAATAGATTAGAAAAGATGTTATCCTGTGTTTTACGTGTATAATAAGATATTGTAAATTCTCTCTCCCCTCTATTCGTTTTTGTTTAACCCTGTTCTTTTATTGTATCTGTATTCCTCCTGGAAATGCCGGAGTGTTTGTTGTCGGGTGTTTTTTTTAGTTCGTTCCCTCGTGTATGCTAATTAAAACCTGTGGGGTGTCCCGTTATATTACATTACATCATTATTGCTTTAGGTCCAGCGGACTCTTCCGAGCCAAATCAGGACCGGACAACCCCTGATCCGCATAAAAGATCTGCTGAAACAACCCTAGTGGTAAAACTGAAAGCTCTCCACCAGCCAGTCACTTTACAATAAAGACATCCCACGCAGGGGACGCTGACGCTGTACTCTAATTTATCGAACCTCCGTTTACAAAAACAAAATAGAATACAAACATCATTATATATTATCAACAAAACACATATAAAATGCCTACATTGCTAAATAATAACATCATAGGAAGTCCTAGTGACCACCTGGCAGAAAGCGTCCAATATTCCCAAGCTGATCCAACAGACCTCATACACAAATAAGGAGTCTTGTCACGGAAGAGTTTTCAAGAAAAAATGTAGGTGACTGGTCAAGCGAAGAAGAAGATAGTATAGCAGATTGATAGAACAGAGCAGGAATGAGAAAGAACAAATGAGAAAGACAGCGACAGTGGGAATTTAAAGCACTAAATTTCCAGAAAGTGGGCATACTATTTATACTGAAACCCCCGGCACCCCAACGGGGATGGGGTGTCCCGTAGCTCAGTGGACAGTGAGCTGGTTTCCTAGGCCGAAGGTTGCGGGTTTGAACCTCGCGTGGATCGAACTCACGTGACTGAGGTACGAGACGTTTTCAGGACACCGAGGGTTTTCTCAGGGTACTCAGGTTTCCTCCCTCCCTTCAATAATGGTGTTGGATGCAGTCACTCTAAAATTTCAAAACTAAAAATTTATTTATATTTCGACTTTAGTAAAAGCGACCTCTTCAGATCGCAGCGCCTTGAGTTCGGTTGAAGAGAAAGCGCGTGATAGAATCCTGAATTATTATTATAAAATATAAGTTTGAAGTGAAAATGAAAAATGAAATAAGGTACTTAAGTATACAAATGTTGTTTTGGTATCTCATTAAAAAAAAAAAAAAGCTGTTGGAGTTTCCTGCGAACCATCAAATTATTCACTGTGGTGTCCTGAAGAAAAAGAAGAAAAAGAAGAAGAAGGAGAAGAAGAATTAGTAGTAGTAGTAGTAGTAGTAGTAGTAGCTAGTAGTAGTAGTAGTAGTAGTAGTAGTAGTAGTAGTAGTAGTAGTATAGTAGTAGTAGTAGTAGTAGTGGTGGTGTCCTGAAGAAAAAGAAGAAGAAGAAGAAGAAGCAGTATGAGTAGTAGTAATAGTAATAGTAGTAGTAGTAGTAGTAGTAGTAGTAGTAGTAGTAGTAATAGCAGTTGTTGTTGTTGATGTTGTTGTAGTGTTAATAATAGAAAGAGAATGAGGGAATAAATAAAGATCATTAGTACAAAATCTTGGGGTCAAGATATAAAGAAACTCGTTCATTTAGCAACGTCACTTGTTAGATCTAAATTAATGTACGGGCAGGAAGCATATTTTTCAGCTCCTAAGAGTTATTTAAATAAGTTGAAAAGTCTAGATAGCAAGGCTATAAAATTAGCCTTAGGGGTTCCTGTGCATACAAATACATCTAAAGCTTATATGTTAGCAGGAATTATGCCCCTGGATGAACAGAGAAAGTTGGCTTGTGTTAAATATATCGTAAGAGCACATAATATTTGCAATAGTACTAATGAAGAGTTGTTGTTTAGGTCTGATTTAGAATACCCAAAACGAGCACAAAATGTTAGATTCTTAGAAACGATTTCTACATATACTAAATACTTAATTGATTCTACGGTAGAGGACATACAAAGACTTAAGACAGATACTTCTTCACCAATGCCTCCTTGGGAGATGATGAAGGGTAATTTTGATATTCATTATTGTAACACATTCAAAAGTGTTAATAGTAACTTAGTTACAACTGAGGCTCGTGAACACATAGATTCTGTTTATTCTCAACATTTTAAAGTGTATACTGACGGTTCTGTTTTATCATCAGGTGAAACAGGTGCAGCATATGTTATTCCTGATTTAAAAATGAACGAATCATTTTACTTGGGCAAGAATATATCTATATTTACAGCCGAACTGATAGCAATCTTAATGGCACTAAGAAACATATCCAGTCTTCAGATCAGTATTTTTCAAATAGTCATATGTGTTGATTCAATGTCAGTGCTAGAAGCCTTACAATCTCAAAATAATAAAAATAGAAGAGATTTAATAATAGAAATTAGACATATTATTCACAGCTTAATCATTAATGGCACAAACATCTCTTTCTGCTGGTTACCATCACATTGTGGTTTTTTCTTTAATGAATTAGCATATAAAGGGGCTAAACAAGGTGCTTTACAATTAAATTCTCGATACATTGAAGCTATGAAATCTTCAAAAGAAATTCAAAATGAAATTGAAAGTATAATGAAAAGTACTCTTGACTTTAAGAAACAAGACAATCCATTACATGGTTACTCAAGAGCTGTGCTTACGATGACTAACAGAATTTTGCTCAATGCCATTAAAACTAAGCACTTTAAAGATGTAAAGTGTGTTTGTGATGCATCCATCTCATTACAGCATGTTTTATTTGAATGTGATCAAATTAAGCCTTTAGTGCCATATGAATTGCAAGGGAAGGTCAGTTTCAGTGATGTAGATTTTCAACTCGGAATCAAACTGTCCAAAGTATTGCTGGACTCTCCTGTTGGTAATCTAATCTAATTTTTTTTATGTCTTATCAGCTTGCTGGAAAAGACAATAAACAAACAGAACAGAACAGAATGAGGGAAAGTCCAAGAACAGAAAAGAACAAGACAAATAAAAGAACGCGTCCACTCATTCTTCCTTCCTTCTGGTGTTTCCTACTTTCTCTTTCTTTAGCTTTTCAGTGTTGATGAACAGTTTTAAGCAAAAAGAACGAAGAAGAAGATCTCATGTTTGATATTATGGTCAGCATGTTTTATTCATAAAAATTAACAGGACACAATCCTGACCGCGTGCAAGAAATTTGATTTTAAATGTTGCACAATGAAGTCATTGTGTTTCTATGCTTAATTAAAAAAAAAAAAAGCATTACGAATATGAATCAATACATTGTCCTCATAATGATACAGAGGGATATTAATTTTGTATTGCTATAAACATCAGAGATATTAAAACAAATATATAGTTATAACTTAACTACTGCGCTACCCGGAAAACAACAACAACAACAACAACAACAACAACAACAACAACAACAACAAGTGTGTGTAGATAAACTAGGTAGCATGGAACGCGGAAAGCGTCAAATGCACGTGCAATTGCACACGCAAATGCACGCCCATCTATTAGTTGATTGGTCGAAAACTGTCACGTCAAACTGCACAAGCGCAAATGCACACGCAATTGTACACGCATTTATCTACGAGTCACATTAAAACTAGGAATGGGAAATGTCCGGAAATACGTTCTATGTACCAAAATAATGTAATGTAAATTGGCAACTACTTTTACAATGTAACCCTCGCCACCAACGACCTCCCATGCCCCAAACCCCTCTTCTACCTCCTCTTCTCCACCTCCCAATTAAATGTTATAATTTATTTTAGCTTGCCTGTACATAATATGATAATTATTTTCCATCACGCGAACAACAGTCTTCAATATGGCCACAGTAAAAAGCTTATGAAAGCTACAGGCGTTTTCCTATGCTTTTTTCCCGTTCCATGTTTTGTAATCCTCTTCATTAACATCCGGCGTGCAGTTTGCGTGCAGTTTGGCGTGCAATTGCGCTTGCGCAGTTTGGCGTGTAAGTTTTGACCAATCCGCTACTAAATGCATGTGCATTTGCGCTTGCGCAGTTTGGCGTGTATGTTCTCGACCAATCAGCTACTACAGTAGATGGGCGTGAAATTGCGTGTGCATTTTCGCGTGCAATTGAACTCACATTTGACGCTTTCAGCGTTCCATAAAGTATAACATAATCATGAATCAGGAAGTCCTACCAAAACAACAAAGGGAACGTGTGCGTAAGCGCGCGCGCGGATGGTATATGTGCGTTTGTGTGTGTGTGAGTGTGTGTGCTGATGTGGTGGTGTGAGTGTGTGCTTGCGTGTGTATTTGCGTTTGTATATGTATATTTTACGTATGTGTGTGTGTGTGTGTGTGTGTGTGTGTGTGTGTGTGTGTGTGTGTGTGTGTGTGGATGTGTTTGTGTATGTGTAGGCGTGTGTTCGTATGTGTGTGGGGATGGGTGGATGGAGGTAAGGGGTGGTATTATGTTGTGTGTCGTGTGTAGGAGACAGAGTGGAAGAAAGAGAGAGTGTGGGGCGGGTGGGGGGGGGGGGGGTGAAGGTAGGGCTGGGAGAGAGGGATGGGAAGGGGGCAACAGTGAATGGGTTAGCTAGTATGGTGTACAGTGAAGGAAGAATGATGCTGTTTTTAAAGTACTGCCATCACTATCAGCATCATCGTCATCATCATCCTGGATGTAAACGCGTTTTATTGCTAAATCAGATATATATGTTACCAGCAAAGCGGGAAATCCGACATTGTATAGAATGCCTAGATAAAGTATAGAATGCACCAGGTCAGGCATTCTATAGAATGCCTAGATAAAGTATAGAATGCAACAGGTCAGGCATTCTATAGAATGCCTAGATAAAGTATAGAATGCAGCAGATCAGGCATTCTATAGAATGCCTAGATAAAGTATAGAATGCAACAGGTCAGGCATTCTATAGAATGCCTAGATAAAGTATAGAATGCAGCAGGTCAGGCATTCTATAGAATGCTTAGTATAGAATGCAGCAGGTCAGGCATTCTATAGAATGCCTAGATAAAGTATAGAATGCAGCAGGTCAGGCATTCTATAGAATGCCTAGGCGTTCTATACAATACCGGGATTTCACACATCGCCGGTAACATATACAAAACACAACACATTCATCTCTCAAACATGTGAGGCGTGCGAGGCGTTAATCGAAGACGGAAAATATACGTGCTTTTCTTTGTATTTAGAATAAGAAGAAGAAGAAGGAAGAGGAGGAGGAGAAGGAGGAGGAATAGGAGAATGGATAAGAGGATTGGAATTAAGAGGAGGAAGAGACCAAGAAGAAGGCACAAAACGTAGACGATGGAATAACAAGAGCAAGAACAAGATTAGGAGAACTCTTTCTTTCTTTCTTTCTTTCTCATTGTCACGTTATAGTACAGTTTTACGTAGAAGAATGATGAAGATCTTGTGTTGGATTGGTCACGTCAACTTGTGTTTTATTCATCCAATTTACTATCGAATGCAGACAAGTTTTACCCATTTACAGTCAACCCATTTACACTCACGTTGTACAAATATAGTACACTGTAGTTTGTATTATACTACTCTGCTTAAATCATTACATTATTATTATTATTATTATTATTATTATTATTATTATTATTATTATTATTATTATTATTATTGTTATTGTTATTATTATTATTATTATTATTATTATTATTATTATTATTATTATTATTATTATTATTATTATTGCGCTGGTTGAGAGACTGCGACAACGGTGGACGAAACACAGTGAGATTCCAGATACAACAATTCACAAACACGCTGTATCATCTCTAAAGCAGGAGAGATTAAGACACGTTATTTCCTATATATGACATGGAAGTTGTAAAGAATAGCACGCAGTCTCGCCAAACGATAGGGAACTGGAGTTAAAACGTCGTGTTTGGGGATTTCATCTGACCAGGCTACAGTCTGCAGGCTTACTAGATGGCAGGTCTCTCAGACGATTCCAACGGGACACTCCATTATTGTGCATGCGATATAGGAACCCAGCTCCCCTTCGCCGCAGAAACACCTGTTGCAGTCCTTCATGAAACTCGCCCCAATCTCGTAATGTTGACCGTCCTGTGGATCGATACACCCTGGCGAGGAAAGAGAGGAAATAAGTCAACGATGTAACCAATTGTCTAATCAATCCCCTCTGAAGTCAGTCAATCCTTTGCTTAAATTAGATAATCGAACAATATGTCAATTTGACATCACAACAGTAACAACAAACAGTGTTGCCTGCCGACCTCCTCCTTGTCCTCCTCGTCGTCGTCGTAATCATCATTATCATCAATCCTCAATCCTCATCATCATCATCATCATCATCATCATCATCATCATCATCATCATCATCATCATCATCTTATTCTTCTTCGTCTTCTTCTTCTTATCATTTTTCTTCATGATGCTGCGGGAGGAGGAAGGTGGTGGGATCATAACGTTACAACGAGCAAAATATGAGTCCGGCTGTGTCTCGGCCCGACAAACTAACCATTGCGAGGGATTTATATATATATATATATATATATATATATATATATATATATATATATATATATATATATATATATATATATATATATATATATATATATATATATATATATATATATATATATATAATATATATATATATATATATATATATATATATATATATATATATATATATATATCGTTGGCACAGGGGCGCTAACCAAGTAGAAAGCATCCGCGTTGACAAAAAGAAAGTGGATCCTCGATAACACGGCGACAGCCCATGTGTCGTAGATAGAAGAGTGGGATCACACCACCTGCGTCTTTGGCGAAACGAATTGGCCGCTCAAACTGTTCATTCCCAACCCGGGTACTAAAGAACCTAAAAGAATGTCTTCATTTACATTGAAAAATACAGTCCTATCACTAGGTAGAGAGATTGATATATATCTATTTTGTTGTACATGCGGAGCTTTCACGTATCATAGGCCTATATCGTTTCGATGTAAGAGAAGATTATAATTATGTGCGTTCTTAAAATAAGCGTTGAACGGCCGATTCGTTTCGCAGACGCAGTGTGATTCTGCCCCTCCAATTTATAATACAAGTAGCTGTGTCTTATCGACAGCTGCGTGATCGGGGATCCATTTTTTTTTCTATCGCGGGTCCATTGTACTTGGCTGATGCTTGTGTGATTTATGTTAAAAAAAAACTTGCACTATTTGAATGAACGTGGGCGTGAACAGGACTGTTCGAAGGAATTAAGAGCGTCGATTTGGGACAAATGTTGAACGTTTCACAGCGTAGGTACACTTATATATTGCCTTAACACAATTTTCATGTCATTATCAGTTTCCTTAGACAAAACCATGAGTGCTCCTACTAGTTTGAACGGTATTTCGCCTAGCCCAATAGTATGTGATTGCCACACAACGGAAATTGGGTTGTGAGAAAACACATACAAAGCTGTTGTAACGACCATACCAAAAAAATAAAAAAATAAAAAATAAATAAATTATAAAGCAAAAATGAAAAAGGAGAACTATACAATACCTCTAAAAGTTGGTGAAGTGCCCTCAGCGCGGTCCACCACCATCAGAAACACAGCGATAGCAACAACGCCAGCGAACGCCTTCATTTTCCGCAGGAAGTTTAAGAGAATTTCTCAGCTGTATTATAATACTGCAGGATGAAGTGGTTCCTTCAAAACACCAAACAATGCGTTAGATTATATATAGATTCCGCTCACAGCGTTCACATTTGGCTAAAATCTTGCGCGCTTACTTTAAAAGCCCACTTTACTCACAAACATCCGAGCCCACAAGGCTTCATGCACGCATTAAGAGAGAGAGATTAATTTCACATTTTACACAATAGTTCATTTTGGATGGAAGGGTGTTAGGTAAATGTGGTGTGTTTATAACCTAAATGTCCATTCTGAAGAATATTTTGTTCTTTAAGCTTTGACTGTTTTTTTTTTTACTTCCTCAGACCCAAGTTGAATTGTGTTTGTTTGTTTGCGGGTGGGAGAAAGGAAGTTTAGATTTTAAACATATTTCCAATCTTCTCTCGCCGGGAGTGCCTGGGTTTTCAGTATAAATAGTATCCCCACTTTCTGGAAATTTAGTGCTTTAAATTCGGACTGTCACTGTCTTTCTCCTTTGTTCTTTCTCATTCCTACTCTGTTCTATCAATCTATATACTATATTCTTCTTTGCATGACCAGCTCACCTACATTTTTTCTTGATAACTCTTCTGGGTCAAAACTCCTCATTTGTGTATGAGGTCTGTTGGATCAGCTTGGGAATATTGAATGCTTTCTGCCAAATGGTCACTGGAGCTTCCTATGATGTTATTATTTGGCAATGTAAGCATTTTACATGTATGTGTTTTGTTGATATTTTATAATGATGTTTGTATTCTATTTTGTTTTTGTAAACGGGGGTTCGATAAATTAGAGTATAACCTCAGCCTCCCCTGCGTGGGATGTCTTTATTGTAAAGTGACCGGCTGGTGGAGTGCCTTCAGTGTTACCACTAGGATTGTTTTGACAGATCCTTTATGAGGATGAGGGGTGAGTCCTCTTTCAGCGAAGTTGTGGTCTTGATTTTGTGGTCCTGATTCGGCTCTTTGCAGTCCGCTGGACCCTGTAAGCAATGAATAACTAACTAACTTCTCTCACAAGACTCCATAATTGTGAGGGATTCATGTACCATTCAATGGGAATACTCAAGAATCTGCACACTATCTTAATGGATCAGAAGGTTTCTGAGAAAATTAAAATGAACATTACGTTTTGAATAGATTTAAAACACTTAATTTGGCGGAAACACATGTATTTAGAGAACCTGTTTATCTGCAGTGTTTTATTTCCATTTGCCTTAGGCCCTCTATAAGTGTCTCACCTTCATAGATCTAAGTTCCCTATAGAAAACTGCTGTGCGCTGGTGTTGGGGTAGTAAAGTTACTAATAAAACACAACCCTCTTTAATGCAGGAGCTGCCAACTGTGAAAATGATGGTTTGCAATCTTTGAAGCAGATGTGTAATTATCTATAACAGATGTGAAATTGTTCTATTTCGTTTTAAAACAGTGGTAGGTCACCACAGTATGTGAGGGGCGGAATTTTTTTTTTTTGGGTGGGGGGTGCACTTGTGCACGTGCGCACACCCCTGGAAGTCCAAAAAAAGGAGGGAGAAAAGGAAAAGACAGAAGAGAAAAAAAAACTAATTCTCACCACACAATTTCATGTACCTAAGAAGGATAGATGTTACAGAAATATCACAACAAATCCAGTTTTATTTCTAAGCACTATCTGCACCTTTTCTGTAAAAGAAATTGAACTGATTTCTGTAGGAACTTACCTCGTTATGACCATAATCTGTAGTGCCTGTGTACCTATAATCTTTAGTGCTCCAGGTTTTGGTTTATTTTTTGTGACCAAACTTGTAGTACATGCATCAAGTCACAACTAATGTTAGGTAGGTTGGGTTTAGGCGCGCCACAGGCTGCGACTACGCCTTCCACAGGGGAGGCGGCCCAGAATTTCCCGATAAAAAGGGACAATAAAGCATTAAAATCTAAATCTAAAAAAAAAAAAATCTAAAAAGTCAGCTTTGAATAAAACTGATGTGAGTGGCTATTTCTTGGTTTATTTGCAGTAACCTTACCCGTCTTTTATAAGCCTTTGTGCAAGATGTTCTGCTATTGTAAATTTTATCATCAGAGTTTGTAGAGGGTGTGTTTGTGTGTGGGGGGTGGGGGGTGGGGAAGAGTTGAAAGAGGACTTTTAGCACAAAACAATACTTTTTTCAGTCCTCAAGATAATGCCCTGAATGCACCAGATTGCACAAATTTTAACCCTTAATTTCATATTTTTTTCCGGAGGGGGAAGGAGGGGAGGGGGCATGCCCCCGGACCCACCTAGTTCACTTGCCTGCTTCGCAGACTCGCGCTTGTGTCTTCGCCACTTCGCATTAATGGTTTCAGGGAAGAGTGCACACCCCATCGACAATGGCAAAATCCGCCTTTTAATAGTCATTGTCAGAAAAGGTTACTTGGTGCAATAGCATGAATCGTTCAATTTACTGTCTATATAGGAATGCCATTTTGCTTTTTTATTTGCATTGATGACATAGAATCAGAGAAAAATAAAAATTAACTTATCTTTCCCTTGCAATTGCATCCCTTAACATGTACCATCCATTCCAAGTTGTGAACTCATTTTTATTTGCTTATTTGTATGGGTTTAAGAAGATCAGCAAATTAAACATGTCATTTTAAAATTCCCACTTCCATTTTCAGCACCACTTTTTGTGTTAATTATTTGCATGCAGCAAGCCCACTAAAAAAATCGCTAATTATTCATTCTGATCCTAGTAGTAGAATCCAGAACCGAATGGCTGATTAAAAAATAGAACCCGGATCCATGTAGCTGATTCAAAAATAGAAACCACTTCCCAGTAGCCAAGGCGTTTGGCAGTGCTAAATGTTTGCAAGTTGCAATCTTGTATTGCTTACAAGTATGAGATCCTCTAGTTTCTTACAAGAGCCTTACACTACTCTGTGAACTGGTAAACATACTATACAGAATACGAATACAAATACAAATACGATCACTTTATTATCTCAATCACAGAGAAATTCCCACGTGGTGCCACATATAAATGTTACGAGACGATAAAGGACAGTATAACAACAGTAAACAGTAGACAGTAAAACATGATAAAAGTATATTAAGAGGGCACATTCCCACCAATCTCGTGTGGATTGGACATTAATTATAAAAATCATGCCACGCACACTGTCATAATAGAAGCATCATCAGGCGTACATTCAGATTCTTAATCATTTAATAAAGATTCATTAAACATTTGACCCATTGCTACCTGCAATTGCAGACTGAAGTAATTGAGTGTTAAAATGGCAATATTTATCTTCTCAGCACTTTTAACAGGTCTTAAACCCTACCCTTCCATCCACTCCTCATACTCACAAGACTAAACGTTTTGCTTAGCTTCTCAAATACACACGAACCCTGTTCTCCATCCACTACTACGCCCTCGTGACATCCCCATGGTGGCGCCCAAGCACAGTGGGTCGTAAAGTTCCATCTTCGATTTTTAAGACTAGTGTTATCACAGACTATACCCAGACCGGAAACTCAGTTACAAGCCACTTTTGCGGGTTACTTCCCTTGGCCTAGGAATGTTACTTGTAGCAGACGCTCTTAGCTGTACACAGAAAAGCACTTCAGTTACACTATGATCGCACGATGTTTAACCATAACTGCTCATCTGTTTTAACTATAGGTGACTTTATAGTTGTTTCTTAACAAATTATATTGTTTGTTGTGATGCATTTATGAAGCTTTTCAACATCATTATTATTTGTTTCACAGTTAGTAGTTTGAAAGATTAGTATCATAAGTATGACTATAGAGTGAAGTATTTTCTACAAGAATACTGAATTAACCTCTGTTGCTATAACAGTTTGCTTTCTTTAAACCAAAATATAATATTATAAAATGGGTGTATTTTACTGTTCGTTTTTTTAAATTAAATTTCTATCAATAATTCTAATTAAGTTTTATTAATAATCAAGTCTGTATTGCTGTTTTCTTTTAACTCCTAGATTCGGATGTCAGTGTGTGTGTTTGATCGCACAGTTTTTAACCATAACTGCTCATCTTTGTTTTAACTATAGGTGACTGTAGTTGTTTCTTAATAAATGATTGTGTTTATTGTGATGTGTTTATGAAGCTTTTCAACATCACTATTATTATTTTCACAGTTATGACTATAGACAAGTGTTTTCCACAAGAATACTGAATTAATTTCTGTTGCTATAACAGTTTGTTTTCTTTAAACTAGAACATGATATTATATAAATCTGTGTTTTTGCTGTTTGTTTGTTTTTTTATCTATAAATGTATATTTAAATTATTTTTTTAATAATATTATCAAGTCTATTTTGCAGTTATCTGTTGACTCCTGGTTTTTGGATGTTATTGTTTGTGTGTGTATGTCTATATATATAATAAAAAATTAAAACACAAACAAAAAGTGACAAGAGAGAGAGAAGAGAGCATCTATAACACAGCGTTCAACATGCATATATAAAAATGTGAAAACAATTATCAATTACATACGAAAAGAGAAAGTTTATTGTCCCAACATACAGAAGACATTGTCCTAGCGTGAGAACAAAATTGACTTACATGCTGATTCACTTATTAATTTAGCAATGTCAAAATAGAGTGATGATGTAAAAGATTGTCCAATGGTTCACTTTTGTCAATGACTACTTGCTTTTAATTATTATTAATAAGGGAATCATCAATCAACAGACTTTTGTAGATTTGGGGTTAGAGGGGGTGGGTGGGTAACATTTTGTGTTTGTATGTCTGTACGAGCGAATGTTTGGTCTAAAATCACTCAAATAAGTGAAGAGACCTAAAATAAAATAATTGAATTACGTGTGTGTGTGAAATCAATATTTTGTTTAGTCAGTTCTGTTTTAAAAAGGCAAAATCAAAATTTTGTTTAGTCAGTTCTGTTTTAAAATGACATTGTCCTAGCGTGAGAAAAAAATTGACTTACATGCCATTTTAAAACAGAACTGACTAAACAAAATTTTGATTTTGCCTTTTTAAAACAGAACTGACTAAACAAAATATTGATTTTATATTATATTTTGGTTTAAAGAAAACAAACTGTTATAGCAACAGAGGTTAATTCAGTATTCTTGTAGAAAATACTTTACTCTATAGTCATACTTATGATACTAATCTTTCAAACTACTAACTGTGAAACAAATAATAATGATGTTGAAAAGCTTCATAAATGCATCACAACAAACACTATAATTTGTTAAGAAACAACTATAAAGTCACCTATAGTTAAAACAGATGAGCAGTTATGGTTAAACATCGTGCGATCATAGTGTAACTGAAGTGCTTTTCTGTGTACAGCTAAGAGCGTCTGCTACAAGTAACATTCCTAGGCCAAGGGACGCAACTCTGCACTTTGACTTGCAAAAAAGGCATTAGTTTCCGGTCTGTCCGGTATAGTCTGTGGTGTTATGGTTTTGCTTGCACGTACCACACAGAAACCAATACCAATCGCTAACAACAGGATGGAATAGGGGGCCAGTGCACTGCACTGTAGAATTAATCAATATGAACCAGATCAGGACTAGATAGGCAGTACTCTTGCAGAAACAAAAAGTATTGAAAACACTCCTGTTCAAACAATTAAACCTGATGAATGACGAGGATATTCTAGGCTGTTTAAAAAAAAGAGCATTGGAAGATAGAGCACATAGTAAGCCTACAATGTTCATCTATTAACGGACAGCATACACTGCGTGTGTTTGTCCCACCGCCGTAGCTTAATTGGTAGAGCGTTCGCCTGGCACACCGATGACCCAGTTTCGAATCCCGTGGTGGGCGATATAAAATGTGGCCATTTTCACTGTCCATTTTAGCAGTATGATTGCTTTGGTGGTTCAGAGTGGATTCAGGTCCCTACCCCTCTTTCCCTGGCATGGTTATCCCCGTCTGCCATATCGCCAATGGTGGGTGTAGACGTTAAACCTTAATGTTCATTCTTTCACACTGCGTGTTTATATGGGGCGCCATGTGTCCATTTATTCTATGTGACCATTCTATACATAGAATAAATTCTATGCACATAGAAGGCATTCTATGCACACAAAAAGCATTCATTAGTTGAAATTCCATTTATAAAAAAGAAACCAATATTGTAAGTCATAGAATAAAATTCTTTGTATAGAATAACATTCTATAATATAGTGTAAAATTCTATGTCCATAATAAAATTCTATGTATAGAATAACATTTTATAATAGAGAATAAGATTCTATGTATGTAATACAATTCTATATTATAGAATGCACTTGTATGCATATAATTATATTCTATAACATAGAATGAATTCTATTACAAAGAATGAATTCTATAACATAGAATTAATTCTTTAACATAAAATAAATTGCATGACATAGAATGAATTCTATACGCAAAGAATTCATTCTATAACCAAGATTGAATTCTTTAACATAAAATAAATTATATGACATAAAATGAATTCTATGTGCATAGAATAAATTGTATAACATAGAATGAATTCTATAATAAAGAATGAATTCTATATGCATAGAATGAATTTTATAGCATAGAATGAATTCTATTACATAGAATTCATTCTATGACATAGAATGAATTCTATAGGCATAGAATGAATAGTATAACATAGAATGAATAAGATGACATAGAATTAATTCTATGACATAGAATGAATTCTATAACATAGAATGAATTCTATAGCATAGAATGAATTCTATAGCATAGAATGAATTCTATGACATAGAATTTATTCCATAGCATAGAATGAATTCTATGTTACAGAATAAATTCTATGTCATAGAATTCATTCTATGCTATACTGTTCGCTGAGCGAACAGGCTGCGTGGATAAACGAATTCGAGTTACACTTATCAAGATTCAAGCATAGGGGCTGAATCAACCATTGATAAAGAACCGTGCAACACATATCATGGCAGCTGCAGCAATGCACTGCCTGGGGAGAAAAAAGGGAAAATAACTATCCACACAAACCATTTAAATGTGAACCCATACACGCGCGCCCACGCACACACACACACCCACACACACAAACGCACATTAAAAACATGTATCTATACATTAATCCATTCACCCATCCACACAAACTCGCACACGCGCACTACATATACATGCACACACACACACACACACACACACATGCAACATACTCCTACAAACGCACACGCGCACGCGCTCTCATACACTCATACACACAAGCACACGCACCATAACATTACAATATGCATAATAGATCACTAGTGCTGAGGAAACAGTTCCAATAATCCCCTTTCCCCATTGCAGCAATATGCTATTCAAAGGTCCCACATGTAAAGCGGAACACTAGACCCTCATTATCGTTATCATTTAATAATTAAAAAAAATTTCTACCAAGCCATGTGGGCATCGAGGACTAACGTGCTATTTTACATACACCGTAACAGATGCAGAAACAGGAGTGCGACGGATGACTTTTTATTGCTTGGCAGATGTTAGAAAACACTATGTGTAAAAATCACAACAGGATATTAAATCATTAAGTAATTTAGATAATAAGGACGCATTTAAGGTTTCCTTTCAAGTTTCATGCAATTTTGTTTACCCTGAATACCCTGTGTTTAACTGCTGTGTCATTATTCCGTTGATACTGTGAGTACCCTTTCATTTTCTATTGTAAAAAAGAGAAGACAACTATGTCTCCTCTTTTCCAATTAAATGATTGCGACCCTTTGTACAGTCAAACAAAGAGCAAATCTCATTGTTCTCTCTAATCTTTTTTTTTTTGTAAATTAATTAAAGCTGATTTATTACACGTCCCGTCGCTCTTGTGAGGATTAGCGGTGAACGGCCGTTTCAACGTTGCATAATCTGAGCTGTCTGCAAAGTGATGACGAGCAGTTCTATTTTCGTTCAACACTCTTCCACTTTGTTCAACGTTGGTCACCCCGTTTCGTACTCCTTGAAAGGTTTTCAATGCCTCATCGTTGATACGTGTACATCGGCTCTAAAAGATCAGACACACATCACCATCATTGAATGTGGGAGGGAGGGATGGATGGTGTGAATTATCTTGTACCATCATCATCATCATCATCATCATCATCATCATCATCATCATCATCATCATCATCATCATCATCATCATCAATCATCATCATCATCAATCATCATCATCATCGTCATCATCATTATCCACCTTCCGCAGTATTCGAACATTGCACCACTTAGCGTTCAGGTTGGTGGCCCCGTCGCATAAAAATATTTGATACAGTCTTCCGTAATAATGACAGTGTATTAATGTGACAGAAACAACATCTGTTTGCCACGCTGTAAATACTCATCAAAGATGATAACTAACGCTTCTATGGCCGGATGACCAATGGCTTCAAAAACACCAAAGGAACCTATAATAAATAATAATTCTTCCGGAAAAAAACCCCACAACAAACTAAAAGTACTACGCATATTGCAGCAGAAAGATGTAGCTTAGAAACTTCAAAACACCAGCCAAACCTATAAACAATATGCTTCATAATAAAGATAGCAATGTACAGTTGAACTTCAAAACGCCAGCTGAGCCTATATATTCAGTGCTGTGTATGGTGTTTGAAGGACTCGCATCATCGTTCTAAAGACTATCTCACAGTTTCTCTTAATTTCTGAGAAAAATGAAGTCGTTCATCGTTGGCTTAGTTGCTGCCGTTGTCCTTCTGATGGTGATGGAGTTAAAAGCTGTTCCTGTCTCCGATAAAGGTAGTGTGAATAAGACCGATTGGTTTTATTTATTTATTTTGCTTACCCACACGATTGTTTTCTTTATTTGTCTACTTATTTACTTGCTTTCTTAACTACTCCCAACATTTCAAATGAGGTCCCTTACCCCTCTGTCTGGGATTTTTATCCCCGCCAATTAGTTAATTATCTAGTTATGTATTTAGTATGTATCTATGTATGTATGTATGACTGTTTGTATATATGTAGTATATATGTATGTATGTATGTATGTATGAATGTTTGTATATATGTAGTTTGTATGTATGTATGTATGTATGTATGAATGTTTGTATATATGTAGTATGTATGTTATATATATGAATGTTTGTATATATGTAGTATGTATGTATTTACTGCTCACCTGCTCCACCATTTCAATTTAGGTTCCTTTTACCTCTTTCCTGTGATAGTTTATCCACCTCCCCAACGCCTCTGTCACAATTCATATTAAATATCTGCGTAGGCATATGTATATTATGTAGAAGTTCAGTTCAGTGACGTAAAGTATTAATTTGACGTAGAATTTGTGGAGGGATGGACATGACGGCCATATGATAAGAAGTCGGTGGTGATTTTGCGGTCGGCACACATTTAATTTTGAGAGAACCCAAACAGTGGGTGATGCTGCTTGAACAAACTAAATGTTCCATGGATATGTGGCCTGCAGCTAAAAGGGGAGTGACGGACCTGTGACCCTTCCAACGGCCAGCGTTAAAGGCCACAAAAACAGTCATATTGTACTCACGCATCATTGGATTCTTCGAACGGGAGGAGGAGCATTTTCAAACTGGAGAAGAGGACATCAAACCGGAGGAGTACTTCAAACCTTGGGAGGTGGACTTCATACCTTGGGGAGAAGACTTCATATTTTGGGGGAGAACTTCAACAGTGAAATAATATCTTAAGCCGCGGTAGGAAAACCGTGACTGTGAGAGATCGATCTCAACTTTGAAAAATAAGTGTAATATCTTCTTCTTGCACGGACAAATCCGAAGTTCATTTACCGTGGAAAGAAAGGAAGAGTATGATCTAGAATGAATTACTCTACCAGGGATACAATCATCGAAATATATATATGTATGTATTATATATGTATTATATATATGCCTATTTGAAAGTACTATCATCGTATGTTGAATAAGTTCATTTGTGCATGCAATTTAGAAGAACATTTATGATTATATAACAATTTAGAAGAGCATTTATCATTATGTAACAATGTGTGCATGCAATAATTTTGAGAATGCGTGAATAACTTATGTTTGCATGAGGTTATGTGTTATTTAGTTTGTTTGTCATTAAATAAGAAATTATTAATAATCAACACAAAAAGGACAAATGCAACAGTTCTGTGTACGCCTTTAATGTCCTTCCTGTTGTGACCCCAGCACACACCTTTCCCCCTCCCCCCCCCCCCATTCTTCTTCCCCGCTCCGCTTGCTTCCGTCCGCCATATTGCCAATGATGGGTAGTAAACGTTAAATCTTCAATATGCAGTCAAACCGGTACGGTGGATTGATTTACTGATTAATGAACTCAGCATTTGGCCAGTTTCCACCAAAGAGGCGAACATGACGCAAGCTGACTACATTACATTACATGATTATTGCTTTAGGTCCAGCGGACTCTTCCGAGCCAAATCAGGACCGGACAACCCCTGATCCGCATAAAAGATCTGCTGAAACAACCCTAGTGGTAAAACTGAAAGCTCTCCACCAGCCAGTCACTTTACAATAAAGACATCCCACGCAGGGGACGCTGAGGCTGTACTCTAATTTATCGAACCCCCGTTTACAAAAACAAAATAGAATACAAACATCATTATAAATTATCAACAAAACACATACGTATAAAATGCCTACATTGCTAAATAATAACATCATAGGAAGCCCTAGTGACCACCTGGCAGAAAGCGTCCAATATTCCCAAGCTGATCCAACAGACCTCCCACACAAATAAGGAGTCTTGTCCCGGAAGAGTTTTCAAGAAAAAAGGTAGATGACTGGTCTAGCGAAGAAAAAGATAGTAAGCCTATAGCAGATTGATAGAACAGAGCAGGAATGAGAAAGAGCAAATGAGAAAGACAGCGATGGTGGGAATTTAAAGCACTAAATTTCCAGAAAGTGGGGATACTATTTATACTGATACCCCCGGTACCCCAACGGGGGCGACGCAAGCTGAGTGTCAGAGATCTACCAAGCATAAGTGATATAATAAAGGCTTATGCCCTCCACAACCCATGACACTAAGATTGCAGTCAGCGTCGCTTTTGAGCCGACTCCCTACATAACCTTAGTAACAGTTCCGATAGCGGGCAAAAAAGGCCTACTCGTAAACTTCCTGTTTAAAATTTTCACTGTTTTTTTTTGTTGTTCGGCAGGAAAGAGTACACCAGGGTGTTATGATACAGAAGACGATGTATTCGTGGCGGCAGGAACGTCGCACCAGAAAGAATGCAACACGTGTAACTGTGTAGATGTTGGCAACCACACCTACGGCTACTTCTGCACTCTCATGGGCTGCAGCATAGTGCTTGACCACCCGGCAGGTTCAGACATCCCGGAAGGCTCCCAAATCCCGGAGGAAGAATCCAAAATCTCGTAATAGGGTCATAAAAAGTCAGGAATTTCCCAAAATGTCCGACATCACGGGCGCGGCCCCTGTAATTCCTTTTGGGATAATAAAGACGAGTAATTGTCTTAAATACAAAAACGTGCCATCGCTAGCTTGCTCAGACTTTTTTTTCTTCAGAACTTATGTTTTGTTTACATTTTAATATTGCTTTTATAAATATTAACTATGATTCTATACATTTTGATTATGTTCCTATAAAGTGAAATCATCCTTTTGTAACATTGAATTATAGATTTTAACTGTATTTGGAATGTATTGTATTGTGAAGAAATATTATTTTCAAAATCCAATATCTACGAATGTTTAGTTGTCCGCGAGAAAGTAAACTACCGAAGTGATTGTTTTCAAAACTATACTTAAACAAAATCAAAACTAGTTTTTTTGTTTTAGTTCTTGTGGTATTAATTTTGTTTATACTTTCTTTCTTTTTTCTATTGTTAACTATTTAGTTGTAGTGACCTTTAACGCTGTAAAATAATAAATAATAAGTAAAAATGTTGAATAATCAGTACTATTGGTATATAATCACTAACAATGTTACAATAATCAGCAGTAACGATGTTAAATAATCAGCAAAAATGGTTAAACAATAAGTATAATAGTTAATAATCAGTAAAATGTTAAATAAGAAAGGTATTGAAAGTAGTCTTCGTAAGTTTGTGGGTTTTTTTAAACTTTCGTTTCCGTCTCCTATTTGAGATAACCCAACACTCCTCCCCTTTACACCACAGTCACGCTTGAATGATGAATGGGGTTTTTCTTGTGTATGTAAGAGTATGTTGTAAGCAGTAACATTTGAACGTGTATATTGGTTGCGGACAGACCGCCGTCCTTTCAATCTGATTCAGGAGAAAACATTGTATATGTCTATCGTCGTCGTCGTCATCATCATCATCATCATCATCATCATCATCATCATCATCATCATCATCATCATCATCAGCAGCAGCAGCAGCAGCAGCAGCAGCAGCATCAATAGCATCATCAGCATCATCATCACCATCCTTATTATTGAGTTTCTCTTTTCCTATCACGCGCACTTACAACCCAAGCCGTCGATTCCCCTATACGCTCCATGTGTCCGGGGACACAAATCTAACTAACTAAAGCCGTCGATACTGTCAAACACAAAGCACATTCAGGATGGCAAGAGTATAAACCGAGGTCTAGCCTAGGCCTATGCACGCGTGCATTTCACACAGATTTCATTGTAAAGATGTTGACGTGCATGTCCTAGACCGGTTAGTCCCAAAAGCAAAACTACAGGTGTGTATGTGTGTGTGTGCGGGAGTGTGTACGCTCCTGTTTGAGCATGTTTGACATTACATGGCTATTGTTTTTAGATCCAGCGGGCTCTTTTGAGCTAAATCAGGACCAGCGAACATGTGTTAGCGCATATATGCGTGTGTGTTCGTGTTCGTGTGTGTGCGCGCGCATGTGTGTGTGTATAATATGGCTTAATTATTAGGGCAAAGAACTGTGGACTCCGTGAAGCATATATCAAAGGACGCGCAAGTAAAAAATTTAATTACGTTCTTCATATTCTCCGTTTTCTTCTGGAATGTTCTTATTCGTTTGCATCTTTAACAGGCTTCTGATTTCCTTGTTCTTGTTTTTTTTGTCCATGACCCGATAATTTCACTCCTACGTTGATCGTTCCATTCATCGTCTTGTGCCATTCCCCATACCACACCTTAATCCCCAACACTCATGCACTAAGCAACAGACTTCTGTTTGTTCATTTTATTATTAATTTTTGTTGATGCTTGTTTTGTTGTTGACTTCTTCTTCTTGTTCTTATTCTTCTTTTTCAGTTGTTTTTATTGTATGTGGCTTTGTTTGAATCCATCGGCAAATCATGTCTTCATTTCTCTCTCTCTCTCTCTTTTTTTTTTACAAGATAATAAAGTTATATTGCATCTTGAATCTTTTTCTTCGTCTGTGCATCGTTGTATATGACAGAGAGAGAGAGAGGGAGAGAGAGAGAGTGAGAGAGAGAGAGAGTGAGAGAGAGAGTGAGAGAGAGAGTGAGAGAGAGAGTGAGAGAGAGAGAGAGAGAGACTGCCTGGACTATAGAGACTGAATTGTATTTAAAAATATAAATTGATGCGCGAAGCTAACAATTACAAGCCCTGTATTAGGTATCAAAACAAAAACTTAAGTTTATATATATAAACTTAAGTTTATAGTGAGTAGGTCTACCCGCGCACTCAAATACTAGCCCACAGTTCAAAAACAAAGGTGGCCTATTTCGATTGGAATGTCACAATATAGACACTACATCCCTTTATTTTCGCCAGAATCCGCAACTTGCACAAAATCCCATTTTTGTCAAAGAACCTCTGAGTCCATAAGGCTTAATTTTTTTTTTAATAAGGTTTCTTTCTGTAGCCCAAATGACAGATTATTTTCCCATAATACAACATCTTTCCTGCTGAGTAAGTACTGAATTTAAATCGTCTTCATTTTTCGATAAAATTTTGAATGCGTTTGAGGAACAAAATATTAGAACAAAACACAACAAAAACAAAATGATTCTCCCCAGATGGTCTGTGAAGGAATTTGCTTGTATTAAAGTGTGATGTGATATAGCTGTCCATGAATTGGTATATGTTTTACGTTTTGCACATAATTAATATCAAATATTGAAACTCAGTTGAAAATATTTATCACATTCTATTGTTTCCATTATTGTTTGAAATTCCTCCATCATACGGCGATGCCAGAAACCTTATGACAATTCACACTTTTCTGCTATCCTATGCACCAACGGGAATCCCCTCATGTAAGAAGGGTAACTCTTTCTGTTACCGTGAAACATACTTCCGGTTTCTTTCTCCGCGTATTGTTTATCCGAGTGTTTTAGTGAGTTATTTCCAAATATTCAAGAATATGTCGAATCACATGAGAAAGCGTTGGTGGGAGCATAAAGAGAAAGTTTTGCAGAGAATGCCTGATGGATTTGAAGTCCCAGTTGTGACAGAGTCAAGTTTACAGTGTTGTTGTTGCATCAATTTTTATTCATCAGATTAACATAAGTTGTACAATGGGAAGTTTTACAGTGGGAAGACATGTGTCACTGGCCACCGGTATCGTACCCTCACATTTTTTTAATTTCTTTTTGCTGCAGTTTATTATCCCTTTCTATCGCCAGTGTCGCGCCTAAACCCTACCTACCTAACATTATTTGTGAATTTTTGAAATTTTTGCTGGGGGAGCAAACCGGAGTACCCGGAGAAAACCCCCGAGACGTTGCCCGAGTCGAAAGTAAATAATATTCGGAGAAACATAACGCCCAGATGCTGGCTCGAACCCACACCTGTCAGGCGCCATTGGTTTCTGGCTTGTGGACAAGGCGAGTTAGTCCCGCCTTAGCCCACTTGGCCACAACGCTCGCCTAACATAGTCAACTACTTCGTGTTTTGTGAAGGTTGCGACGGCGAAGCTATGGAAAACTACAAGAGTCTTCAGGTCCTGTTTCACTTTCTGTCGATGATCGACGCACCTCCGAAGTCGCCACAAATACAGGCCTCTACGATTGTTTTTTGCATCTTTTCACTGAGCATGTACTTCCTCCACCGTTTTTATACTTATCCCACTCGTTTTCTGGCTTTAACAATCGTCGTTTTCGGCAATTTGCCATATTTAAAAGTCACGCATCAAGCTTTGATAAAAGCAAAACAATCCAGACCGAAACTTGGTTTCACTCTAACCTCGTTTTGATTTATAATGGCGATACCCACGAGTTTTTATGAGAGGTGCCGGAAAGTTGTGAATAGTGAGGTTGCGGAAACTACGAACGAATGCAGTGTTTGTGCATAGAAGGGCAAGCGTTGCAAGTATTCGGCGCTCGTAGTTTGAGCTTCGTCAGGGTCGGTATTCAAAAAGACCCACTTGCAACCCTTCGATAGGTTATTTATCCCAAGGTATAGACCTTGCGGTAGCTTTATCTTACATCAGGGTTGGAGAAAACTTATGGTATCTTTAGCTCGGTATTTCAGATAGAGGGCTGATGTTGTACACTCTCATGGTTGCCCACAGAGCTGCATGCCAGACTCAGTCAAACTACATTAAACCCATGTTATACGGACACGCCTAATTGTTTTAACCTACACCCTACAATAAAGGTCACTTCACATCTACCTACCTATCAACAATCAAGGAAAACAAGTTTTTAAATGGGAACGAAATCGGATGATCGACGCTGGACGGTTCCTTCAATCTGAGTAAAGGCGTTAAAGAAATAGAACAGTTATTATAATTAATTCATCAATTCATATATTTAGTTCTATCAACGTTTTAATATAATACTTTTCCAGCTCAACAGCTGCTTAGACACTGGCCGATATAGAATGCAACACATGCCGCCCGAGGCGCCTATGGAAGCGCGATGGAAAAAAATACGCTTGTTAACGATTAGAAATACTGTTTAGCTTTATTCCAACCTCAACTGTTGACATTGTTATTTCGGTCCTAAACATAGGCTGCTAAAATAATGATCTCAAAGCGCACAGTCAATTCAACTGCACGCCACTGAACAGTATATTATGGTCGTTTCGTTTTCTTTGTCTTCTTAGGTTGATACAGATTAAAAGGGACTCAGTTTTCGCCCCTCACCCCTTTGATCATTCACAGTGAGTGTTGCCCCACTGAAAAAGCTTACAATAAAATAATTACTCTTCCGAAAGTATATTTAATTTTTTTAAATGAATAAATAGACCAGGACCCTACCCTACCCTGACCCGACAATAACAATGCGATTTTTAGGGTCGCCGAAAGTAAGCAAAGCCTTGGAATTGGGGGCCTTTTTAATGAAACACTACTAGTGTCAACGTCCTAAAAAGTGGCCAATCAGCGGTTTTATCAGGTCGTTTACGTGATGTGATTGGTGGTATTCATACTATTTTTAGCAGTCGTGCAGTGCTAGCAAACAGTTCATTCCACCACGCTTATTTTCTTTCACACAACTTGAGGTCAATTAGTCAATTGCGGAGGCGCGGTGGCCGAGTGGTTAGAGCGTTGGCTTGCGGATCTGAAGGTCCCGAGTTCGAGCCCAAGCCGGGGCATTGTGTTGTGTCCTTCGGAAATACACTGTACTCCCGTTTCATACTCCTTCGGTTGAGAGTATAAACCGAGGTCTAGTCTGTGTCGCATGCATTCCATCATGACGGACTTTAAAGATCCTGACGCTCATGTCCTAGACGGGTGAGTGCCGGTGGCAAGAACACACCCAGCATGTACCTTGGGTAAAGCGCTTCACTTGAGGCTGCTGTACTTTTAAAAATGAAAGTGCCCGAATTTCCCCTTGTTGCTAATAAAGTTGTTAAAATAAAATATATATATACATAAATCCCCAAATTTTAATTTTCTTTCGTGGAGTCTTAAAAGGCTAATGTCTTAAAGTAAAAATCTTAGAATAAAACGTTTAAAGCAAAAAAAAAAAAAAAGGTACTGTATGTTAAGTCGTAATACAAAAAAACACGTTTTAATTTTTTTATTTTTTATTTTTTAAAGGGAGAAATGAATGACATTAAAAGCTGAATAATTTTAGTTCACGAAATTTGCCACAGAAGAAGAAGAAGAAGAAAGAAAGAAAGAAAGAAAGAAGAAAGAAGAACGAAACGGAAGAAATAAAAAAAAGAAAAGGAAGAAAAACAGAACTAAGAGAGAGAAAAAAAGTAAGAATGAAAAAAAGAAAAAAAGAGGATTATAACGACGATTATGTTTATGACGACGTTAATAACGCTACTGATTTCGACAATTACTATGATGGTGACTGCGACGATAATGAAGGACAACGCTATAACGTTTTAATACTGAACTTTGAAAATAAACAACTGAAACTATTAGTAAGCTAAGTAAATTCGGGCCTTGTAAAAACCCACTCTGCAAGGCACGGTGCAAGGAGGCAGAAGAAGAAAGAGACAGAAAAAGGGGTAGGAGGAAAAAATTCGAGAATGGACTGGCTTGACACTGAGCGAAGCCACGAGGGTTGCTGAGGACAGAGAAAGATGGAGTACGTGGGTTAAACGATCAGCTGTGGTGCCCCAACGACCTACAAGTTGCGTGATAGGATAGGATAGGATAGTATCAATTAAAATGAATGACATAGCAAATGTTGAAAGCAAAACGCCAGCTTACCTACACAATTAAATTCATGCCACGCATTATAATGGAACGTGCAGCAAATATCAGCTCTGTAATAAAACCATCTGCAACGATTTTTCTTTCTGGCAAAACAAACAAGGTAATTGTTATGTTCCAGGAGTGTAATTTGTATATATTTTTTTTTCTTCTTCCCATTTATAAATACAGATTCTGAGTTTTTATCTCTGTCTCTGCCTCTACCTGTTCCTCTGTAATTTCTTCGCTCTTTTTCTCTTCCATCTCCTCCCCCACCCCACCCCTCTCTTTCACATTGAACCTGGCCGTGGGTGCGTTGGAGCTGTGTGTGTGTGTGTGTGTGGGTGTGTGTGTGTTTGTGTGTGTGTGTGTGATTGATTTATATTTCCACTCCCCATTATAATGGGCTATCGGACTTAATAATTATACATTCTCTCTCTCTCTCTCTCTCTCTCTCTCTCTCTCTCTCTCTCTCTCTCTCTCTCTCTCTCTCTCTCTCTCTCTCTCTCTCTCTCTCTCTCTGATGTGTTGTATGAATTGATAATCAGTTGTATGAATTGGATAAAAGAGGGGAAAAAAACTGGGTGACGAACGTAGGAGTATGTTTGTTTTAGTTTGGAGTTGGCTAAGTATGGATGAACCAGGGCATGGATAATGTGAAATGGTTTCTGCGTGTTTTTATAAAGAACGATTGATAGACGGTAAGTGGTAAGAATGGAATGATTATGTGAATACGAGCGAACGGTCTGAGATTTACTGCTCTTTTTCTAATATGTCAGATGCTGTGCCTTTGTATTTGAAATTGGATATAAATAGACACTTTCAGCATTTATTGACTAAGTTCAAATTTGATATTTCTGATTTGGCTATTATTTTTTTAAAGATATCGCAGTTAAGTTGCATACCCACAACAAAGTGTGAAAATTATGTAATGAAACCGAAGAAAATAGGTTGCATATTTTACTCTGTTGTCCCTATTTGGATGATTTTATGTACAAAATATATTGCCCCCAAATACTATAGAACCACAAATGCATTCCGGTTGTCTTATTGTCATCAAATAATTAAAAATGTTGTAAGGAGACTTTGTATGTTTTTGTACAGAACCTTCAAGGTTAGAGAAACTGTTTTGTCGTGATGTATGTATAGTTTGAAGATTTTAGATACTTTGTTGTTTCGAGGTGTGTTTGACTTGGCTGCTGTTATATTGTAGTTTTTGTGTGAATATGTTGCACCAACCCCTTCTTAAGGTTGCTAGGCCCTTTATTGAAGAAATATTCACTGTCACATTTCTATTCACTCTCTGTGTTACAGGGTTATTTATCAATAGTGGATTCAGCCCCGATACTTGAATATTGATAATGTGTAACTCGAATTCGTTCACCTACGCAGCCTGTTCACTCAGCAACAATGCAGGAGTCGTATAAAGTTTTCCAATTTTATTCAGCAAACTTCAACAACTTCATACAAGGTCGCTCTCCGGAAATCACTACAATAATCACCTTCATAAGGAAGGAAGTGATAACGAAGCTTAACGTCCTATTGCGTTAGCGTTAAGGACGAATCACCACGTCGCCACCTTGACAACAATGATGATCATCATCATTTCAAAACGAGTGTGTGTTCATCCTCACAAGCAGACAACGCATTACTTATATAGCCTCCCTGCGATCATAATAAAGTTCGAACATTCCAGCATGACGCAATAACACCAAATCAAAATAAAACTAGTCACCGAAACTATGCACTCCTTACGTCAAATAATGTTTAGATTCGATTAGCTACCCCGTATGGTTTAGAAGCTTCGATCAATAAAAAACAAGTAATTCCAGAAAATTTTCAACAATATCGAACGACGAAAATTATTAACATTATAAACATCTTCCTCTAGCTACAATGCAAAATTAAATCGAAGGTAAATGCACTCTATTACTGCATGCTTTGCAACAAAACAATACAATACAATACAAAACATCTTTACTCATCTCTACAACAGAAATTACAGGCTTGACTGTGTATCTGTAAAAACAATTAATCAAACACCAAGCAAAAACAACAGACTCACATCACATGTTCACATCATACCATCACCTACAACGTTATACCCACACTCTAAGAAGAAGTCTAAACACAACACATTGACTATACAGGCCTACTACAGGAAGTCTATAATACATACAACAACAAATTAATGCTATATCCGCCACACGCTATCATTCGCCATCAGTGCAACTAAAGAAGAAAACAGACTGACCACAAAGTGTACAACTATCTAGTATCACAAAAGGAAATAAAAAAAGGCCCCCTAAATCCGTTGTCAAAGCAACAGCACTACAACCTAACGCCCCATCTGGGAGTTGAAGATGTGAATTGCAGATGGAATGAATGAGTTTCTGTAGCGTGTGATTTTCGTGCATGGCTGAATCGTAAGCTTCTGTCTTTCCGTCTGGTGTCAAATTCAGGTCGGAGTCACTACAATAGTGTCACAAGAAGCTATTTAGACCCTGCACTAAGGCTTCTCGCCTTAACTAGATCAGCCTGCTTTGGCCTGGGTAACGTAAAGTCGCTGCCTAGCAGACGACACAAGTTAGTAGACGACACAAGTCAGTTGTGTGCTAAGCATGTGTAAGCTAACGCTCGCTCAGGTAGGCAGTGACCTCATCCCGCTGATGTATAGTCACCACCCCCCGATAGACGGCGCTCAGATCTCACGAGATTTTTGCGGGCTTTGGCTGACCACAAGGCTAGGTAGTCATTCTTTGTCTAATGCTCACCCGAGACGGACACGTGGAAAATTCTCTCTCAGAAAGACTAAAGCAGGTGACAGGTGAAAATCATTCATCGCAGTACAGCCACAGCTTGACATTGTCAAAAAGGTAAATGAGCAAGCTTTTGTTTCTGCGCAAATTATTGATATTATTGTTGGATTATGTTTGTGAAGTCTTGCCATGTTTTATCATTGTGAATGTTTGTAAAGCTTAGCGTGACCACGTGGCGGACACGCGACCGGTTTCGGCACCTCGAGGTAGCCTCTACTGTCCAACTGTTGTTCCTCCTATGTGTATTATTGCAGACCAGTGGCTGTACCGGAGAATGTGTATATTGTTAATTACTTCTCCATATGTTTAGTTTAGCCATGATATGTATATGTATAGGAATTATGTTGGAGATCCCAGTGGACCACAGACATAGAAGATTATTCGCCCCTTGTTTGTATAAGTGGATGCGATCTCAATTGAGGGCTGTTTCTGCCATCAGTGAGATGCTCTGCACAACCTTTGTATACAAGGCGTTGCAGAAACTCATCTTATGCTTTGCAGACGAGCAGGCTAGTTGGTCCGAGGCAGGGATAGACCACTAAGAGTCAACCCTGACATTCGGCCTGCAGTGGAGCATCTAGCACTGATCTACGATAGCCCGATAGTCAACAACCAAGGAAGAGACAACATCCCCACACCTCAACCCATCAGCTAAGTGCAAGAAGAATTGCACTAACACTGATCTAGAACGACTGTGTGGTAGTCCACTCTCCTTAAAACAAACATTAGGCAAACCAGAACAAATAGCCCAATGATGAGACAGTAGCAAATATCAAGAACAGTAGCAGCATAGACCCCTCAAGGAGCGAACTAGTCGAAGTGAATTTGGACAGTTAAGTTAATAGAGTGTATAGAGTAGAGGAAATAAATGTGTGATATTTACTGTTAACAAGTGGCTGAACTACCTATGTTTCATAGCCGTGTGAGAGCTAGTGTGCCAGTGAATCTTTTACCATTTTCTCCCTATCTCTATAACCTTATCCGCACATAGACCAAGCTAAACGTATAAATGTATTAAGGTTAGTCATAGGGTGATTACACTAGCCGATCCCCGCAGACGATAGACGAGTGGGTAATAGCATTCCATTGTGCAGAGCAAAGCAACAATAGACCCGCCGTCAAAAATAGGAATATATAGACGTGGAGAAAAATATAAAAGATCTCCCCAAAACGACGCAAAGAACATCGCTGTAATTAAGTGTTTACTACGATATGTGCTTTAACATGCTATGACGCGACACCTTTCAAGTTAAGAAAGATCTCGTCTTTGGAGGAGTTGAACATGTTTTGGCTTCTCTCTCTCTCTCTCTCTCTCTCTCTCTCTCTCTCTCTCTCTCTCTCTCTCTCTCCCTCTCTCCTCCCCTCTCTCTTTGTCTTTTTCACGCACAGCTAACATCAGCTTATAAAGAGTTGATTTCGACTCCTTTAAAATGATAAACACTATTCTGGTTAGTATTATTTGCGGAGTCTGTTTTTTCAAGTCTTTAGATAAATGTCATCGACATGCTCTCTTTGTATTATAGTCCCGACTGCTATGCGCAAAAGTACATTTGGTTTAAAAGAATCCTACGTTTTATTCAACAATTCCAGATTGCAAGACAGTAGGCCTACGCAACGTTGAGGTGCTGCACAAAAGCGTAATGCTTAAATAAGCGCTTCCTAATGGAATTTTATTTCTTTCCTTTCTTGTTTTCTTAAGTATTTATTTGTTCGTTTATTCATGTCTTCATACCGGCATTATACGTTTTTGTAAAAGATGATGATGATGATAATAATAATAATAATAATAATAATAATAATAATAATAATAATAATAATAATAATAATAATAATAATAATAATAATAATAATAATAATAAGAAGAAGAAGAAGAAGAAGAAGAAGAAGAATAGCATCGTCGATGTCCTTTAGCCGTGCTTTACCCGCAAAGAATGGCTTCGTCCATGTTCGTAAATCAGATAGCTGTCCTCTTCCTCTGCCCCCCTTCCCCCTAACCTACACCCCATCCTCCCATCCAAGCTCCACGTATTACTCCACTCCACTGTTAAAACCTTTTCTTTTTTATGCCTAATGAGTTTTTGTCTGCTGTAGAATGAAAAATAGCTTCTTGCTACTACAACAGCTGCCGACGTTGTACACTTTGGGATGTTTTGGTCCGTACGTACAATTAAATGTCAACATACTGGTCGGTGAAACAGTACCTCGTGCCAGTTATTAATCATGATTAATTACATATATTTATATATAATTGATTATATAGCTGATTATAACTTTGGGTAAATAATAGCAGTGCATTGGTATGAAACAAAAAAAAGTGACCGGTCATGACAAAACCAGGGTTCAATCATTCATATTATGAGGAACTTAACCCTGGCATCCACGACAGATCACACATGTTTTACAATCCTTTACAGGTCACTGGCTACATGCATTGCCTGTGGTAATTTTGTCAAGTTTAACAAGAGAGGTAGTTTACTTACGACGAAGCAGAAATTTAAAAACAACAACAACAAATATTCCCACCTTCGCGGTGAAAAGCCCACTGTACCATAATTATTCTGGTTTAAACATAAATTGTATTCCAGTGAACCAGAAAACAACATAAAGCGCAACATAAGGTCACACACAAACTATAAAGCTTTAAACAAGTGCTAACCAGAATATCATACCAATGCATCATATTATAATGTAACAACTGAGGCATATACCGGCATGCAACTGCTCGGCTCGCTCAGCTGTAAAGCGTGTGTGTTGGTGTGTGTAAGTGAGAAAGAGAAAGAAAGCTGGAATAATGTTGACGATGAGTGTGATGTGGGTCAAATTGGATCATTGTGTATGCTTATTGTATATCACCCCTTGGGGTCATGAGCAATCTTGCCACTGTAGATTGTTCTAACCTATAAAGGGAAAGGTGAAAGCCCCAGTTGAAAACCTGTCTTTCCTTTATAGGCATGACAGATTCACTGCGGCAACAGTACCCCCGTTGGAGTGCCGGGGGTTTCAGTATAAATAGTATCCCCACTTTCTGGAAATTTAGTGCTTTAAATTCCCGCTGTCGCTGTCTTCCTCATTTGCTCTTTCCCATTCCTGATCTGTCCTATCACTCTGCTATACTATCTTCTTCTTCGCTAGATCAATGACCTACCTTTTTTCTTGAAAACTCTTCCTGGACAAGACTCCTTGTTTGTGTATGAGGTCTGTTGGATCAGCTTGGGAGTGTTGGACGCTTTCTGCCGGGTGGTCACTAGGGCTTCCTATGATTATATTATTTAGCACTATAGGCGTTTTATATGTATGTGTTTTGTTGATAATTTATAATGATGTTTGTATTCTATTTTGTTTTTGTAACCGGGGGTTCGAGTAGTTGGGGTAAAGCCTCAGCCGTCCCCTGCGTGGGATGTCTTTATTGTAAAGTGACTGGCCGGTGGAGGGCATTCAATTTTCCCACTAGGGTTGTTTCAGCAGATCTTTTATGCGGATCGGGGGTTGTCCGGTCCTGATTTGGCTCGGAAGAGTCCGCTGGACCTAAAGCAACAATCAATCAATCAATCATATTGTATATGATTTTAAACTGTGATTCTGCTCATGCTGTAATTCCTTTTGGTGATAATAAAAATGTATTGTAATTTATTGTAATGTATTGTATTTTATTGTATTGTATTGTGTTGTATTGAAGCGAATCATAGGTAAACTCAAATTTGCGATGCATAAACAAAATCTTTCGCAGTGGGAAACTTGAAAAAAAAAAACTTTGTTTTTAATCAATTGCAAAATAGTTCAAACTCCTTTAATTAAAAAAATTGGAATTTAACACACTTTAACCTAGTGAGCTCCAGAACTCAGAAAAAATAGTATCCCTAGTTTCAGGCTAAAACAGGAACAAATAGCAAAAATAAACTATCAGTAAATATTTAGTGGAAAATCATTTTAATTAGCAGTTTCAAGCCAATAAATTTCACCGTTAAAATCCTTTTAATCCAGAGAGTAATCCTAAGATTCTAGATTAGTTTCTAAAACACCAAGAATTGGATAATGATGCTGTGGTTTATATGGAAAAAAGGGTTTCGTTTTGCAGTAATAAATTAAAAACTTCCCACAATCCAACATTGAATCGTATAGGCTTACATGTGTCTTACTACGATGTTTAGCTAAAACAGTACAAGTGTATAAAAGCAAATTAAGCGCCGACCTCATTAGGAAACGGTTCCAAATCTCGTTAGAAACCGATTATTGTTCAAGAACTAGTTACCTTTAATCAACGCCTTGAGCGACTACTTAAATATTTAAGTGCACTATATAATAGCACTTCATTCTTAATCATTAGAGCACAATACTGTTCACCTTTTTCTAAGTACACTATGTAAAAACAGTTTTAAAAAAAAATTAAAACTAATTGCAGCAGCTGTTCTTAATCTTCTTTGGGATGAACAGGACCAAATTTCTTCAACCAAAGAACTTTATTGTTCAAATTTAAATGAGCGATCGCCAGTTAAAACCGATTTCAGAAAGAAAATCTTTAGTGGAACAAAAACAATATTGATCTCTTTTTTTTAAACTTTTAACAAAGATCAACGGTCAGCTACCTGAGATGATGTCCAGTCATGAGCAAGAGACCCAAAACAATAATAACAATAAGTAACTGCGAAGTCATTCAGTCACAGCTGACAGAGCGGAACTGTTACAAATTAGACGCTGTTTGTTTCCATTAGGTTGAATTGGAAGAGCGCTTTCAGAACACGATTTCTGCAGGATGTTTTTACATTATTCCCAATAACAACAGACAACAACCTTGTCGCTACTATGGATTGTGATTGTAACTGTCAGAGTGACAATGATATAGGTTCGAGTTCTTCATTGACTTTGTACGAAATTTGCGGTATACGGTTGCAGAACAGTGCTATCAGAAACCCTAGTTTCACAACCAGCAAGGGCTAATTGAAACTGAAAGGTCATTCTGTCACACTTGGCAGTGCAGAACTCTTGGTAAATTCGTAGAAGTGGTTGTTAATGAGTTGTCTTAACGACAAAGCTGCATTATTAAGCAGGTAAAACAACGACACTGCTAATAGTTTTAGCGATGCTGTTTGCCTGTAGCACAGTGACCTTCGAGTACGGGAGTACTGTAGCTTGAGTTAGATATTGGATAGTGAAAACACTCATTTACGTATACGCATCCGCGTACAAACATACACACGGACGCACATACAGACGCATACACACATACACACCTTTGCACAAACACACACACATACCCGCACTCTCTCTCTCTCTCTTTCTCTTTCTTTCTCTCACACACACATACACACGTAAATACACACAATCGGTAAGCATGTAAAACTGTCATCTAGAATGTACGTTCATTACTATAAAACATTTCCCTCCCTTTTAAAGATTGAGTGCTAACGGTTTTCCTTGTTAGTGCTAGTAAACAATAATTAAAGACTTAAAACGCAAATTGTGATGGACAAAAGTTTGTGTTTTTTTAATGAGGAGAAAGAAAAACAAGTAGGAGGAGGAGGAAGACAAATGTGGACGAGAAGAAAAGAAGAAGAAGAAGAAGAAGAAGAAGAAGAAGAAGAAGAAAGAAGGAAAAGAAAGTGTCCGAGCAAAATTTTATGGAAGCCCAGTGCAAAATGAAGATGAATGTTAGAGTTTATGGAAAGACCTTGAAGACAAACGGTTATCAATCAGTCAAAGCATAAAAAGGTGCAGTACAGGACAAAGGAAGATGTATTCTTCTTCTTCTTCTTCTTCTTCTTCTTCTTCTTCTTCTTCTTATTATTATTATTATTATTATTATTATTATTAGTACATGAGAGCTATTCTTTTCACAGGGACTGTTTCGAGAGTGTTGTGTTCTGTCTGTCTGTGTCTGTCTGTCTCTTTATTTGCCTCTCTCTGTCTCTGTATGTATCTCTCTGTCTGTCTGTCTGTCTCCCTCTCTGTCTCTCTCTTTCTCTCTACTTCGCGCTTCTGGGTTGGAAATGTAGAGTGTATACAACACTACCTAAGTAGATAAAAACCATTGCTAAATGCAATGATTGTTGTGGTTGTTATTGTTGATGTTTTGTTTTGTTTTGTTTCGTCTCTTTCCATTTATCAGTCCACCCTTCCAACCAAGACTGTTTTGTTTGCAAAACTTCTAAGGTTATATCCTAGGAATACGGGTTTCCTGTTACACACTAACCCTAACGTTGTGTCTTCGGCTGTACTCTCCGAAAAGACTTGCGCAAAGGGAGGCAATAAATAATAGGGTTAAAACGAAGCTTTTAGAATTAAATCACCATACTTATTATATATCAACGATCATGATCGTTCGAGCTCTAACCTTTGGCGTGTAGTTAGTTACACCACTCGGGAAGCAGACCTACAATGAAGAAAACTTAGTGCAAAAACGAAAGACTGATGATATAGGATTACGCTGCTGAAGACGATGTAAACAACAGTAATGTATTAGCGGCGGGACTATATAGGAAAGTCACGCCCTCAGACTCACACTGCGTAACTGAGACTTAAAGCCTAGGCTTATGGCCTGTCTTAATTGAAAGGTTAGTGGAAGGTTCAAAAAAATTTGTTTGAGATTCTCAGATCCCGAACCTAGGTTGCTGAATCTTTTTGACCAAAACAGGTTCAGGAATCTAGGTTCAAGATCTGAGAAGCTCGAAAAAAAGTTGTTGAGCCTCCACGAACCTACCAATTAAAATCGGTCAGTATGTTCTCCTATTATGAAAGGAGCAGGCGAACTTAAGTTCGGCTGGGCTTGTGCAGGCCTAATTGGACGCCCCGGCCTAGGTGGACGCCGGCTCAGCTAGGCAGTTTGTGACCCGAGAATCTATTGTGAACACTGCTTATCATGCAGTCTTTAAAACGTTCATCTTTAAAGGGTGAAACATTAGGCGGACACAAGCTGTGCAATTAGGACACACAATCTTCGGATTGGAGTATAAACCGAGGTCTAATCTGTACACACGTACGCATTCCATCCCATGGGCTTTAAAGATCCTTACGCTCATGTCCTAGACGGGTGAGTGCTAGCTACAAAAAACACACCCAGCATGCACTAGGTCCCTTCTCCCCTTTCCCGGACTTCCAGGATTGTGCTCAGTCGTCTGAGCGTCGGTCTATGCGCCCAAAGGTTGCAAGTGCTGGGCGCCTCGGGCGGCTTGACTTAGATCCTGTATCTGCCAGCTCCTTGAGCAGCTCTTGAGCTGGAAAAGCGCTATATAAGAACTATTAAATATTAAATATAAATATAAAGAAGAGACGAGAATAGAGGAGGAGGAAGAGAAGATGAAGAAGATGCATGAAGATTTTTTTCCCAAAAATCTTAAATATTTACATAAAATTTAAATTAAAATGAAAAAAAGTACCTTCTGTTTTCCTTAGTCGTATTAACTAGATCAAAGAAGCTAACTCAAGGCAAAGGTAAAATAACCACGTGGGGGGCAAAACAGGTCAAGGTACGCGAAGTGGCTACTTAGGAAAAAGACAATTACGCGAAGACAACGATGACGTCGACACACTCTATCCCAGCTTTTAAATACGCATTTGCTTAGGAAGCTTGTTAACGTGCCTTCTTCTTAACGAGGACATCATTCAGGTCAACATTATACTATACTATACTATCAAACAGACCGAAGATGCCTTGCGAGAAAGCAGCAAGGTCTACGTTTGTCAGTATAATTTAGCATTTACGAAACTATCCTGAAGGCTGCAAGTGCGCGCCTCGGGCGGCTTGGATTAGCTCTTGAGCTGGGAAAGAGCTATATGTATGAACGATTAAATAAAGGAATAAATAAATAAATAAATAAACATTACCTACAATAACATAATTATTTAGAACAAAGGTGACCTAAATCTAGCCTCCTAAGACAGCAACCTACAGAATGCACCAATCAAACGAAGCTGACAACTTCAACAACAGCCGGTATAATTGTGCTCGTTTATTCGAGCGTGTGAACAGAACAACGAAGATCTTAATTATCGTGCATCTTCACCATCGAGATTAGAATGTATTCTCATTTTGTACCCACAGGCTCTCAAGTCTCTTCTTTCGTCCTTGTATTTTTCAACTTCACCACTACCTTCTTAATCACCAAGGTCTTTCACTTCCCATTTTCGTTTCAGCGACTTTCCTCCTTTACCCCATACCCCCCCGCCCCCCCAAAAAAAGTATATATAAATAAAAATAAATAAACGCCTTTCGTACCTTCTGTGTCCACTTTAAACTCAAACGGAGGGTGCCGCGAATCACAAACACTCATAGCAACATATTCGTATCACTTCAAACAACGTCCGCTTCAAATTCACTGCAAAACGATTCCAAAACGCAGTCACAAAACTTGATCTGGTCCGACATCAGCACCCAACTTTTTTCGTGTTTTTTTTGTGTGGTAGATCGGATCTCTTTAAAACATTATCCTGCGTGTTCATTGGTCGAATAACGCCTTGTAAAAATATGGTAGGGTAAATTATTATTATGCGACTAATGAAAGCGCTGAGGTGTTTTGAAGGTTCCGGTTTGAGAATAACTTTGGAGGGAAAATTCTGACCAGATTTTGTGAATGCGTTTTGGAACAAATTCGCAGTGAATGCGTTTTGGAACAAATTCGCAGTGAATTTGGAGTTGACATAGTTTGAACTGAAACGAATGTGTAGATCGGAGTGTTTGCGAGGTGATGTGATTCTTCCGCACACTCTGAGTTTGAAGAGGACACAACAGGTAGGAAAGGCTTTTTCGGGGGAGGGAGAGGGAGGGGGGGTGAAGGAGGGTCGGTCGCTGAAACGGAAATGGGGAGTGAAAGACCTTACTGAGTAAGTAAATAGAATAGTGATAGTAAAAGTAAGAAGAGAATTCAGAGTCTGTGGTATACCCCAGAGCCCTGACGTATGAAGCGCTACTTGGGGGTTTGAACAATAGCCTCAGACAAAAACAGCTGTCTCAAGTTCCAAAGACCTTTGCAGGTGTATTAGATCTTCGCAGTTTTCGGTTTTAGTCCCAGACTACTTGTTGTCTACATCTATGCACAAGGACAGCAATTCCAGTTCAACACTTCCTTATTATAGTGAATACCATGGCTTTTAGTGTAGATCTCTCCTCTTGTGACCTATGCATCACAGTGCTGGGCAGTGCATCGTACTAACTATGCTATTGGTCACTTAACAGTACACTGTAGATTGTTCTAACCTATAAAGGGAAAAGTGAAAGCCCCAGTTGAAAACCTGTCTTGCCTTTATAGGCATGACCGATTCACTGCGGCAACAATACCCCCGTTGGAGTGCCGGGGGTTTCAGTATAAATAGTGTCCCCACTTTCTGGAAATTTAGTGCTTTAAATTCCCACTGTCGCTGTCTTCCTCATTTACTCTTTCCCATTCCTGCTCTGTCCTATCACTCTGCTATACTATCTTCTTCTTCGCTAGATCAATGACCTACCTTTTTTCTTCAAAACTCTTCCTGGACAAGACTCCTTGTTTGTGTATGAGGTCTGTTGGATCAGCTTGGGAGTGTTGGACGCTTTCTGCCGGGTGGTCACTAGGGCTTCCTATGATGTTATTATTTAGCAATATAGGCATTTTATATGTATATGTTTTGTTGATAATTTATAATGATGTTTGTATTCTATTTTGTTTTTGTAACCGGGGGTTCGAGTAGTTGGGGTAAAGCCTCAGCCGTCCCCTGCGTGGAATGTCTTTATTGTAAAGTGACTGGCCGGTGGAGGGCATTCAATTTTCCCACTAGGGTTGTTTCGGCAGATCTTTTATGCGGATCGGGGGTTGTCCGGTCCTGATTTGGCTCGGAAGAGTCCGCTGGACCTAAATCAACAATCAATCAATCAATCAAACTTAACAGTACAGGCTTGCGATGTGTCCCAGTGGTAGAGCGTTCGCCTGGCACCTGATCACTGAACGGTAACTGATCGCCCAACAACTCTGTTTGGAATCTCGTGGTGGGCAAGATATAAAGTGGAATTTATTCGCTGTCCAGCTAAGTACCATGATTGCTCTGTGGTTCAGTGTTGATTTAGGTTCCTACCCCCACTCCTGTACGACGGTTATCTCCTGCGCCCCCCCCCCTCCCACACACACTTCTCTACGACGGTTATCTCATACACTCCCCATCCCCACTTCTCTGCTATAGTTATCTCCCCCTCCTATCCCCCTCCCGTCTGCCATATCGCCAATGGTGGGTGTAGACTTTAAACATCGATGTTCATGCAGATTTTATATTATAGTCATGCTAATTTCATATAATCTAGCAATAGCAAACAGGAAATAAGGCTCCCGCCATGATCCGTATTAATGAAAAATAAAGCAATACCCAGTCATGCACTCTATTACAAAGACTTTAAAGATCATGACGCTCATGTACTAGACATGTTAGTGCCAGGTAAAAAGAAAACACACGAAATAATATTAATAATAATAATGAAAATAATAATAATAATAATAATAATAATAATAATAATAATAATAATAATAATAATAATAATAATATAATAATAATAATGCGCGATTCGAAATTATTAAAAAGTCTGCTAAAATCTCTCACGTACATGTAAACCTCGCAGATTAAGTAACTGTACAGTAATACACTAAAACCTGGCACTACTAAAGCACTAGAACCTATTCTCCTTCGTTCTGGTTAGCGCTGCATGCTATACACCTGTCGCGCTTTCGCTGAAAAGGGAACCCGAATTTTATCCCGCATGAATAGAAATTATAGCCTAATGTTCTAAATCCAGAATAACATTTTTCAACGGGATTGCAACCCTAATCGTACTTAAAAAATTAAACATTGATTGCTCTTCTGTGTTCTGCAATCGCGATGTGTTGAGATCGTCACACCTTGAGTTCGATTTTTAAAAAGCGCACAATAGCATCCTGTAGTATTATTATTATTACTAGTGGTTTTGTACCTTGGCAAGCCAGTGTACACAGGTTGCTGTTTAAAATGTAGACAGAGAGACAACTCGAGCAATGCATTGAACTATTTTAATTTAAAATGATAATTGCAATGTACTGCAGAACAGAGTATAGGTGCATGTTTGAGTAATGCACTAAAATATTTTTTTATATTTAGTATTTATGTTAGGCAACGTATTTTTAAATGTCATACCTTTATTTAAAAATATTAGGCATGATATTTATTGCAATGTACTTACACTTACAGCCGACGCTGTTGTCAAATGTCGTCTGCAAAGTTATATGTGACATCACGTTTGGCGCTTGAATGGGATTCTTGCAAGATTGTTTGCGAATGAATTTTTGTGCGCATATAAGTATGGATGAAAAAGAAAGTGAACAGGTAACCTTCAGCTGTAAGATTGGTTACATGAGTGCAAAAGTGTTTTGAATGGAAATAAAAGAAAATTTGCGGTATTACAGAATGGCACGTTCTTGACACGGGTTGAATCGGAAGCGCGCTGAATGAGGCTATTGCAGTTTGTGGACATTTTGTTTATTTATTTATCTGAGAAACGGTTAGACGTTCGGTAAGGAAATGTCGGCTATAACGATTTTGCGGGTTTTGAGCGCACAGCAGGCCGATCCGCAGCGCCCAGCACCTGCCCAGATCAGCGTCCATACCGGACAAACTTTACAGTAGAGGCGAAGAAGGACTTCCGGCTAAGCAATTTATATATATATATATATATATAGAGAGAGAGATTATTATTATTATTATTAATATTATTATTAATATTATTATTATTATTATTATTATTATTATTATTATTATTATTATTATTATTATTATTATTATCATTATCATTAGGTAACACCGAAGATATGAGCATTATTTTTATGCTCACCCATGCGTTTCTTCAAGCATTGTTTGAAGATGGTGATCATCGAGGACCACCGCCGCTTCTCGCTTTCACCATCCGTATCTTTTTTTAAAATTTATTTCAATGACTATTCAAACCTGTAATATTAGAGAAAATTTTTTTTAAAATCAACCTTTGAATGAGTGTATCTTTGTAATGGAAATTTCTTATACATTTATAGCAATTTGTTTCAGTACTGTCAGCAAAGCATGTCTTAATTTCTCTGTCTGTCTAGTCTGATAATAAAATACTCTTGATTCTTGAATCTTAAACATTTTAAATTATAAACAAATTAACATAAAATTAAGATCATTAAAATAAAAGTAATAAAAGTGAACAAAAATCATTATTGGTATTAAAACCTAATTATCTAACAAAAACATAGTCGTTACTGTGTGGATGTTATTGTATATGGTTGGTTTCTACACTGCGAAATAACATTTCCTTGCTGTCTGTTACGATTCTGATTCTGATCATTTAATATGATACATGATGAGGAAGATAGCAAGATGGCAAACGTGCAAGCTTGTTCCAATCAGGGAGGAAAATGTATTTTAAATTAAAAAAATCCTCAGTTCGCTGACCCATGGACGAGTGATGTTGGTCTCATCAGTGCGTTTAATTGCATACAACACTAAAAGAAGACCATTGCCTTGGAGTTCTAATCACGTGTTGAACGTGGAAAGAGTATACAGCATTAATATTAACAACATCATAATAACAGTATGTTTACCATCAAACAAAAAAAAGAGGGAGACAAAGAGAGAGAGATGGGGGGGGGGGAGGAGAGAGGAAGAGAGAGGAAGGGAAGAGAGAGAGACATACAGAGAAATAAAAACGGAGAAAAAGACAATGAAAAGACAGGAAAAAAATAAAGACTAGCGCGCTCTTAGCCCCTTTCTGAAAGAAAGACAGGTAAACGATAGACAAACAGACAGACAGACAGACGCACAAACACACACGCACATACACACACAGATATAGACTAAAATACATTGTAATAAAAATTAAATAAAATTATTTACCTGGACGTTGATTTGTAGCTTGGTTGATCTTTCATTAAAACATCATTTTACGTTTCACAGTTGCCGTGTCACACTTCAGTGGTCACACTTCAATGACGAATACGAAATATGTAGAAAGGACAAAAGTCTGATTTGACAGGAAAACTTATTTTGGAGGAAGCTGCTGTCCCGTGACGAATGCTTATTGGGTGGAAGATGTCCTAGGAACAATTTTGACCTTGTTTAGTAGAATCTCAACTGACCTCCACAAGCATATGAATGAATGAAGTTGGCCTCGTCCATAGCTAGTGCTAGTAATTATGCTACCATACAAAAGATTCAGTTTGTACGCTGGACACTAGGAACTCCGAGGCTGTATAATAATTGGTTCTACTATATAATGAAAGGCTTTTCCCATCCATAAAAACTGACTGGCCAATGCTTAGTAGCAGTTACTGTCTACTCTATAGGCGCTTGTCAATAATCATTAATAATACTAATAGATATTTAAGACATTCTATATACGGAATATGTCTAAGCAGAAATGTTCAGACACTTTTTCTTGTAACCGCACTACACTAGTATTAACAATGTTGTATATTATTACTACTACTTTACTACTACTACTTCTATTACTACTAAAAAAAACAACAACATTAATAATAATAATAATAATAATAATAATAATAATAATAATAATAATAATAATAATAATAATAATAATAATAAATAAATAAATAAATAAATAAATAAATAAATAAATAAATAAATAAATAGTGTTCAGCAATAAATCTAGCATCTCGGTTTAAAACGCACATGGATATAAAGCCCGGTATACATGTTTGAAGAGCGGAAGTTTTAGTTTGTTGGTTTTAAATCTAGATCTAGTTGCTCAATGACTACTGTAACCAATCAACAAGGACGTTGGTGACGTCTGCTATCAAGACGAAGAAGAAGAAGAAGAAGAAGAAGAAGAAGAAGAAGAAGAAGAAGAAGAAGAAGAAGAAGAAAGAAGAAGCAAAAGAACAAGAACAAGAACAAGAAGAACAAGAAGAAAGAGAAGGAGGCGAACGGGGTAGTAGAAGAGTAGGCGGCAGAAAATACAGCTGACCATCACGGTGCCCCCGAGGATTGTCGAATTACATAGTTATAATTAGCAGTAGCAGAGTAATAATAATAATAATAATAATAATAATAATAATAATAATAATAATAATAATAATAATAATAATAATAATAATAATAAAAATCAGGCTGAAAGCACGGCGATCTATACCACCATACACGCTCACATGTTTTACCCACTCTCACACGCACCACAAACGCACATCTGTGACCCAAACATATGGTGTACATTTTTTTTAGGCAAGGAGTCCGCTTTTAGACGTCGGAAAATGGAAATAGCATTAGTACGTTTGAATCCCAATACTATTATTGTTGATTGTGTCTTTGACATAAAAACAAGGAACCACGCGCGCACACGCTAGCAATGCTTCGTTGAGCGACATCGAGCTCGGTGGTCTGTACTTGGATGGGGAGGTCGTGAACATACTTGGAAAGCAACAACCACCAACAACGCCACACAGAAAACAATCGCACAATACAATCCCAATTTAACCAGCTGTGAAAAGGTACATGGCTCTGTTTAGAATCTGGACAGATAATTAGTAGAGCTGGGTACCGTGGGTCAAAGTCGTACCGGTATTACCGCGGTATTTTTAGGCCTAGGTCGTATCGGTATTTCGTACCGGTTTACCGCGATTTTAAGTGTTACAATCAAATGGAATATGGCACTGACAGTAGTGACCGACACAAAAGAAAGATTGCCATACACTTCAAAACAGTTTCAAAGAACCACATTTCCATAGAAACTGAAGCTTTATTTTTGCTTGAACGCCTTCAAAACAAATTATGATAAATCACTATTTAGAACATCAGCAAACTTTAATCCACAAAATCAAAATAAAACAAAAACATTCAACGGGAAAGGTTTTTAAGAACTTTAAGAGTTCAGAAGGATTGGCGACTGGTACCATGCTCAAACACGTGGATAAGCTGCTGTTCTCATAAGTTCTTCTTTAAGAACAGCTGCATATCCATGTGTTTGGGCTTTGGCTCGCTCTGTGGGCGGACAAGATGTCGCCCACACTCGCGTTATGTGCTGTCGAGATTTTCCAGTAAACCGGACTTTGGACACCCGCACCGGAATACCGTACCGTCGCGTTTCCGAACCTAAATACAGTTACGTATTGGTAAAACCGTCCAGCCCTAGTAATTATGGAGAGAGGAAAGAGGAGATAGGCAACGAACGCCCTCATTAAGCTGTCCCAGAGAAAACGGAGGTCCCAAATCCCCCCTCTCCCTCTCCCCAACAATAGAAATGTTACGGAACACCTTTACACAAGAAAAAGAAGAAGGTGAAGAAGAATAAGACAATCTCTGATCATACCTATACAGAATATTTACCGTTCAAATGGAGGAAGACAAAAAAAAGGCTTTGATTTATGTTTTCTTCTCACTGTCTTGTTAATAAATATAATTCTCTGCGTGTACAAATAAACTCGGACTCGTGATGCTGAGATGAGCCAAATTAAAGTATAATATTCTAAAATGCTGAAACATCAACTTCATAACATCTTAACGCTTTGATCATTCAGGTACAGACTGTGAAATTACAGTTAAGATTGTAGCAGCCGTTCACAAGCAGAAGAAGAAGAAGAAGAAGAAGAAGAAGACAAAGAAGAAGAAGAGGAAGAGCATCAGTTAATCTTACAAATTGTTAATTTGTGTCTGTGTATTGACGCCATTTCCGATGTACGTAACGACAGTTCGTCAAAGGGTCAGATTAGCGCGACGAACTGTAGTTTTCACATTTTGTGTTGGGTTCGATCTAGGCTTGCTTCGAGCAAAACAGCACGTATAAACATGGCCCTTTCGCATGCACACTCCTACCCACCCCAGCCAACGATCTATCTATCTATCTATCTATCTATCTATCTATCTATCTATCTATCTATCTATCTATCTATCTATCTATCTATCTATCTATCTATCTATCTATCTATCTATCTATCTATCTATCTATCTATCTATCTATCTATCTATCTATCTATCTATCTATCTATCTATCTATCTATCTATCTATCTATCTATCTAAGATAAGATAAGATAAGATAAGATAAGACAACTTTATTATCTTTTACAAGAAATTACATCTTTATTATCTTTTACAAGAAATTACATTGTGGTGTACAATTACAATCAACAAGGAATAAACATCACAATAATAATAACAACAATCATAATGACAATGAGGATAAAAATGCACAGTCACATATGAATAGAATTACACTTATGCATGCTAACACACACACACACACGCACACACACACATGTCATTTATTAAGTAATGAGACAGCTATCTATCTATCTATCTATCTATCTATCTATCTATCTATCTATCTATCTATCTATCTATCTATCTATCTATCTATCTATCTATCTATCTATCTATCTATCTATCTATCTATCTATCTATCTATCTATCTATCTATCTATCTATCTATCTATCTATCTATCTATCTATCTATCTATCTATCTATCTATCTATCTATCTATCTATCTATCTATCTATCTATCTATCTATCTATCTATCTATCTATCTATCTATCTATCTATCTATCTATCTATCTATCTATCTATCTATCTATCTATCTATCTATCTATCTATCTATCTATCTATCTATCTATCTATCTATCTATCTATCTATCTATCTATCTATCTATCTATCTATCTATCTATCTATCTATCTATCTATCTATCTATCTATCTATCTATCTATCTATCTATCTATCTATCTATCTATCTATCTATCTATCTATCTATCTATCTATCTATCTATCTATCTATTTACATGTTAATCTAGGGGTTGAAATCAAAGCGAACATGGTCGGCCTATGCTGATCACCATTGTACTGCTAAAATCTTTCTGGTGGTAACATTTCTGAAAACAGCGTAAACGCATGCACCAAATAATTATGAAAATTTGAACGCATAAATATAACGTTTACCCCCACCAATGGCGATATGGCAGGCGGGGGAATAACCGTTCCATGGAAAAAGAGGATACGGGACTTGAATTAACACTGAACCATCAGAGCAATCATACTGCAAAAGGTGGACAGTGAAAAATGGCCATTTTTATCTTGCTCATCCCGGGTATCGAACCTGGGTCTTCGGTGTACCACTGACCTATGGAGGTGGGCCCAAAAAATTGGATGTAGGCTTCAATAACGCAGATAGAATTATGTGTACAGTACAAATGAAGAAAGGTTTGTGTCCTGTTCATCTTGTTCTGGCTGACGCTGCACTTACAGCTTCAATGTTTTAATTGTATAATGCAATTCGAATTTTACCCGGTAGAGTTACACTACCAAGTACTTTTTAAACCTCGAAACAAACTCAACATTCAAATAAAAATCAAACCCCAAATCACAATCAAACGAAAAAACGGACATCAAATTCCAAACTAAAAAGCAGAGACAACTACAATGTCAAAATTAAGGCAAATAAACAGATGCGCCTTTGTAGCTCAATGTTGAAATACCCGTTAGCATCGACGGTGATTAGTAGGCCTACATGAAAGGATTAAAAAAATGTTGAGGTTTTAATGGATAAACCCCGCCGCAAGGAACGTAGATAAAATCCGACCCACCCTCCAGGTAAACTCCTTTAATGAGCTGAAGATGTCTACAGTCAAAACTAAAGCTAGACAACCAAAAATATTTTATTTATCTACCGCTAACATTTAACTTTCTTCTTCTTCTTCTTCTTCTTCTTCTTCTTCTTCTTCTTCTTCTTTTTCTTCTTCTTCTTCTTCTTCTTCTTCTTCTTCTTCTTCTTCTTCTTCTTCTTCTTCTTCTTCTTCTTCTTCTTCTTCTCTTCCAATAAACTTTCTTTTTTTATATTTATTATTATTATTATTATTATTATTATTATTATTATTATTATTATTATTATTATTAATTAATTAATTAATAATAATAATACTAATAATAATAATAATAATAATAATAATAATAATAATAATAATAATAATAATTATAATAATAATAATAATAATAATTATAATAATAATAATAATAATAATAATCCTACCTTCCTTCATTCTCTCCTTCTTTTCATTTCGTTCTTCTATCGTGTGCCTAATTATATACGTACAGTTGAAATACTATTATTAACATACAACGTCCCATTAACTACCATACCATTGATGCATCACCACCACCACCTTTAACCCCCACTCTCTTCCTCCATCTCTCCCACTTTCTCCCTCTCCAATATTTTCTCCCTGTCATAGTAGTCCATAGTAGTCCATACACGCTTACAGCATTAGAAACAGATCTTTTTTATGTCAGAAAAATGAGTATTGTGTTTAAAGATTCATTACGACAAACTCTGGTTTATATTCGACCTGCCTATCCTATCCTATCCCGTTACTCGAAGGTCACTGGGGCGACACGGATGATCGTTTAACCAGCGTACTCCATCCTTTCTCTGTCCTTAGCAACACTCTCATGGCTTCGCTCAGTGTCAAGCCAGTCCATTCTCGAATGTTGTCCTCCCACCTCTTTTTCTGTCTCCCTCATCTTCTGCCTCCTTGCACCGTGCCTTGCAGGATGGTCTATGCAAGGGCTGGTGCTCTGGTGATTTAGCCATACCATCGGAGTTTCCGTGTTTTCACTACTGTGAGCATTTCACCATGTTGTCCAATAGCTTGTGTGGTCTGTGGGACATCGTCATTGGTGATGTGCTGAGTATAGGAAATGCCAGGAAGTCTTCTGTAGCGCCTTATCTCCATGCTGTGTATTCTTCGTTGTAGATCTGCTGTGAGGGTCCATGTTTCGCAAGCGTATAGGAAGATGAAGATGACAAGGGAGCGCAGCAGCCTTACCTTGGAATGTAGACTGATGGTCCTGTCTTTCCTTCAACCTTGTCAGGGCAGCAGTTGTTTGTGCAATCCTGGAGAGGACTTCCAGTCGGGACCCATTGTCAGATACAATGGCTTCTAAATATTTGAAGCTATGCACTGTGTTGACAGTTTAGCTTTGGACTTTGATGTCCGTGTTGATGCCATTGGAATATTAGTCATCATTTTGGGTTTTCTTTGCACTTATTTCCATTCCATAGGCTCTGGAGGTGGTGTCAATCCTCTGTACCAGCTGTTCAAGTTCTTGTTCCTCTCCAGCCAATCCATCAATATCACCCGTAAAATGGAGGTTGGAGGTTGCTCTACCCCATATGCTGACTGTGCCTTCGTGATCTGCAAGGGCATTTGACATGATGCGCTCTAAAAAGATGTTGAAGAGTGTTGGCGAGAGTAGGCATTCTTGAAGCACACTGATTGTTGTTCTGAACTAGTTTCCGATGACGCTGTTGTAAATGACTGCACTGTTCGCATTGTCATTCAGGCTTTTGATGACTTTAATAACTGTAGGGCTGATTTGTATAGTTTTTGGAAAAAAATTAACAAACGACCCAAAAGAAAAGTTTCGAACAATGATATAATACCACACAATTTAATTGCTGAACTATATCACTCGGCTGGAAGATGGCTGATCTTCGGCGGGGCGCCGTGGGCGCTGTTAAAAGAATAAGACCCATTAAAGAGGGTTTCATGGTGGGTTGTGCGACACGGCCGCAGCAACTCAGATTGGCCAGCCTTGATAGACTTGGTCAAGTTTGGATTTCCTGTTCTATACCGGTTCCCATGGTTGAAGGGGTGGTCCGCGGAATCCCCCCGGATATATCGATAGAGGAGATTGCCAGGAAGTGTGACGGTTCGGTAGAATCAGATGGGTCGGTTAGACCATGTGTCCTTAAAAGCCCTAAGCGTATCCCCTTGTCGGGAGGTGAGCCATCGAATGCGATTCGAATCAATTTTGAGTCGGTGGCCCTGCCCGCGGCCCTACTCCTCAATCGTAGGGAATATTTAGTTACTCCTTATGTAGCCTCGGTGATTCGCTGCCATCAATGTCAGCGTTTCGGTCACACTAATACGACTTGCAAATCTTTATCAAAAGGTGTGTCCCTCGTGTGGCCGGACTGGTCATGCTGGTGACCGGTGCAAGGTCAAGAGGCGATGCTGTCCAAACTGCCGAGGTGAACACTCTGCTTCAAATTATAATTGTCCGGCTCGCAGGGAGCACTGCTTGGCGAACCAATTGTGGGCGGAGACATATATGCCTAAAGCTCAAGCCATTTACTTGGTCAAAACTCAAATTCATAATTCTACTGGGGCTGCGGTCGTGCCCCGCCGAAATGCCATATGTTACCCTGCCTCGCGGTCGGCCTAGTTCCCCTCACCGCCTGGCGGGAGAGAGTGCGGCCGACAAGGTCTCTTATGCTGACCGAGCTCGACCGGTTGAGTCACGATCCCTACCTGATGTACACATACCCACATCAGACCCTGTGAAAACGTCTCTAATGGACCTCCATAATTTGGAAGCAATAGTTGAACGTTTGACCTCTATGGTGACCTCTCTGGTGGGAACCACCACTTCCTTGGTTGCCACATTGGACGCGGTAGTGGCGCTGCGGTGGAGCCCTTGAGCGCGGATGACCCCCGTGGAGGAATAGGAAAGCTGTGCCGGGAGGGGGGGGGGTCTTCCCCCCTCTCGGCTTTTGGTACCCCCGGTACCTCAGCCTGGTCCGGTTGCCCCATCTGAGTGGGTGTGTGACCGTGAGGAACTTGCCCTAACACCTTCGAACAATAAAGGAGATCCAGGAACAGCTTGAGCGCAATCCTAAGCGCTAGGCCGTGGGTTCGTCCCGGGGAGAGCGCCGGGAGAGTTTCTTTCCGTTAGTGACCGGATTGGTAGTCCGGCCCTGACTCCTGCCTTTACGGGGTTAAGTTTCTGTTTGTATATATTGAATTCTAATGTTTTGTATACATTGCTTTTCTTTTTATGGGGGCGGCATACGCTATTTGGCAGCTCGTTAATGTTTTTATGATTTTATAATTTTAAACACGGCCGCCTCTTGGACTCTGTTTCGTCCGGGCTTGGTGGTAGTGCCAGATTTGTCTGGTTTTTAATATTATTTTATCGGGTCATATGGCTCTCGAAATCTTGTCCTTATCAAAATTTTAAATAGGACGTAAAGCTTCGCTTGTTCGTGATTTAGATCGTGTATCGGTCAGCGCATGTCTTGAGCAGCTTTTGGCCCGAAAAAAGAACTATTATAAGAACGAGGACAAAACAAATATAATAACCATGAAGTTAATTTGAAAAAGAAAACCACTAAAAAATCTTCTTTTTTTTAAAACTGAAATTGAAATAACAGCCTGCAAGTAAAAATACTATTAAAAAATAAGTTTTGCGAGTAAAACCCTCCTCTGTACCGTTGAAGATAAGTTATGGCGTTAGTTGAATACCACATACGTTAGTTAGGTAGTCATTGTTTATAGGACTGCCAAGAGCCCAATCAGGAGCGCACAAATATTAGTTCACCATTAACAAACACAGTCACTGTCTGTAGAGATTATAACAGTCACGCACGAGTAAGCACGTAGCGTAACAGAACAGTCCTTTTGCCGTTGTGAATGTTATTGTTCCCGTACGACAGCAGACAAGGACAGCACGCGTTCTGTGTTAATGGCCACCAAGACCTCCACTAACCCTCCAATAATACTGCCTAGCGTGCAGTGCAGCGCGGGCACACTGAGAATGTTTCTCCCCCCTCCCTCCCTCACCTCACCCCACTTCACGTGCTACCCATGATGCATTAGTATCGGCGATGGTGTCTTCTTCTGCCGAGACCACGCGGGAGCTCTGTCAGGTTTTGTTAGAAAGCGAGAATGGAGAACGGTACAATGTGAGACGGCGGGGGTGTAGGTGTGGGTTTGTTTAGGAAGTGATGATTGTGACAAAAGCGGAAGAATGTATATATACATCTCTCTCTCTCTCTCTCTCTCTCTCTCTCTCTCTCTCTCTCTCTCTCTCTCTCTCTCTCTCTCTCTCTCATCACCCCAGCTGTTTGCGCCACACCACCACAAAGTCGGAACTCTTGTCTTTTAAGTTAAAGAAGAATAACACATAACTAAAAACACTTTGAAACGACAAAATGGTATCGACTCAATTTGATTCGCCAAATTTTTTGTTTTTAAAAACCTTCAGGGCATTCCGAAGTTCAGTGTGATAAATGAAAGCGTTAGAGAGAGAGAGAGAGAGAGAGAGAGAGAGAGAGAGAGAGAGAGAGAGATAACGAGAGAGAGAGAGAGGGGGTAGGGAGAAAGAGAGAGAGCGAGAGAGAGAGGGAGGGAGAGAGAGAGGGAGGGAGGGAGAGAGAGAGCGAGAGAGAGAGAGAGGGAGGGAGAGAGAGAGAGATGCAAAGGAAATATGTAGGGATAAAAATAAAATAAAAAATAAGAGAACCGAAAGTGTCGTTTGAGAGGAGACGATAGAGAAATAATAAGGGAGGAAAGAAGAAAGGGAGAGCGCACTAAGGTGACCAATAGCAAAATGAAACAAACAAACAAACAAACAAACAAAGGCGTGATGGAATATATAAAAGAAAGAGCGTGTAACAAAAAGAGAGACACACACAGAAGATATAATGATGGTAGGACAAAAAAGAAAGATCGCACTTACAAGCTCAGAGAGCTTCTCAAGGCGCTGGCCCGCAATATCCAGCAATCACAAAATAGTTTGCTGAAGTCAGGATTCGAACCTACGTCGCCCAAGACGCACTCACACAAGTCGTGCTCTCTGACCACTGAGCTATCCCTCCCGCCAGAAAAGAAAAGACACTAGAAGCAATCCATTCAAATGTATTTACTCGCACAATAACACACACACACACACGTATATAAGCCGACCAATATGAAATCTGAAAATCCTTACGGGAAGAGAGGGGACTATAAACTGATAAACATAACATGTTACCAAAACAGGGTACAATTGGAGAATGGTCTTTTTCTCAGTGATATTTACAAATCAAATGTTGTATTTGATAACATTGAGTAGATTTATGAATGACGTACAGGATTGAGGGGTAATCTGCCCTTTAAACATGATTTTGTTCGTAGCGCAGCTTACTATATACGTGTGTATAATTTACACACTTGTCTTCCCCATTTTTCGACAAATTGGGAAGATGCGATTTCTCGATATTTACGGTTGTGCTACACCAAAGAGCTTATTACGGAAAGAGGGGGACCTTCCATTATGTCATATACAAAAATGCGAGACGCTCTCGCGGATTATTTCCCTTTGCTCGGGCTGGCTATATTTCATCATCTGCTATATATGAATGATCTGTGCGTGGTAACTTATTTATTTATTTATTTAATCGTTCTTATATAGCGCTTTTCCAGCTCAAGAGCTGCTCAAGGCGCTGGCCGATACAGGATCTAACTCAAGCCGCCCGAGACGCCCACCCGCAGCCTTTGGGCGCATGGTCTGACGCCCGGACAACTGAGCACAATCCTGGGCAGCCAGGGATGGGGGAGAAGGACCTAGGTGCATGCTGGGTGTTTTCTTTGTCACCGGCACTCACCCGTCTAGGACATGAGCGTCAGGATCTTTAAAGTCCGTTATGATGGAATGTATGCGACACAGACTAGACCTCGGTTTATACTCTCATCCGAAGGAGTAGGAAAACAGGAGTAAAGTGTCTTTCCCAGGCCTATGCCATTGCAAAAGAACATTTTTATGGCAACGTTTGCAAAAACCAAACTTTTAACCATCATTATTATTAACATTCCGCTACTTTTGAAATATAAGCACAAATATAGTCAAACAACCTAGCAATAACGTAAACAGTGAGCGACCTGTTGAACGTAAACTGTAAGCAAGCAAACTGTTTTGGATTTAGCACATAGGTATAACATGAATCATTCAATCCGCTCTCCGATTGTTTTAACACTAACAACACTGCAGCGGTCTTAGTTTAGGCCTACATAAACACAAAAAAATGAAGTTTTTCAATTGCAATTTACCTTTCTTTGTCTCTTGGAAATTTGAAAAAGGACTTGCCAACACAACTTTTCTTGTATCTGGCATTATGGCAATTGATGGCTGTGCAAAAGTCACCGCCCTGTTTCACTCGGTCGCCTTTTGAGAGCCATTTTCAGCCTGTCGACAAGGGAGCATAACTCGTACCTTTCGTCTCGCGGTTTTGTACCAAGTTCCCCTCTTTCTATCGTTAAGCTCTTTGGCTACACTGATTTCGAGTGGAAAATATGTTTAAAAATGGGGAAGATTTTTGCGTACCAATGTTTTTTTCAACTAACCCATTTGTTTCCAAGTTTAAAGGAGAAAAAAAATCGCCAGTTGCGCGGTTATACAAGTACACAGGCACACACAAACAAACACACCCACACACACACACACACGCACGCCTACTCACACACACACAGATACGGGTATAAACCGATCAATCGGGAATGGTACCAAAACAGGGTACATAGAATTGGGGAATGGTCTTTTTCCGCAGTGATATTTATAAATCAATTTTTGTATTGATAAAATTAATTAGATTTATTAATGGTGAACATGACTAATGGGTAATCGCACACTGCAGACTCGATTTTGTTCGTATAACACCTTACTACACATGTGTGTATAATTTACACACTTGTCTATAGATCCCGTTATCTGGAAAGTTCTGGATTGAAATAAGCAACAATGTAGGAGACTACAAAATCGGTGGATATCCCTCTTCCTTACCCTTCCCTTCTCCCCCTCTCTGTCTCCTTCTCTGTCTCTGTGTTTCTATATCTTCTTTAAAGGTGATGATGGCATGTGTGCGTGCGCGTGTGTGTGTGTGTGTGCGCGTGTGCGTTGTATGATTTCCAATTTAAATGTTAAAGATTCCACATTATGTTAAATTGCAATAATTTGCAATTAAGGGACCGACTGGAAGTTTAGGCTTTCTAATTAGTCTAAAATCTTTATTCCTAATACAAATAGTTTCAAAGTCTCTCTCTCTCTCTCTCTCTCTCTCTCTCTCTCTCTCTCTCTCAAAATATAAGCGGAAACTCCACCTCAATTCTCCCTCTCATTCCTTCTGTCTGCCTGTTTGCGTCTCTCTCTCTCTCTCTCTCTCTCTCTCTCTCTCTCTCTCTCTCTCTCTCTCTCTCTCTCTCTCCTCTTCCCCTCCTCCCCATTCTCTCTCCCCGCTCCCGACCACTTCCTGTGTAAAAACAAGGGCATCTCAGAAAACTGTTATCATCAAAACTATTTCTGTAAGTAAATGGCTTATCACCCGCTGCACAGTATAGCAACGCTATAACAATTTTTAAGGTCATGTTTCCTAAAGGGAGGCTTTTATGCGTAGAAGTACCCTAAAACCAGGTGCGGGCATTTGATAACGGTTAAAAACAAAACTGATTTGTAAGAAATACACGTATGAAACAAGCAGACATGGACAATAACAAAACAAGCTAGAAAACAGGTGGGGGTATTTGATAACGGTTAAAACAAAATTTAAGTTGTTAGAAATAAACATGAAACAAGGAGACATGTACAGGCCTAAAAACAAGTTAGAAGAAAGAAAGAAAGAAAAGACAAAACAACAACAACAATAACAACAAACAGAATAACGTTGCTACTGAACTTTCGGACTGCACGTTGACTTCCTGAGCGGTTTCAATAAGATCCACTATTTTTATCTATCGCCTTGAGCAGATCTTTGAGGTGGCATGCATGCCACACAAGAACAGCACAATCCATCAACCGTCATTAGCAAATGCGAGGAATAAACCTATCCTATCCTATCCTATCCTATCCCGTAACTCGGAGGTCGTAGGGGCACAACAGATGATCGTTTAACCAGCGTAAGCTTACTCCATCTTTCCTTGTCCTCAGCAACCCTGATTGTTTCTGTTACACTCGATTCGATGTTGGTGTTTCTCTATCAGTATTTGATTCAGCCCTGATGCTGAAGTCCTGATAAGGTGTAACTCTGATTCGTTTATCCACGCAGCCTGCTCACTCATCAACAAGTCTTGAGTCGACGTATGAAGTTTTCCACTTTTATTCAGCACACATCAACAACTGCATACAATCGCTCAATCGCCTTTCCACTCTCAAGTTTTACTTTCCAACTCACTATCAACAACTATCCCTACCCACACACAGGGCATCCATTTTATAATTTTTTCTCTCATTCGAGATGACGACAGGACGTTCTAGAAATGACGCATTACAACCAATCAGAATTAAAGATCGTCATCACTGACTTACGTCATACATATTTCTACACATACCGGGAACGTTCTCTTACTTCAACATCTATCGGGAAATTTCTATAGAGAGTAAACACGCAGATCCAGAGAATTCTCCAATAATATCGACTAACGCAAATTATCACCGTTATACAAAGCCTCTCCTAACAACAATGCAAACTCAAATCAAAGGTAAATAAACTCCATTATTGAATACTTTGCAAAACGAAACGATTAGATCTATCGTGCGCGTTTCAGACATACTTTCGTTCGCGTTTCAACGTAACAGTTTCGCTCAGTGTCAAACCAGTCCATTCTCGAATGTAGTCCTCCCACCTCTTTTTCGGTCTCCCTCTTCTTCTACTTCCTTGCACTGTGCCTTTCAGGATGGTCTTTGCAAGACCTGATGATCTGGTGACGTGGCCATATTATCGGAGTTTTCGTTTCCGATGAATAAACAATGGATCTAAAACGAAACTCAAACAGATAAACACAAAAATCGCCACAGCTGCCCATGCAGGAAGCTTTGCTGTCGGTCTTGACAATCACGAACTTTCTATGAGGATCTGGTGTTGTAATCGAGGCTATTAATTACTGTTACAATGTCGTTTGGGTCGGATCTTCGGCTTTTAGCCGAAATTTTTATAAAAAAGCCGATAAACTGTCCATCATGTCGGCTCGCCGAGCCGAAGTTTTCACGTGTGAATCGGCTCGGTTTTGTCCATTTTTGCGATATTCCTGTGCTGTAGTACTACGCTTGCAGTTTAGGCGAGGATTCGATAATTACTAAGGTTAAACTCAGAAACTCTGACAGTATTGTGGTCTGTCAAGGGACAGTCTAAACTTTTTATTGTTTTTGTGTGTCTAAAATTTAAGAAAATAAAATTTCATTTCAATGTTCCTTTTCTACTCTTAAAATCATGTTTTATTACAAAGATATGCATCCACAGAACACCTTTAATATATGGAGGTAGTGAATCTAGTCAAAAAAACATGTGAGACTGCTTTGGAAGAGAGAGCCGAAACTTTCAGTAAAAAGCCGAAAGTTTCACGGATGGTTCGGCCAAATCGCCGAAGAAAAAAATTCCTGCAACATCCCTGCAATGTCTTTTTTTTTTTTAAAGGTATCCTGAATTTGCTAGGTCCGTGTTTTGAAACATTATTCTAACGTTTTGTCTGACTAGCCTGTCAGCCAGTCAAGAGACCGAACAAGAGGTGGGAGGACAACATTCGAGAATGGATTGGCTTGACACTGAGCGAAGCCATCAGCCGAGGACAAAGAAAGATGGAGTACGCTAGTTAAACGATCATCTGTGGTGCCCCTACGAGTTACGGGATAGGATAGGATAGGATAGGATATTAGTCAGCATATTACATGTCCATAGTCCATGTGTGATTGTGTCCAAAAAATTAGTTTTAAAAAATTGAAATGGTATCAGATGTCCTGTGTGTGATAGATTTATGACAATAGTCATAATTTTATGTGCCATTGGTGTGGATATGTGTGTGTGCCTGTTCACTAACATCGGGGGCAATTTCCATTTACGATAGTTTTTTGCTGTTTAGCTGAATACATTATGTATTCTATATCCTATCCTATCCTATCCTATCCCGTAATTATGTATTCTGTATACTGTATTAGATTTTATTTTTAATTAACTGAGCTGGTCTGACAGCACAGTCAACAGCTCCATGTATTGTTATTATTATTATTGTTGTTGTTATTATTATTATTATTATTATTATTATTAGTAGTAGTAGTAGTAGTAGTAGTAGTAGTAGTAGTAGTAGTAGTAGTAGATCACCCGATCCTCATCTATTCAGACTCCTTTAAGGAGTCTGACAAAGCCTAGGCCAGGAGAGGTTTAACCAGTCATGGCAGCAACTGGCACACTCTGCTAGATACCTTAAAGGAGTCTTATATTTCCCGGGCACAAAAACTTCACAGCAAGTGACTGCTTCCTACACGCTTCAAGCGCGATAGTGACGGAAAAAGCACAATTTCACTGTAAATATATACAGAATGTTGCTCTACAATATTCCGCTCTTTCCGTCTCAAAAACTCAATCGCCTTGTTGGATTCTTAAATTGCATGAAACCAAGTGAGGACACTATCCGGCGTCAACAAAAGGTTAAAAACATTGTCAAAAGGTTCGTAAAAGACAGTTGACCTAGAAACTAAAACAGTTTGACCTAATTCGTCCCCTAGAGGAGATGAAACTTACATTTTTCTATTTTCATGAGTTAACTGTAGTGAAATTGCGCTTTTTCCGTGACTATAGAGTTTGAAGCGTATACAAAGCAGACGAGTGCTCTGAAGCATGGGAGCATGCTTTATCGCCTGTTGAGGCGACTAATAACGCATGCTTCTGGTAGCGTTCGACCAATGTGTATCGGGTGGAGGAGGAGAAGGAGGAGATTGATTGATTGATTGATGGATTGTTGCTTTAGGTCCAGCGGACTCTTCCGAGCCAAATCAGGACCGGACAACCCCCGATCCGCATAAAAGATCTGCTGAAACAACCCTAGTGGGAAAACTGAATGCCCTCCACCGGCCAGTCACTTTACAATAAAGACATCCCACGCAGGGGACGGCTGAGGCTTTACCCCAACTAATCGAACCCCTGGTTACAAAAACAAAATAGAATACAAACATCATTATAAATTATCAACAAAACACATACATATAAAATGCCTATATTGCTAAATAATAACATCATAGGAAGCCCTAGTGACCACCCGGCAGAAAGCGTCCAATACTCCCAAGCTGATCCAACAGACCTCACACACAAACAAGGAGTCTTGTCCAGGAAGAGTTTTCAAGAAAAAAGGTAGGTCATTGATCTAGCGAAGTAGAAGATAGTATAGAAGAGTGATAGGACAGAGCAGGAATGGGAAAGAGCAAATGAGGAAGACAGCGATAGTGGGAATTTAAAGCACTAAATTTCCAGAAAGTGGGGATACTATTTATACTGAAACCCCCGGCACTCCAACGGGGGTACTGTTGCCGCAGTGAATCCGTCATGCCTATAATGGAAAGACAGGTTTTCAACTGGGGCTTTCACTTTTCCCTCTATAGGTTAGAACAATCTACAGTGGCAAGATTGCTCTTGACCCCAAGGGGTGAGAAGGAGGAGAAGAAGAAGAAGAAGAAGAAGAACAACAACAACAACAACAACAACAACAACAACAACTACTACTACTACTACTACTACTACTACTACTACTACTACTACTACTACTACTACTACTACTACTACGAGGAGGAGGAGGAGGAGGAGGAGGAGAACAACAACAACAACAACAACAACAACAACAACAACAACAACAACAACAACAACAACAACAACAACAACAACAACTACTACTACTACTACTACTACTACTACTACTACTACTACTACTACTACTACTACTACTACTACTACTACTACTACTACTACTACTACTACTACTACTACTACTACTACTACTACTACTACTACTACTACTACTACTACTACTACTACTACTACTACTACTACTACTACTACTACTACTACTACTACTACTACTACTACTACTACTACTACTACTACTACTACTACTACTACTACTACTACTACTACTACTACTACTACTACTACTACTACTACTACTACTACTACTACTACTACTACTACTACTACTACTACTACTACTACTACTACTACTACTACTACTACTACTACTACTACTACTACTACTACTACTACTACTACTACTACTACTACTACTACTACTACTACTACTACTACTACTACTACTACTACTACTACTACTACTACTACTACTACTACTACTACTACTACTACTACTACTACTACTACTACTACTACTACTACTACTACTACTACTACTACTACTACTACTACTACTACTACTACTACTACTACTACTACAACTACTACTACTACTACTACTACTACTACTACTACTACTACTACTGGTATCTAGCAGACTGGTTATACCTCTCCTGGCCTGAATAGATGTGCATCGGGTGAGTAGAGTCAACAGCTCCATGTATTGTTATTGTTGTTGTTATTATTATTATTATTATTATTATTAGTAGTAGTAGTAGTAGTAGTAGTAGTAGTAGTAGTAGTAGTAGTAGTAGTAGTAGTATCACTGTTATGTCGAGAAAATGTGCATGTTGTAAATTGATGCACTATTTTATGTGCGAGCACATTGACCGAATCTGTCTGCTTTGTGCTGAGGTAGCATTCTCCCCGTGATTTTCATGGAAACAGGGCACAAAAGACGAACTGCTTCGTTCTAGAACAAGATAAAACTCCAGTAGTCTATTCTACAAGAGTGCATGGTTGGTAGCACATCCGCTTTTCTCAATCGCATTTTCAACGTGTCGTGTATCTCAGTAAGTAAGTACATGTAAGTGTCGACGACAGAAAACCCAAAAGCGCCCTTCATGCATTAGACAACATCGTATCATTTTGCTGTCCCCACTATCGCACTATCTTACACTATAGTCTAGGCAGTTGCATGAGAAACAAAATTTAAAGTCAGGCTCAGAAGAAAAACTTGTGTAATAATTGCATTATATTGTAGCTTGTTGTTGCATCAATTTTTATTCATCAGACAATGTTGTAGCACAGATTGGCAATTCAGTGATATACAAGAACCGACTTTTCATAAAGAATGTAACCATAAACTTGCATGCGCTTCTTCTTGACCAGTCTAACGAGAAACAGGGGAGAAGAAGAAGAAAATACTCAGGTAGGCGCTGCTTTTCAAAATGTGGAGTAGCTTTGGAAGAACATCAAAAGCAAACTTTCAGAAGAATATTAGGCAATTACCTTTTAGTTTGATGTGTCTGATACATTCTAGGACAGAGGGAGGACACAGTCTAGTGTGTATAGGCCTAATGTTGGTATTTGTGAGGGTCTTTGCGAACCTGTGAAACAAAATTGGAGGAATATTCTAGTAGTATATCTATGCGGCTGACTTTCTGTGCACGATTCTTCGGATGCTTCGGTCTTTGAATTCTGGGGCCCGGATTCTGTGTTGTTACGGTTGGTGGAAACAGCATTACTTTACAATGTATGATTTCGCAAGCTTACAAAAACTAATATTCAAAATCGTTGATGCTTTCTGCAATCTGTGAAGTATTCTTTGACCGACTTTGAAATATAACTATGCCAACCAACAGCAACGAACGAGCCACAGAACGCTTGATTGCCATACCAATAATACAGCAATAGGTTTTAAAGTAGGCCTAACTTCCGCTTGATGTGAGGTGAGAAAATTAGTAATTTTGTGTGAGTTTGGCGCACGTGTATTCTACCAGCGTTTTAGATTAACACTTGTGCTTCAGAACGTTTTTGTGTGAGTGACATTTGTGTGTGTGATTCTTCAAGTGATTCCTATTGGATTATACTGTGCTGCGGATTTAATTATACTAACGGATTACACCATGGATTTCACCGTAGGAACGACAGGAACGTATGCAACATGTAAGTAACTAGTTGATTTAAAAGAGACTCCCATGCCCACATGTTAAAGTACAAAGGACCTGTTTTGGATTTTTAATATATTGTAATTTACTGTAACGGGCCTCTTTGTTAATATTATTTTGTTTTCAAATAATACAACAGCCATTTTATGGTTTTGAGTATCAGTTTTGGAGATCACCTGCATATTTTGTTGGTGGACCCCTTTACATTAAAAAAAAGTAATAAAACAATATTTTTAAGAAATAAAAAAAAAGGTATTATAAATTATTGGTTTTAGCATTAAAAATGATTCCAATATAATTATTTATCCAAAACGGTCCGTCAACCATTCCACGCAGAACACTTGTCAACGCATGCACTCAGGCCATCTGCAGGTTATTTACGGACTTGGACGCACACACACAAAATGTACTGTCATATTATGTCGGATTTTTTGTTAACATTATTTTTCTAAATCTAATTACACCTCCGCTCTCAGTGTAATGTAACCTAAAATTGGCGGTGTTACACTTTTAGTGTGTTTGTGTTGTGTGTCTTTCCGGCATGTTTTTTCCTTATCAAAGATGAAGACAAAAAAATGCACGATGATGTGCGTTTGAATCTACACATAAGCGCCCTTTAATGGGTTTCTCAGACAGTTTGACTTTTTGTACAATGGGGGTGTATCGTTGGTTTTTTTCACCAGTTTTAATTTTTCTTACCCGTTTTTCTTTATCTTTACGGACGATGATAGAATTAAAATAATGCTATTCCTTTGGCATGATCTTCACACGGCTCGTTGCTGATAGCGAGCCTTTTTTTTTCCTTTTTTCTTCTCTTTTTACTTTGTTGAAGATGTAGCCCTTTGAAAAGCAAAACAATGCCCCTGCACATGGCCCACTTGGAAGATCACTGCATGTCTGCATTAACCATATACACTGAAGCAAAGGAGTCTTGATTTATTTTGCCCGTTTTATCATTAAGGTGCATGTTATGGAAACCGTACCGTCTGTCGTGTCCTATGTCCGTGTGATTGCATATTATATTCCATGCAAAACTTACTTATATCTTCCATGCAAAACAAACTTACTTATTCCATGGAAAACTGTTATCTTCTATGCAAACACAAACTATATATTCAATGCAAACTAATGTGTCATGACGCGATTTTGCTGCCGTTCCTTGGCGCGCTGTAAATACAAATTAGCAGTATAATCGTTCGTTTAAACAAGCGATATTTTCGGGATGAATACGTTAAACGTACGTATAATTTTCTTTATTTCAACCAAATAATTTCGAGGATAAACGAAGATTGAAACAAAAAAAAAACGTTAACTAGAATCTATAGCAAAATAATCAGAGAATGCGTAAACCTATCGAAAGGTGACCAACCAGAGACGTTTGTATTATTAGCTACCAATCAGAAATTGTGCTCATAGCTAGTGCGTAATTGGTATCCCATGATGTTTGATGTATAACTGTGCTTTGCTCGGATGAATAATAATGCTTTGTATTTTATGCATGTGTATGTGTGTTTGATGGTGGTGTCCGCTGCTTAGTTTTTTTGCTATACAGTCAGTTTTGTACGTTCGACTTGTTTTACGGTTTCCATAGATTTGCATGCGATCTCATGATTGTTCTTGTTCTTTGCCTTCTGACAATCTATCTCTGTCCACCTTTTTTCCCCCGGAAGCGATAGTTGCTATTTTTATTGTATAAGTTCAATGATAAATTTCACAATATGAAGGTTTACTGCTTGGAATTTCTGAGACTTCATTATAAATTCCAATGCGATTTTGAACAAATTATCATTGAGATCTGTCAAAGATTTGGTTGAACATCATTGCCAGAATTTATATTTTCTTCACGTGACTAAATGTCGTGCATTGAAATGTAAGCACTTGTATAGAGGATTTTGTAAAGGACTGAAACGCAGAAGGCAAAATGTTGATTTTTAAACAATTTCAAACTTTTAAAATCTGCTAAGGTTGTTTTCGGTATAAGCAGCTGTCGCTTTCAACTGACGGCAAATAGACAACGGGAGCAGCAGAAATTGAAACTGCAGAACCTGAAGAAGGTAAGTGTTCGTCTTAAATCGTTTAAGAGCTGTGACTTGCATTACATCTGGAGCAAAAATCGGTCCCATAGCTATTAGCATTGCTTCTTGTATTTCAAGACTTCTAAGGAAATACTTTAAAATATTCGGAAAATCAAATGAGCAAAATGTCGGTTAGTCGTTCCGTTTGGCAACGAAAAATGCTGATTATCAGCTGAATATGTTTATAAATGCCTAGAAAAACATTTAAAATCCTCACCATCTTGTTTTGTGTACAGTATGACTTCAAAACTGGGAAGGAATTGTTGTTTGTGGTTGTGCGAAGAAGAAAGTTCTTCTTGAACAATGTTATGAATGTCTGTATAATATAAAATGTCTTTATTTGATTGGCCGTATTTCTTGGTATTAATACCCTGTTCTTCTAATTTTGACATAATAATTGGACATTCAAACAAAATATGTTGACATAAATTTTTCCTGAACATGGACAATTAACGTCCGAAGAATATTTTGTACACCAAGAATTTATTCTTTACTTAATTACTATCTGTGATGCGTTTCTTTGATACGTTTCTTTGATAATTAAGTGCTGAGTATTTTTTTAATGTTATATTTATTATTCATTAACCTTTCACGTTTAGAAATAATTTCATTATATGACAAAACTATTGCACTAGGATTAATCTTAGATTCCTCTTTGGCTAATTTATAACATATTTCATTCCAATAAATTCCGCTGTTTGATAGAACCTATCTAAAGCGTAAACATATTCCTCTGAAATAATACAATGAATTAAATGTTATATCTCATATAAAAACTTACTTCTGACCTTGCAGTTCCAGTCTTTAAGTGTATAAAGATCCGCTTTTGAATTTTAAAAAAGCAATAATACTTTCCCGATAAAAAGGGACAATAAAGCATTAAAATCTAAAATCTAAAAAAATCTAAATAATAATAATAATAATAATAATAATAATAATAATAATAATAATAATAATAATAATAATAATAATAATAATAAGGATTTGCTTTGAATGGAAGCAACAGGTATATGTGCAGGTTGTTTTTAATACTAATGATACTTTTTATTTAGCGCATTGCTGGAGGAAGAGAGAGAGAGAGAGAGAGAGAGAGAGAGAGAGGTGGATGGGTGAGGTGGTGGTGGTGGGTATGGTTGTCTTAAGGCAATAACAGTAGAGTAATTTGTGGCGTGTGTGTGTATGTGAGAGAGAGAGAGAGAGAGGGGGGGGATGGATAGGCATGAGAAGGGTAGTAAACTTCTCGTCGTACTCTGTCGTGACTGATGATATATAACACACCATGTGCTAAGGACAGGTTGAACTACGATATTGCAAAAGCTTATGATTTGGCAATGGGAGGGTAAGGGAGAGGAGAGAGGGGGGAGGGTAAAGGAAGGAGTAGGGAAGGGGGTGGGTCAAAAAGCTCATGTTTTACCGCTTCACGCCTTTTGCTTTACCACTGACATGCTCTTTACCCTGGACTGACTCCTCTCTTCTTTGTTTAGCATGAGAGATAAGATAAGAAAAGACAAGACAACTTTGTTATCTTTTACAAGAAATTACATAGTGGAGTAATCAACAAGGAATAAACATCGCAATGATAAAATTAACAACGATAATAATGATAATGAGGACAAAACTGTCACACATTAATAATTACACTTACGCATACTAGTTAACATTAATCGATGTTAGGTAGTGACTTTTAGCATTAAACTTGGAAATGGACATTAGTTTAGCACGTGGTGTTATTGTTAGGCGTTTGAGTTCATTGTATTAAAAAACAGACTATAACCTGTGATTGCACGTGATATACGATAATTATTCATTTATCACTACCTTACATGGAATATGTTTAGAAGGTGAGTTGGTCTTGGTTAGACACTACCACACCACCAAGCAAAGCAGATCGCTGAAAAGGGAAGAATCTGGGCCGTCAGTTTTAGTAGCCTAATGTATTATAAAGAATAATAAAGTTAACTTAGGCTCCAGGAGGAACTGAGGGATGTACAGTTTCATTTGCTAATGCACTCTCTGAGGTAAATATGTATTTTATATTTCCTCAAACCTTACTTCAACGCAGTGTATATTTTGTATCATGTTTGGTTTGTGGCGTTGAGGGCAAGGGTGCGTGTGAATGTATTATTAATATGAAAGTTTATAAGTATTATGAAGTGATAATTAGGTACTATTGAGTGTTCTATAAAGAATTCATGTCTTTGAATTATTACTAATTATTAAATGGGTCTTCCTTGTGTTCTTAGGCTAGACAATGAGTGTTTGCCGTATGTTTAAAAGTTTATTTGAAACTCATGGACACCTTTGTATATATGAACAGTGCATCTACCAAGAGGTGACATTGACCCTGGTAGGAAGCGAGAGGACCTTACTTGGTGAAGAGTGTCAACTGGCGGGGCTTTTCTGAGCGGCACCAACGACTCGGTTGTCGACCTCAGATGGTGGGACATCGTCGACGGACGGATTGTACGCCACGTCAGGGAGGTGTTGAGAGATTATACTAAATCGTCATTCGGAGCGGGATACGGTATTGTACACTTTATTGTGCTGGCTTAGGAACGCCAAGACCCTACCCGTAACGTTGGACATTTATGTTTTTGAATCTCGGCAAGGCCTGGTTTCACCGTACTGATAGGCCTATGAATAGGCACGTGAAACAAAAGCGATTTTCATGTAAATAGTTTAATACGTTTTGAAATCTTAATAACGTTGTTTGTTTAGTATACATGTGTGAGTGGATGTGAACTGCTATTTCATCTGTCTTGATTTGCTTGCATTCATTCATTCCAATATATTACTTCTTTTTCTGTCCTGTAAATAACTTTATTCATGTATGAAGAAAGGAGTTAGGATAGAGAACCTACAAGATTGCCTAAATAAATGCTAATTTAAAATCCTATACATCCACTTCATAACATCTGGCGCCCAACGTATTTATAAATAGTATTTAAAAAAAGGATTAATATTTTGAAAACTTTCTCATGAATGTTTGCATTTAATACTTTGCAAACTAGACGAGTTTGTTTACATGTGGAGTAGGCCTATTGTTTACATTTCATACTTGTAATTTTTTTTTCAAAAAACAAAAAAATAATTTCTTGTTCCTTTTCTCAGTTCACAGTGAGTGACTGTTGTGTTGTATTGTCTTGCCTTTATAAATAGTAATCTCTTGTATTTATCTATAACGATTTATGATAATTGTTTCACTTTTGACTTTGCCTATTTTCATATGATTATGATGTGCTAATCTGAGAGGGGATTTTCCTTGCAAAGCCAGGGTGTTGTGTATAGCTTTTCAGTTATCCTTGTTAGCTGGACGTATTCACTTTTCTTTGTAGACTCTGATTTCTGTGGCCTAGCATTATGGATTCTCAAGAGTTTGAGAGACTTCATGATATTTTCAGGAATGAAGCAAGGGTGTTAGGGTTATCGGAAAGAGAAGCAAAGCGACATATTTTGGACAGAATGAAGGAGGAGAGAGAGTCACAGTTAGAAAGAGAAAAGATACGGGGTGAGCGGGAAGAAGCAGAAAGGAAGATAGGGATTGAGGCAAGAAGAGTAGAACAGATGTTGTTGATAGAAGAGCAGACAGCGAAGGACAAGATGAGTTTAGAGAGAGAGATCGCGCATGCCAAGTTAGAGCAGGACTTGCAATTTTTGCAGTCGCGATTGGGTGATGGAGATCAATCAAGGTCCATGTCTTTCGGTCAAGGTCATTCAACTCGCAGGGTAGGCATGGTCCTACAAGCACCCAAACCACTACCGTTCGATGATAAACAGGAATCGGTGGATGCATACCTGTTTCGATTTGAGCGGTATTGCGAGGCAGCCGGTTGGCCTAAGGATCAATGGATAGTCGCCTTGATGTCAGGATTGAAAGGAAAAGCGTTGTCCGTTTATTATGAGATAGCCAGAGACCATGACGTTTCATACGATGAAGTAAAGCTGCACCTTTTGAAACATTTTCTGTGCACTGAAGATGGATATCATGCAAAATTCAGATCTGTGAGACCGGATTCGGGAGAAACGATGGATGCGTTTTATAGTCGCATGAGATTACTATTTACGCGCTGGCTGGAGTTAGGAGGAGTGGACAAGACTGACCCAGAACAGCTCATTGACTTGTTCTTACGGGAACAATTTCTAGCGTCGTGTTGTAGCCCGCTTGTTGTGTTCTTGAAGGAGCGACAACTGAACACTATTAAGGACTATGTTGCTACAGCAGAACGGTACCGACTGGCGCACATAGGTCAAAGCATGTCGGCGAAAGTAGGCGACAGCACGGTGTGGTCTGCAGGGGTAGGAGTGCAGAAATCGGATATTCGCGATCGCACATATCCACCTAGAGGTCAGGGTCCTAGAGCGGCAGCAACCACACGCAGTCAGAACGCACTCGCGACACCACATCCTCAGTCACCTACTACTGGTAGTAGCAAACAGTCTGAAAATAAAACAGATCAAAGACAGACACACTTGTTCAGACCTAGGGTGATCACTTGCTATGGTTGTGGGGGGAAGGGACATATGAAGAAAAACTGTCCACTACAGAAACAGAGTGTATGTATTGCAGTACCAATCTCAGCAAGATGTAAAACTTGTAATCAGGCATACAGTGTTACTAAATCTTGTGGTCACAGCTTTAATATCTCAGAAACCAAAGTGGATGATGTAGACAAAAGCTCGTTGATGCTGTGTGAAGGGATCATGAATGGGAAACCTGTTGAAGTTATGCTGGATTCTGGTTGTACAACAGTGGGCGTTAGGAAATGTCTGGTAGAACCTTCTCAAATGACTGGTGAGATTCGTTGCTGTAGGCAATTTAGTGGAGACGTTGTAGAACTACCAGTGGCTGTTGTTGATCTGGAAACGCCTTACTTTACGGGAAAGGTTAGTGCCTGTGTGATTGACAACCCTGTGTCAGATGTTATTCTAGGCCGTATTCCAGGGGTCAAGTTTGAAAACACAGACATAGCAGCAGCAGTTCAGACTAGAGCCCAGCAGGTTAAAGATCAAAAACCTTTCAGACCGCTTCTGACATCTAAGACTCCCAGACTGGATGTAGGTCCCACAGAGATAGCCATCATACAAAAGAAAGACCCTACATTGACTGCACTGTTTGACAGAGTAGGTGTCGATGGTATACCTAAAGCTACCGGTGAAATCGCCTACGTGGTGAAAGACGGATTGTTGTACAGACAGTCGTACAATTCAGTACCGGACGGTAAGACGGAACAGCTTGTGGTACCGCAGTCTCTACGCGAGTCGGTGTTAGTGGCTGCACATGATGGCATATTCGGAGGCCACATGGGAGTGAAAAGCACTTTCAAAAGAATTTCGCCGTACTTTTACTGGCCAGGGTATTGGAAATACGTGCAACGGTATTGCCAAACATGTGATGTTTGTCAACGCACCTTTCCAAAAGGTCGCGTTAAACCTGTTCCGCTGCAACCACTACCGATAATTGAAGCACCATTTGAACGAGTGGGGATTGATCTGATCGGTCCCATCACCCCAACTTCTGGTCGTGGACACAGATGGGTGTTAACACTGGTGGACTTCGCGACGAGGTATCCAGAGGCAGTCCCACTGAAATCAATCAGCACAGAAGCTGTTGCTGAAGCGCTCATGGAGATATTTTCTCGGCTCGGTTTGCCCGGTGAAATATTATCAGATCAAGGTTCTCAATTCACTTCAGATCTTTTTCAGGCTATTATGAAGTTATTGTCTGTCAATCAAGTACACAGTACACCGTATCATGCACAGACAAACGGTTTAGTCGAGCGCTTCAATGCCACCGTGAAAAACATGCTGAAGAAATTGATGAGTGATAAACCTTCTGATTGGGACCGATACCTCCCTGCAGCACTTTTCGCGTATCGGGAAATTCCGCAGACTAGTACCGGATTTTCGCCGTTCGAACTGATGTACGGTAGGACACCTAGAGGCCCATCTCAGGTACTTTGTGACATTTGGACAGGACAGGTCAAACAGGACGACAGAAAGACTGTTTATCAGTATGTACTGGACATGAAGGATACTATGTCTGATATGATTGGCCTGGCACAATCATCACTGCAGGACTCGAATGTGAAAGCACAGACGCACTACGACAAACGTACGAAGTGTAGATCATTTGAACACGGGGACGAAGTTCTAGTGTTGTTGCCTACTGAGCGTTCCAAATTGCTTTTGCAGTGGAAAGGCCCATTCAAAGTGTTGAAGAAGATAGGCCTATGTGATTACGTTATTGAGTTAGGCAGTGGTCAGACAAAAACCTTTCACATTAACATGTTGAAAAAATATGAGAGAAGAATACTGAAAACGCAGACTCAGAACACCGCTGTGTCAGTTATCATGGGTTCAGCGGCAGAACCAGATGAGGATGTGAAGTCGGTTCAGTTACAAACGGTTCCTACTATACAAACAGAAACTGTAGAGAACATACACTATAATCCTGAACTGGATGCTGAGAAAACTCAGCAGCTGAAATCAGTGATGGGTAAACACAGTAGAATTATGACAGATTTGCCTGGAACGGTGCATACCATTGAACACGAAATTCGGAATGACGAAATTGTAAACAAAAAGCAGTACCCGCTACCGTTTCAATCTGAACAAATTGTTGTTGAAGAGGTTCAGAAGATGCTAAAACTGGGGATAATTGAACCATCAAAGTCGCCATACAGTTCACCCGTTGTTTTGGTGAAGAAACCTGATAACTCGGTACGATTTTGTATTGATTTCCGAGCTTTGAACAAGGTAACACAGTTTGATTCAGAACCGATTCCGGATCCAGAAGTACTGTTTGCTTCTTTGAAAGATAAGAGAGTCTTCACAAAGATAGATCTTTCGAAAGGTTACTGGCAGATACCGTTAGCGCACAGTGACAAAGAAAAAACAGCATTTCAGACACCCTTAGGACTGTTTCAGTTCACGAAAATGCCGTTCGGAATGGCAACTGCACCAAGCACTTTTGCCAGAATGATGCGACAATTGAAGTTACATGAGTGTCAGTGTGTCAGTTTTTTCGATGATATTCTCGTGGCAAATTCTGATTGGCAGTCTCATCTGAAATCACTAAACAAGCTTTTGAGACGTTTGACTGATTTTGGTTTGACAGTCAGACCGAGCAAAGTTGAAGCAGGTTTTGAGGAGATCGAGTTCCTCGGTCATATCATTGGCAAAGGACAGATGAAACCAGTGCCCAAAAAGGTCACCAAGATTCTGAATCTTGAAGTGCCAAAAACGAAAAAACAGGTTCGCGCACTGATAGGATTGGTGGGATACTATCGCCGATATGTTCCCAAATTTTCAGATCTTACTTGTCCATTGACGGAGCTGACCAAAAAGAACATGCCAACGAAAATTAGGTGGACTAGTGACTGTGACAAGGCGTTTGAACAGATCAAAACGATTTTGTCTAATGAGCCGGTGGTTACATTACCACAGTTTGATCGTTCTTTTACCGTCAAGACAGATGCTTCTAGTGTTGGCCTAGGTGCAGTGCTGATGCAAAATGACGATGCAGGTCAACCGCACCCCGTTCTGTACGCCAGCAGAAAACTGCTTGATCGAGAAACCAGGTACTCGGCAATAGAGCGAGAATGCCTTGCGATTGTCTGGGCTATAGACAAATTTTCGCGATATTTGATCGGCCGGCATTTCTGTGTGGAAACAGATCATAGGCCTTTGACATTTTTGCAGCGTAGTCAGACTACCAATGGAAGACTTATGAGATGGGCTCTGGCATTGCAGGAATATCGTTTCTCTGTACTGCCTGTATCTGGTCACACAAACGTGGAAGCAGATGTATTGTCCCGTTTGGTTTGAATCATTGACTATTGTGTAAATATTTGCTGTGTATATACACATACCTGTAACATTTTGTATATGTACTACGTAAAGTGTCAGTTGGGAAAAATGTATTTTTTTCTACGGGGATAGGGGGGTGATGTTAGGTAGTGACTTTTAGCATTAAACTTGGAAATGGACATTAGTTTAGCACGTGGTGTTATTGTTAGGCGTTTGAGTTCATTGTATTAAAAAACAGACTATAACCTGTGATTGCACGTGATATACGATAATTATTCATTTATCACTACCTTACATGGAATATGTTTAGAAGGTGAGTTGGTCTTGGTTAGACACTACCACACCACCAAGCAAAGCAGATCGCTGAAAAGGGAAGAATCTGGGCCGTCAGTTTTAGTAGCCTAATGTATTATAAAGAATAATAAAGTTAACTTAGGCTCCAGGAGGAACTGAGGGATGTACAGTTTCATTTGCTAATGCACTCTCTGAGGTAAATATGTATTTTATATTTCCTCAAACCTTACTTCAACGCAGTGTATATTTTGTATCATGTTTGGTTTGTGGCGTTGAGGGCAAGGGTGCGTGTGAATGTATTATTAATATGAAAGTTTATAAGTATTATGAAGTGATAATTAGGTACTATTGAGTGTTCTATAAAGAATTCATGTCTTTGAATTATTACTAATTATTAAATGGGTCTTCCTTGTGTTCTTAGGCTAGACAATGAGTGTTTGCCGTATGTTTAAAAGTTTATTTGAAACTCATGGACACCTTTGTATATATGAACAGTGCATCTACCAAGAGGTGACATTGACCCTGGTAGGAAGCGAGAGGACCTTACTTGGTGAAGAGTGTCAACTGGCGGGGCTTTTCTGAGCGGCACCAACGACTCGGTTGTCGACCTCAGATGGTGGGACATCGTCGACGGACGGATTGTACGCCACGTCAGGGAGGTGTTGAGAGATTATACTAAATCGTCATTCGGAGCGGGATACGGTATTGTACACTTTATTGTGCTGGCTTAGGAACGCCAAGACCCTACCCGTAACGTTGGACATTTATGTTTTTGAATCTCGGCAAGGCCTGGTTTCACCGTACTGATAGGCCTATGAATAGGCACGTGAAACAAAAGCGATTTTCATGTAAATAGTTTAATACGTTTTGAAATCTTAATAACGTTGTTTGTGTGAGTGGATGTGAACTGCTATTTCATCTGTCTTGATTTGCTTGCATTCATTCATTCCAATATATTACTTCTTTTTCTGTCCTGTAAATAACTTTATTCATGTATGAAGAAAGGAGTTAGGATAGAGAACCTACAAGATTGCCTAAATAAATGCTAATTTAAAATCCTATACATCCACTTCATAACAATCGATAGCAAATGTTAAATGAAATTATTTTGGACACATACAAACACACACTCACACACACACATGTCATTCATTAAGTAATGAGACAGCCTTTGGAATAAACTGTTTCTTGTTCTGAGAGTTCTGACCCTTGGTGTTCGGTAGCGCCTTCCAGAAGGCGGGAACTGGAAATGGTGCGCCAGCACATGAGTGCTATCCAGCACAATGCAACTGGCTTTCCGCACAACATGCCTTTCATACAACACCTGCAGAATCTCTTGTTTCACTCCCACAACCTTCCAACAGATATTCACCACTCGATTCAGCACATTTTTGTTTTTAGCGCACACACTTCCATACAAGCAGATAAAAGAAAAGGTAAGAACGGACTCAATAAAAGAAGAGTAAAAAGTCTGAAGGATGCGGCTATTGACTTGGAGATTTTGATGTTTTTGAAGGCAGTAAATTCTAGACTGACATTTTTTGTGGATGGCCTGGGTGTTTGCAGTGAAGTTAAGTTTTTCGTCAATGATGGTTCCCAGGTATTTGTATTGAGTGACTCTCGAGACTGTAACACCATCAATGACAAGGTCTGGAATGAGAGTGTTGTTTTTACGAGACCAGTGTGATGATTAGAGCGCACTCGAGAAGTTAGCGATTTTCCTGTCAATGATATAGTTTGTTATTTACGTTGGGATGCCCCTTTCCTGGTCTTACAGTGAGTCTTAAGTTATTTTTATTCAAACCTTTACACTAGGTCCCCCCCGTGAGGGGTGCCAAGGGTTTCTATATAAATAGTATCCCCACTTTCTGGAAAGTTAGTGCTTTAAATTCTCACTGTCGCCGTCTTTCGTCTTTGTTCTTTCTCATTCCTAGTTTGTTCTATCGACCTACTTAGTCCCGTCACCTACCTTTTTTCTTGAAAACTCTTCCGGGACAAAACTAATTTGTCTGTGTGTGTCACAAATGGTCACTAGGGCTTCCTATATTATTATTTGGCAATGTATGCATTTTATTTGTATGTGTTTTGTTGTGTTTTGTTGATATTTTATAATGATGTTTGTATTCTATTTTGTTTTTGTAAACGGGGGTTCGATAAATTAGAGTATAACCTCAGCGTCCCCTGCGTGGGATGCCTTTATTGTAAAGTGACCGGCTGATGGAGTGCTTTCAGTGTGACCACTAGGGTTGTTTCGGCAGATCTTTTATGCGGATCAGGGGTGAGTCCTCTTTCAGCCAAGTCGTAGTCTTGATTTTGTGGTCCTGATTCGGCTCTTTGCAGTCCACTGGGCCCTGTAAGCAATGAATATCTAACTAATAAATTTACACTAAGTGCAATGATCATAGAAGACTTTCATAGAAGATTTTATTAATCTGGAGGTGAAAGTTCTTCGGTAACGCCTGACATTCTTTTTGTTCTGTTTTGTTTTGCATTTTGAACTAACGCTCAGACACTTTGAAGTTCTCGGTTACCTCGAACCCCATATAGGTATAGACTAATCAGAGTCTCCTCTCTGAAAATCATTACCGGGAAGAGAGGGGACTATAAACTGATTAAATAAAAATAGGTATAGACTATAACTTATTGTAAAAGGAGCCGCCCTTTGCGTGAAGGTTGAATACATGGGGAGGTTAATAATAATAATAATACAGTACATTTGTATCGCGCGGTACCTCGCAAACGGTAAGGAATGCGAGCTCGCCGCGCTTGACAACACACGTGCAATCACACACACACACACACACACACCTACACACACACCTACACACACACAGACACACACACACACACACACACAGAACAGGTTCCATCAATTAATTTATACTTCAGTCGTATATATATTTTTGAGACTGATGGTCTGTGCAGGCTAAAGACACGCACATGCAGCGTAGCTGAGACTGGCCTGTACCTTTCACAAGTAGACTAGTGGAGTGGAGAACAAGGTAAGCCTCGGCAAGTTTCAGCTACGCAGTGTGCTGAAGACTATGTAATTATGCAGCATGCATGAATTGATTCCTGGAACGAAATCACCTTTGAACACGGGAAAAGCGACCTTGTTATTGTCGAGAGATTTTCTCAAGCATAAGAATGACCCAAAGATCTATGTGCAATGTTATCTTTAACAAATATACCATAGGCCAATGAATGGTTTCAGTGGGTGACAATGCAAAACAAATAAGCAGGGGAAAAAAAGAATAAAGAACGAATGTGCAGTTTTAGAAAACTACCATCACAAAAACAAAAAAAAATCAATTTTATTATTTTTAAAAAATCGCATCAACCTTAGCCATTATTTAAAAAACGCGGGCAGCTTTACATGTTTACGTAATTATATCTGGAGAATTGACTAATAAACTTGTGTGCGGATTTAAAAAAAAATACATACGGCCCAAACCCGGCTTTCATTTTTTTTCCTGAAAAACTCTTCGTTTTTTCCACACTAATTCCTCGAGTATTCAACTTTAGCCGGAACATTTGACTAATAACACAGTAAAAGACAATATCTCTTGTGGGGATTTTTTTCTCAAAAAGATGCTCAAACAGCAATATTATTTTCTCAAAGACTCAAGATTTTGTTTCACAACTCTATTGTGCACTACTACGTTCTCGAGTATTGAACTTTGGCTGGAAAGCGTTTCCAATGATGCCTTTATGAACACAAGAACACAATTTTCTTGAAAAAGTACAAGTTCGAAGTTGCAGAATTTTGTTAAATTGTCTGCAGTGCCCGACGGTCGACGACTTTCACACAGTGGTGTAGTGATGGGCGGTGGGGTGGTTGTTTGAAAGAGATAGAGAGAGAGAGAGAGAGTGTGGAGGAAGTAGGGTGAATAAGTCTCATTCACACATCATCTCTCTGTCTCTCTGTCTCTGTCTGTCTCTGTCTCTCTCTCCCGAACGCCAGTCCGTTGATGACCGTTGGAAGTTTGTCTTTATTGGAAGAACATTATAATAAGGCAAGCAAGAGAGCAGAGGCAGTGCTCGTTGAGAGAACAGCTTAGCAACGGTCGAGTGGTAGCATCATCGTTGGAATCCCTCCCGAAATCGTAGTCGTAAGGTAAATTAGAGTCCCCGGACACCAAAAGCGTACAGGGGAAGTGAAGGTGAAGTCATAAGGTAGAGAGGAAGTCAATGTGCGTTGCCACAGGGCTGTCCAAGATGTTCGTTCATTACAGTGTAGAATTCGTTCGTTGCATGAGGGGTGTTCGCACATGGCGGGAGCAAAGTTGGCAATAGAGGTCCGTCTGATCACTCGACGAAGGCATAAGGAGGTGTGGCCTGGAAGCCTACATGGAGTGAAGGTAAAACGCTGGGAGATACTGGCGTTGCAGGCAACTGCTGTCCGGAGGACGCCACCCTCCAAAAAAGTCTCAACGTCGCCCAATGGTAGTGAAACAAGTCAGGGCTACCAAGGGGTCTGAACATTATATCTCAAGTAATTGCACACATCTAGTTTAAATCTAACAGAGATAATGAGGCCTACGTATGGTCATACATTCTTGTAGCCAGCACGTCTACATTTCAACCCGACTCTTCCGCAACTCAGCGTCCGCGCTGAGAGAACCATCGTATCATAAGACAAACGGACATGGATTTTACCTTTGCTCGCGTCGTACATAAGAACCGAACAACACAGAAAGAACGACTCTCACACGTAGATCTTTGAAACGCACATTTAAGTGCGGATCCGACCAAAACAAAAACAAATTCTATCGCGGACCGGGCATTGCCTTTGTAAGATAGTTATGTATTTAGCAGTGAACCAACATCATACAACAAAGTCCATAATACAACATATCATTTAAACATGTCATTTAAACACACTATTCAACACAGTTGATATACATAATCAGTTACATACCTGATAGGTGACATTAACCTTTTGGTTAAACTTCAACTCACGTAATAAGCCTATCAAATGTCAGCGATATCCCAACATCGACTAGAGTGATGAGATAAAATAAGGGTACTTGAAACCCCACCTGACCATTTGTCTTCTACTTTTGGTGGTGAGCAAGACTACATTGTCGGCTGTGATAAGAGGCCAGATTTACACAGCACTATAGCTTCTTGCCTTACTTAGTCAGCTGTAACCTTAGTAGAGTAATGTTAGCGTGCAGCAGACAACAGAATTCTACTGCGGGCTAAACATTTGTATGCTGACGCTAGCTCAGCTAGGTAGTGACATCATCCAGCTTACGTATAGTCAGTAGTACCGCCTACCCCCTGTAGAGGGCGCTTTTTGTAGTTTTAGTTTCCCGGGCCTGCTGCTGCACACAGAGATAGAGAGTCATTCGCTGTTCAACTTGCCTAGAGAAAAGAGCTCGGCTCTAATAGATCTCTCCACTCCACTAAAGACTAAAAGCAGGAACTGGTGAAATTCTATTTAACCTAGTTAGCCACAGCCTGACATTGTCAAAAAGGTAAATGAACTATCTTTTGTTTCATCGCGATGTACTGATATTATTGTTGAATTATGTTGTGACATTTGCCATGTTTAGAATTGTGATTGTTAGTCAAACTTTGCATGACCACGTGGCAAACATGACCGGTTGTGACGCCATGACGTAGTCACTAAGGACCCTCTGTTGTTTAGCCTATTTGTATTATTGCAGACCAGTGGCTGTACCAGAGAATGTGTATAATATTAATTATTTCTCTATGGGTGTAGTTAGCCATGATTTATATTTATATATTTATAGGAATTAGAGTGGAGATTCCAGTGGACCATGGACTTAGCAGAATGTTCGTCGCTTATATATATATATATATATATATATATATATATATATATATATATATATATATATATATGTGTGTATGTGTGTGTGTGTGTGTGTGTGTGTGGAGCTAATCACTGCTATTTCTGCCTTCAGTGAGACGCTCTGCACACACCTAGTATACACGGTGTTGCAGAAATTCGTCTCATATGTTACAGACAAGCAGGTATCGTGGGCCCGATCAGAAGCAAGACAAGTAAAAGTCTTCACTGACATTCGGCCCGTATTGGAGCCTCAAGCACTGCGCGACGAGAGCCCACCAGTCTGTCAACAAGGAGAAGAATCCACAACAACACAGCTCATCAAAGAATCAACCACAGCACAGCTCGTCGAATCTAGAGCTAAGTTACATTTGCACCAGTGCACCCAACCTGTTAGAAAAAGACATCACTAGTCCACCTTTCCAGAAGACTGACCCGTTGGGCAGAACGCACGAGTAGCCCGATGAAGAAACAGTAGCTGAATAGAATTATCCAGGAGCGAACCATTCGAAGTGACATTTGAACTTTTAAGTTAGTATCGTGGTTAGCAGATTTTGTGTTGAGTAGAGGAAATAAATGTGTGATATTTACTGTTAACAAGTGGCTTGACTTACCTATGTTTCATAGCCGTTTGAGAGCTAGTGTGACAGTGATCTTTTACCATTTTCTTTCTATCTCTGTACCCCAGCCTAAACACAGACCGAGCTAAACTTATAAATGTATTAAGTTGAGTCACCGGGAGATTTACTAGCGATCTCCATCGACGAAAGACGAGTGGGTAATAGCATTCCATTGTGCAGAGCCCAGCAACAATAGACCCACCGTCACATCGGCAGGCATTTTATGCAGATTAATGGCAGTGGCCTGCAAAGAGTATCGTGGCACTAGTAGCCGGCAACCCGGTTTACTATCGGAATCAACGCGCTTCATCGCCTTGCATGGTAAATACTTTTATGTCCCTCTTACGAGGGGTAAACGAAAATTAACATTTCAGATTGGGCCGTGTTCTTGAGGTGGTGGGGGCCGTGTTCTCAAGGTGGTGGGGCCGTGTTCTCAAGGTGATGGGGGCTGTGTTCTCAAGGTGGTGCCCGAGAGGCGCGAGTCATATACTCCGGTCGACTACAATAGTAAGTTTTGTTGCACAACATAATAGCTATTACTTTGTGTTGGAGGATTGTGAGGCGGAGCAGGTGTGTTGTGACATTACCATATAGGTGTATTGGGAGCATTTCCTTCTAAATTCCATACTATTAACTTTTCGCAGTATTTTGTTGACTGATATAATCCGCAAAAAATGGACATCGACATCGTCATCGTGATCATCATCATCATCATCATCATCATCATCATCATCATCATCATCATCATCATCATCATCATCATCATCATCATCATCATCGTGATCATCATCATCAGGAAGTATTTCTTATAGTATGCTTTTTATGATGTTTTTAATGTATTATATATTAATTAATACTCCTTAGGATGAGTTTATAAACCGAGGTCCACTCTGTGCACGCACGCAATTCAACCCAAGGACTTTAAAGATCCTGACGCTCATGTATTAGGTGTGTGCTGACTACACAAATACACCCAGCACGCACTGTGTCCCTTTCTCCCCATGCCCGGTCGATTAGGATTGATCTCAGTGGTCTGGGCGTCAGACTATGCGCACAAAGGTTACAAGTGGACGCCTAGGGTGGCTTGAGTTAGATCTTGTATCGGCCAGCGCCTTGAGCAGTTCTGGAGCTGGAAAAGCGCTATGTCAAGACAATGACATAAATACGTACGTGTATTCTGGTGGGTCAAATCTGTTTTTGTGTTACACGCTTGGAGAATAGTATCCCCACTTTCTGGAAATTTAGTGCTTTAAATTCCCACTGTCGCTGTCTTTCTCCTCATTTGCTCTTTCTAATTCCTGCTCTGTCCTATCAATCTGCTATACTATCGTCTTCTTCGCTAGCCCAGTCTCCTACCTTTTTTCTTGAAAACTCTTCCTGGACAAAACTCCTTGTTTGTGTATGGGGTCTGTTGGATCAGCTTGGGAATGTTGGACGCTTTCTGCCCGGTGGTCACTAGGGCTTCCTAGGATGTTATTATTTAGCAATATAGGCATTTAATATGTATGTGTTTTGTTGATAATTTATAATGATGTTTGTATTCTATTTTGTTTTTGTAACCGGGGGTTTGATTAGTTGGGGTAAAGCCTCAGCCGTCCCCTGCGTGGGTTGTCTTTATTGTAAAGTGACTGGCCGGTGGAGGGCATTCAATTTTCCCACTAGGGTTATTTCAGCAGATCTTTTATGCGGATCGGGGGTTGTCCGGTCCTGATTTGGCTCGGAAGAGTCCGCTGGACCTAAAGCAACTATCAATCAATCAATCAATCAACACGCTTGGAACTTCGGGCAAATGACCAGCGTGAATTATTAGATGAATTCTTCTTCTTCTTCTTCTTCTTCTTCTTCTTCTTCTTCTTCTTCTTCTTCTTTTTCTTCTTCTTCTTCTTCTTCTTCTTCTTCTTCTTCTTCACCTTCTTCTTCTTCTTCTTCTTCTTCTTCTTCTTCTTCTTCTTCTTCTTCTTCTTCTTCTTCTTCTTCTTCTTCTTCTTCTTCTTCTTCTTCTTCTTCTTCTTCTTCTTCATCTTCTTCACCTTCTTCTTCTTCTTCTTCTTCTTCTTCTTCTTCTTCTTCTTCTTCTTCTTCTTCTTCTTCTTCTTCTTCTTCTTCTTCTTCTTCTTCTTCTTCTTCTTCACCTTCTTCTTCTTCTTCTTCTTCACCTTCTTCTTCTTCTTCTTCTTCTTCTTCTTCTTCTTCTTCTTCTTCTTCTTCTTCTTCTTCTTCTTCTTCTTCTTCTTCTTCTTCTTCTTCTTCTTCTTCTTCTTCTTCTTCACCTTCTTCTTCTTCTTCTTCTTCTTCTTCTTCTTCTTCTTCTTCTTCTTCTTCTTCTTCTTCTTCTTCTTCTTCTTCTTCTTCTTCTTCTTCACCTTCTTCTTCTTCTTCTTCTTCTTCTTCTTCTTCTTCTTCTTCTTCTTCTTCTTCTTCTTCTTCTTCTTCTTCTTCTTCTTCTTCTTCTTCTTCTTCTTCTTCTTCTTCTTCTTCTTCTTCTTCTTCTTCTTCTTCACCTTCTTCTTCTTCTTCTTCTTCTTCTTCTTCTTCTTCTTCTTCTTCTTCTTCTTCTTCTTCTTCTTCTTCTTCTTCTTCTTCTTCTTCTTCTTCTTCTTCTTCTTATTATTATTATTATTGTTATTATTATTGTTATTATTATTGTTATTATTATTCGTTGTCAGGCATTTCAATGAATTTACCACAGTAAGCCAACGATGCGTGATTTTAATACTAATATAAATAAGAATAGCTTCTTAGACAAATACAAACGAATTCCACCGCAGCAGCATCACGCGGGAAATAAATATATTTCCATTAGAAACCTTTTATGTGTTCGGGTGATAGTTGTAATTCTTATCAACCTGGCACAAAAAAAAAACAACAAAAAAAAATTCTGGAAACAAAGCAATACAACTTTTTAACAACCGGAGACAGTAATTCACGGAGTAATTGCGTGTTATAATCCGTTATCTGCCACACAGAACTAGTTCATATATATAGTATATAGCATACGACAGCCGTTGGTATTTAGTTGTTTTTTTTTTCCCCGCTCAATGAGCATTAATATTTTTGTGGAGACCTGCGCTATACAAGACTACATCATCATCATCATCATCATCATCATCATCATCATCATCGCTATACAAGAATACATCATCATCATCATCATCATCATCATCATCATCATCATCATCATCACCGCTATACAAGACTACATCATCATCATCATCATCATCATCATCATCATCACCGCTCTCATACAAGAATACATCACCATCATCATCATCATCATCAGCATCATCAGCATCATCATCATCAGCATCATCATCATCCCCATCATCAGATTTATTATTTTATTTATTTGTCCTTACATAGCGCTTTTCCTGCTCAAGAGCTGCTCAAGGCGCTGGTCGGTACAGGATTTAACTCAAGCAGCCAGAGGCGCCCACTTGCAGCCTTTGGGCGCATAGTCTGACGCCCAAACGGCCGAGCGCAATCCTCCAAATCTAACAATGGGCGACCGGGGATGGTTGGCAAGGGACCTACTGCTTGCTGGGTGTGTAGCCGGCACTCACCCGTTTAGGACATAAGCGTCAGGTTCTTTAAAGTCCGTGCGATGGGATGCATTCGGGCATAGTCTAGATCTCGGTTTATACTACTATCATCATCACTCATCATCATCATCATAATGTTAGATACGTTGAATCCATTATCAAAATAAAAATTCTGTATAATAGCTGTTATGATAGCTCGGTGCTAACATTAATTATAGTGGTTTCCTTTTTATCCATGATCAGCTTAACTTTAAAGTGTGTCGTGGTTGTCGTCATCATCGTCTGAAGACACCACCGGTACCCTTTTATTTATTTATTTATTTAAATTTATTTCATGGTTCTTATATAGGCTGGTCAAGGCGCTGGCCGATTCAGAATCTAACACAAAGCCGCCCGAGGCGCCCATTTGCAGCCTTTGGGTGCATCGTTTGACCCCCAGACAACTGCGCACAATCATAGTGAACTGTCTCCTTTTTCTGCCCTGCCGATAGACATGGAAGTACCAATAAATCGGTCCCAACCAAGCATTAACTGCGCTGGTTGTTGCTTAACTTCAGAACATTACAACAGGACGGAAAGGAACAGGAATACGTACGTGCGCGAATCTCTAAGCCCCCTGCGTAATCTTTAGACTCCACGCGATGCCCATATTTGGCCCTGAATCAACGAACATTACAGGTAAAAACTTCCAACTATCTTACCATTAGTGGGAAGAGAATTAAATAGGTTTGAAGGAGATCAAACACGCCAGAATAAAAGATTCTCTTTAAGGTATACAGATGTTTCGCTAAAACGCTGCGTCGAGAGTTACAAAAGCCAACTGAGTAATAAAATCCCTTTCACAAAACACCATATACTGCAGCCTGGTGAAGTTTTTTCAGTATAATGAACGCAGGCGCATTAGCCAAGAAGAATAGAGTTTGGATCCTCTCATTCTTTACCAAGCTCCGTTTGTCTTAGTTCATGCACCTGTGGTTTGAAGCGGCAGGGATAGCTCAGTGGTCAGAGCGCACGACTTGTGTGAGTGCATCTTGGGCGACGTGGGTTCGAAGCCTGACTTCAGCAAACAATTTTGTGATTGCTGGATATTACGGGCCAGCGCCATGAGAAGCTCTCTGAGCTTGTAAGTGGGCTATATAAGAGAAATCTCTTATGAAGCATATAGATCCCACACCGCGTAGCTGAGACTACCTAAGCATAAGGTCGGCGAGTCTCTGCTACGCACTGTAGAAGCCCGTAAAGCGTGACTTCAACACTTTTAAACAGGACTGGAGCCCGGTATTGGGAAACTAGAGCGAGACTTTATTTTCATTTGAATGTCACCTTAGGTTGGCGTTTGCTTCCGGAGGAAGTACTTTCCCGAGACCTCGGACAATTAGTATCCTTTTACGTTTCTGCTAGAAATAGTCACGTGATTTGGTGTGTTTTTAGTTTTATTTTTATGTCAAACTCGAAAACGTCGGGCTTGGGAGGGGTTGAAAAGGGGGAGGAGGGGCAAAGAGATATTGGAAGAAGAGGAACAGTGAAGGAGGGAAGGGAGGCGTGAGGGGTGGGTGGGAAGGGAGTGGGAGGGGTGGTGTATTTAGATTTGGAAATCGATGAGGGTGATGGAACTCCAAAAAAACCGGCTACCTACGGAAAGAGGATCCATACATAATCTCGCGACTGAGGTTTTGTATGTTTAGCTTTGAGTATGACTTCCTGAGTAGCAGCAACCAGTAGCTGTACTTGTAAGTCACGTACGTCCTATTAAAGAAAATACAATAAAATTAAATTAAAGTATATTAATTAATGGATACGGATTTAGCGTAATCTTGAGAGAGAGATAGTGGCAGGCCAGATACTCAAACTCCGAGGTGCATTATCACTTTTTCGATTACTCCTGGTTAAGTGGAAGGGGAAATAGTGCCATTATGTATCGTCGACACTTCAAACTTAAGCAGTGTAAGCAGAAGAAATAAATAATAATACAATCTTGTGACTATTTAAAAACATGCCTTGCAGTTGGTAAACATATCATTCGATAAATAGTAACTTATTTTCCTAATCCGTCCAAATCAAATAAACTTTCTAGTACGGATTTCTTTGACGACTTCCCAAAGCTTCTTACTGACGTTTGCCTCAGCGCTAAAAAAAATGTCTTGATTGTTGGTGACATGAGCTTCCACATGGACGAGCCTTTAGAATCCAATACAAAATGTTTTGTACGCATGTGTGAACCACCGGGATTTTCTCAGTTGGTGGCAGAGCCGACGCATGGCTATTGTCATACACTTGACATCATTTTAACAAAGTCTCCTGGTCTGGTACGGTCCGTGTCTGTTAAAAGCTTGCTGGAGTCTGACCACTTTCTCGTTAAGTTTGAATTGGATTTATCGCTACAGCGTGCTCCCCGTGTTGTTGTCAAGCGTCGTAATCTTTAAAGGAATGGATCGCGAGAAATTCAGAGATTATATTTCTAATTCTCCGTTGGTTCTCGACCCTCCCGTCGATGTCAATGTGCTCGTTGATCTGTACAACGAAGTTCTTTCTGGGCTGTTAGATACCTTATAAATACGCTCCTGAAGTTGTGGGACACGTACCGGTGTAACAGGCCGGAATATACCCCTGGCTACTTTATACCCTGGGTATAATGTAGCCTAGGCGGGTTTAACCCCCTGGGTATAGATCAGCCTAGGCCAGGTCATACCCCTCGCGCCCGGAATATACCCCAACCTAAAGAGATTTCACTCATGGGTTTGTTGTACATGACCGTTTGCGTGACCAACTCTCAGGTAACAGCCTTTTGCTTGCGTGTAAAAAAAATAAAAACCTGAGTGAACTCAGCTAACAGCCTTTATCTTGCGTGTAAAAAAAAAATCCAAACCTAAAAAACCCTAACCCTAACCCTATCTATCTATCTATCTATCTATCTATCTATCTATCTATCTATCTATCTATCTATCTATCTATCTATCTATCTATCTATCTATCTATCTATCTATCTATCTATCTATCTATCTATCTATCTATCTATCTATCTATCTATCTGAGTGCATCAGAACAATTACAACACATAAATTAATAATAATAATACTAATAATAAGGATATTTATATAGCGCTTTTTCCCAATGAACAACATCAGTTCAAAGCGCAGTACTCACGCATTCATTCTAAACATCCGGCTTCATACAAAATAAAATCAGACACTTGCTAACGAATAAGAGACAAGGGAGGGAGGGAGAAGGGGAGAGCTAAGAATGGGTGATGGGGTGGGTGGATTAAAGTGTAACGTGAAGGATAAGGTCTTCCGTAGTGGGGGGGTGGGGGGTTATAATGGGCAGGAGAGGGTTAAACGAGCCTAGCCCAGATAATACCCAGGGGTATAGTCTGGGCTAAGCCAGTGTATACGGGGGCATAGTCTGGGCTAGGCCAGTTTATACCCTGGGTATACTTGAGGCGGGGTATAATCTGGCCTGCTACACCGGACCGACCCACTACCCCGTTGATAAACGAAGATTGTGCTGTATGCCAGGTTGGCACGCCGTCGAGCTGATCACTGTAAACGGAAGACCGGTCTCGCTGTATTGATGGCGACATCTACAAAAAAGCTATAAACAATTTAACTTCTTCAATTAAGATCGCGAAAGCTTGATATTTTCATGAGCAAATTGAATCTACATCTGATTCAAAACAGGTATTATTATTAGTGAGCAGTCATTTGAATAATTCTGATCGTTTCCCCCCAAACAATCCGGATATGGATGACTAAATAGCAGCAAATGCGTTCCATGCGTTTTTCTGGGAGAAGATTGTCTTGTCGTGTCTTTCCTTGAGCGCCCACAATCATAATGTTGATCTCGTGGCACTTAATGGGTGTACGCACATGCGCGAGGCCGAATCGCAAGAAGATGAAGTTAATTAATACCATACTGTTTGTATTGCCATCACTGGGATGGGGGGGGGGGAGGGAGGGATGTAGGAAGAGTGAGGCTCTGATTAAAAAGGTAAGAGCTGACTTCTCAGATGTGTTGAAAAATGATGACGATGACGAGTCTCCTTATGTTAATTCATCTCCAAGTAGTTCATTGACAGAATTTTAACTTTTGAGAGAGGAACATATCATAAAATTACTGATACGTTCGAATAAGTCCCACCGCCGTAACTCAAGTGGTAAAGCGTTTGCCTGGCACCCCGATGACTCAGGTTCGAATTCTGTGGTGGGCGAAATAAAAAAAAGTGGCAAGTACCACTGTCCCTTTTAGCAGTAGTACTATGATTGCTCTGGTGGTTTAGTGTTGATTTAGGGACCCACTCCTCTTTCCATTGGATGCTTATCCCCGTGTGCCGTATCGCCCATGTTGGATGTAGGCGTTAAAACCTCAATGTTCATTCAGTCACCCACGTTCGAATAAGACAACGGCTGTTGTCGATCCTATACCGACCAAGCTGGTTTTTGAGTTTCTTGACATCTTTTTGCCTATCATCTGCTTGATTGTGAATTCTAAAGTCAGGTGTTGTTCCCGACGCGATCAAAAAAGCAGTGGTTAGACCTCTTTTTGAAGAAACCGTCACTAGACTCGGATCTTCTTGGCAATTACCTGCCAGAATCGAACCTTATATTTCGAAAATACTGGAGGGGACTGTGGCAGATCAGCTACGTCAACACTTGGATACTCATAATATGCAAGAACTGCATCAGTACTGAGACTGCTCTCTTAAGAGTTATGAATGACCTTCTATCTATTGTTGATCACGGTGATATTGTTCTGTTAGTCTTACTTGGAGGGAGTAGTGCATTCGACACCATTGATCACCATTTTCTCATTTGTAGGCTGCACAGAGACATACATATTAATCAGGTTGCTCTTTCATGGTTTTCTTCATTTTTTTAACCGTACACAAGATGTGATTGTTGGTCAGTCTCAGAGTCATTCATCCCGTTTGCTTCTTCTCTGCGGAGTTCCTTAGGGCTCTGTGTTAGGGCCCCTCCTGTTTTTCATGTACACCAGAGAGAGCTACTATTGTCGACAATCACTTCCTCGCTGATGACACCGAGATGGATACAGCCATTCCAGATGCAGCTATAAAAGCGATAACTAATGTTGAAGAGTGTCACATTATCGGCTCCGCGCTTTCGGCTGGAGTACGTCGAGCATCTCCGCTCTTCAGACTGGAGTGCGTCGAGCAATCTTTGCTCCGCAAGTCCTCGGCAGGGGGATCGCTGACTTGGTGGATGTTTGGCTGCTTCAGAGCGTCTGATCAACGCGGCTGTTGGGCATCAACTCCAGAGAGAGGTGTTAAGTCAGCGTGAGCACGAGCTCCGGCACTTACCATTCGCCGAGGTGTTGGGCACCTTTTTCCTACCACCGCTTGCCTGCATTTTTCACTACGGCGGCCTGCCCATTACGTATGCCTCGCCGTTCCGTGTTTTCCATCACTGCGGCGGCTTGAGGCTTGCTTGCCCACACCTGCTCATGGAAGACGATCAGTCCCCAGCCTATGTCAGCCGAGATGATGTCGCTCCTTCGGCTTGGAGTGGGGACCCATCCCGTCGTGTGCCGACTGACTTCAGAGCTGTCTCGTGCTGTGGGAGATTCCGAGTCGACCTTCCACCAAAACCTACAACCTTCATTTTCTTCGCTTCTGGGCTCCGTTCGTCGGTCGTCGGCTGTTCTGCTTGGAAGGGCCCTCCCTGTCAGTCTTCCGTCGTCCGCACCCACGGCAGCCCTCTCCTTCTTTCACTACTACTGGGCGACGCGTGACTTCCCGTGGGGGGTGGCGCCTCCGGACTGCAGGTCTTAACCGCCGGGACTCCGCGCCTGCCTACCTGCTGCCTTCTGCCCTCACTGTTACAGCGTGCTTCTCTCCACCGGCCCTCTCACTTCACCGCGGCGCCGTTGGCCTCCTGAGAGGGTGGCGCCTCTGGAGTTAAAAGTTGCTTGCAACGCCACGGACCCCTTCGGTCGCCAACGTCCTACTGGGATCACCTGCACTCCACCTCACCTCTACGTCGAGCGATTCTTCGGCCACCCTTTATTGCCAGCGAGTTGGCACTTCATCCAGATCTTCTAGTCAACATCATCAACCAGCTACCTACGCAACGTTCTTCTTTGTTTTCTTCAACATGGCCGAATAGGCACACTACTACTACTGACCATCAACACCTCGTCCCCTTTACGCTCATGTGTCCGGGGACGTAAATCTACGTAACGAACGAACGATGAAGAGTGTTGTAGTGAGGTCAAAGTCTGGATGAATACAAACAGATTTAAACTAAATTATGTGAAAACCGAAGTCTTGCTTGTTGATCCACGTGCGAGTAGAGCTGAGGTCCCAGTTGACAGTTTGTGGTCAAACCAAAATTTATTTCTCTAATGTCGTGAAGTCTCTTGGCGTTCACGTCGATGCTGATCTGTGAAGAGTCTGTAACATATTGTTCGTGGGTCAAGTGTCCACCTGTACTTCACCATGTCCAACCCAATACTACATAATTATACAATTATGAGAGTCCGTTTCCTTTATTCGAGTGCCAAATATAGTTTTAGCTAGGTAGGTCTATATCATAGGCGCCAAATTGTTATATAATTGTACTCACAAAGCTTGCACTCACTACTTTCAAGAGCGTCTAATTCAGGACATTGGCCGACAGAAGAAGAAGAAGAAGAAGAAGAAGAAGAAGAAGAAGAAGAAGAGGAAGAAGAAGAAGAAGAAGAAGAAGAAGAAGAAATTACCCTATTAACACCACAAGCGTGTACACTCATTGACCTAGATGAGTCAGTGCGTGCAGGAGCACAATAAGCTTTGGTACTTTTGTCAGATCCCTTTGAGTATGATCTTTTGTATTGCTTTTTTGTGGGTTGTTGTTGGGTGCGTAACTAAACCCCAGCTCCCCCCCCCTACACCTTATCCCCTCGCCCTCTTTCCCTCCATCCTCCCTCCATCTTGAACTGTTTAAGACATTTTGCTTGTTCTCTCTCTCTCTCTCTCTCTCTCTCTCTCTCTCTCTCTCTCTCTCTCTCTCCCTCCCCACCACCGACCCATTCACCCCACAGAGTAGAGTATTAGGTTATCCACATAATTGTGTTCTATAAGGACTAGTGAAAGGGAGGGAGCGGTGCCGGTCGGGCTTTAGTCCCGGGGACCATTCACCCCACAGAGTGGAGTATTAGGTTATCGACATAAATGTGTTCTATGAGAACTAGTGAAAGGGAGGGAGCGGTGCCGGTCGGGCTTTAGTCCCAGGGACCGCTACGGTATTCGGACTGGTCTCTTCTCGAGATCTGAAAACGAACTAGCTAGCTAAATGGCTGGAGATGGATGGATGGATGGATAGATAGATAGAATGATTGATAGATTGGTAGATAGATTGATAGGTAGGTAGGTAGGTAGGTAGATAGATACATAGATGAACAGATATATACATGCATACATAGGTAAATAGATAAGATAAAATGGGTGAGTATGTGTATTCATGTATTCATGGATAGCAGATAATCAAACAAAAAAGTATACTTACCTTCTCCTCCTCCTCCTTCTTCTTCTTCTTCTTCTTCTTCTTCTTCTTCTTCTTCTTCTCTCTCTCTCTCTCTCCTACCATCTTCTCCTCAATCTTCAGCTCTCTTTCTTCTCCTTCTCCCTCATCTCATGCAGCTTTGACCCGGAACGGTTATCAAGGAATGCAAAAACGCAGACCTGCCAAAAATGTCTACATGTTTTCATCATAAACGATACCAATTATAAAAGACATAAACATGTTCCTCTTGTTTAGACAGGATGTGCTGTACACGACTGCTCCACCTTGCGAAATACGGATTTGTGGACTTTGTCCAACTGACTTATTGGCTTCACTTGATCTCGTGTGAAGTCCAAAGTCGGTAATAGCTGTGCAGAAAACATGGCTTAAAAGGTTTATGCTTATCTTTCGGTCCTCTAGGTGCGTCAGATTATAACACAGGTCTGTCGTTGGTAGTGATGCCGTGCTTGTCCTCAATTAAACTATTAAGGCATATCCATGGGCAGCTTAACTAATCCTCTCTCTCTCTCTCTCTCTTCCGCCCTTCCTCTCTCTCTCTCTCTCTCTCTCTCTCTCTCTCTCTCTCTTTCTTTCTCTCTCTCTAGCTCGCACGATCTGAAATGATCGGAAATATATTCATACTGTGGAGCAAAAGCATTTAAATGTGTTAGAAAAAAGTATTACCATTATGACGTCACTCGATATACAAAGGTTGTGTTGTAAAGACCAAGGCATCTGTACACTAATTACAAACCAAATGTAAAGGGATAAAAATAATGAAATGAATAAATAAAAATCAATAAATACCAAAAACAGATGACGTAACGTTGAATACGTCACTCGATTTGCATAAATTTGGTTTTACATTGGAGGCAAAGGCAAAGTAAAAGTACATACCAAATTTGAACCAAATCCCTCCAGTATTTTGGAGGAAAATGGGATTAGACAAATAAAAAATATAAGAAAATAAAAGAAAGATGATGACTTCATATGAAAACATTTTGTCATCTGGTAGGGATCATTATGTTCTAACTACGTACCAAGTACTAAGTTTAATTTTTTTAAAATTCGTTCATTAGTTTCCAAAGAAATGCGCAAGTCATTTTTGGATGGACGGACAACGCAAAAAGCAATAGTTACAGCTCTGGAACTAATTAAAAAAAATATCAAATAAAAAGTCAATTAGGGCTCATTAAAATAAAATGGGACATGTTCAACTTACTAGACAGTTCCCAATGCCCCTATAAGCTTGAACACAAAACGGCATTGGGATGGGAACAAACAGTCATGTAAACAGTATTAAAAGTTATTGACATTATTCTTCGTCTTGATGGACTATACACAGCATCCAGAAGAAGAAGAAGAAGAAGAAGAAGAAGCAGAAGAAGAAGAAGAAGAAAAAAAAAAGAAGAAGAAGAATAGAACTGTAGGATTATAGGATTGTGGGAACATAGTTTTGAGATTATATACGGCGGGGATTTTAGGAATGTGGGGATGTAGTTTTGGGATTATAAGACTGTGGAAACATTGTTTGGGGATTATAGCACTGTGGAAAAATAGATTTATGGGGAACTTTAAGCCGTTGAAAGATGAGAGCTTTGAGAACATAGAAATACTGGAACATAATAGCTGTGCACACAAAAGAATTGTGGAATCAAAGAGCTGCCTGATCACAAAGCTACCAAGTTTTCAAAACTTTGATCCGCGAGATTTTCATAGACAGGAAGATGAGACAGAGAGCTAAAAGCCAAAGTACATCAAACACAGCGGATTAAAAAGTTCTCTATACAAGTATTTCGCAAAAAAAAACCTACTTCAGTTTAAAAGCAGCAGGGTTTTGTGGTGTCGAAGAGCAGTTGGAACATGCGTCCCCTGTACTATGCACGTACAGTAAAAATTTTGTGTTTGTAGAAAATGGTCGCTATGTCTTATTTATGGACTAAAGAAATACGATTCCTTTTATATACAATTTCTTCGGCGGAATTTACACCGTACAGGGAGGTTCTCAATTATGACCTCGTAGCATGAAATACCTTCGGTCGTCAAATATGTTCGCAGTGATTTGCTGTGTTTGAAATTCTGCTTTGCCTAGTATACATAGTATACATAAACATGAAAATAATATAAATAAAATAAATAAATAAATACATAAATATATTAATTAATAAGTGATTTGACGACATATCTACATGGTGTTAGAATTTATAAAATTAGTTTTATTGGAATTCCTATAAGAAAGAAAGAAAAAAGAAAACCAGTGTTTCCCAAAACGCACATGTATGCGTCAGAGACGCACAAAAACTGAAAAAGGACGCATGAAAAAAAAACAGGTGCGTCACAAGGGACGCAACGTTTTTGTTTTTTTTACTGCCGTTATGTATCCTGGCACCTCTGAGCTATCGTGCGCCCGAGCCGAGTAAGCGCGGTGATCTCCCCTACCCACTGACCGCGCTGACACGCATGCGTAGCCTTTTTGTTTGCTTCCAAAAAGCTGAAACATGTCGCTCGACACATGGCTACGGAAAACGATAACCCGCAGAAATGCGGAAGACGGTGCAATCGTTGAATGTTAAATCATGTTCAGTTCTCCCTGTGGCAATGATGATCTTGTCTGTAATACGCAGTTGAACAGATTTTTTTGTCTCTTTTTTTTTCTTCTGGTCATCGACTTAGTCCCCTCTAACACTAACTGCTTTTACCACTGACCTATATTTACACAGAGACAATTTGTCAGTACATGCAGATTGATGTGTGTAAATTGTCGTATGACCATTTCATGTTTGTTCTATGGTCATTTTATGTGATTTTAAGGTTCCTCTAGTCAATGATGGATTCCTTTGTAACATTTATCAGATTAGTATTCCTTTTGTTGTGTTGCTTGTTTTATGGCTATTCATAATTTTCAATAAAGTTGAATTGAAAACTAAGCTTTGTTTGACTTTGAGGCGTATTTGTGTGTCCGTGATGTTGGTAATCAAAATCAAGGAAATGTAGGAATTGTAAGGGGACTCTCAAATTTTGTAAGGGGACTCTCCAAGGACTCTCTGAAAAAAAAGCTGTGGGAAACACTGAAAACAAAGAAAGACAGAAGAAGAAAGATAGGATAGAACAACATAAGTACATGTTACAAACATACCAAATAATTAATTAGTGTGACTATTTATCAGAGTGTACGTCCTTCGTAATGTATCATGTTTAAAACTTATAATGCACTTGCAACTGAATTTTATGACATGACATTTATTATAAACTAGAAAAACCCTTAGAATTAGCGGCAACATTGTATGTGCACCCGCGTTAGCATGGTAGTGTTTCTCGAAATCTATTCATTCAAATTTCTCACCATTTATGAAAATCTGTTATTTTAAACTATTTGAATTCTAAATGGAACAACTATCTCTCTTCTCTCTGTGATCACGTTTTGCATGCTTTGGCGTTTCAGAGACAATTTTTTTTCATTGTTACATTGCAATGCAGCATCAAATTTGAGTCTGAAATGTGCCACAAGGAACATGTTTAACAAAATTTCATGTGGTAAAATAACTAAAATATGCCATTTTCATTGGATGAGTCACTTTGCACCGTTACATTATTATTGTAGGATTTAGGATGTCTTGTTGTTTCGATTTTTTTTAATATCCAATTTTCTGTGACTTAGTTTGACACTGCGGTAACATTTTACTGCGACGTATTTACCATACACCCTTCTGATTTATGTACATGAAATGTAGCAGTGAGGTAGACATTTCAGGAGATATTTTTTTCTGATTGTTATATACACAGTGAGTCATGTTTGGTAATGAGGGTTGTTGCGGTTTGGTCATAGTGGTGAGGGTGGTGGTTGTTTTGGTGGCAGAGGTTGCTGTTATTGTTTCTGTTGTTGTGCTAGTTATTTGCAATATTGTGAATGTAGCTGCAGTAGCTTTGCATTTATTTTGACTTATATTTATTAATGACTAAGGTGATGGAGTTGGTGGTGATAGTAGTGGTAGTGAGGATCGTGGTGGTAGTTGTTGTTACTGTAGTGGCAGTGCTTTTGTTAGTGTTGGTTGTGGTTGTGGTAGATATTGTAGTAGCAGTGCTGATATTATGTTTTTGTAGTTGTTTTTGTAGGAGTAGTAGCAGCAGCAGCAGCTGCTGTTGTTGTTGTTGTTTTTGATGATGATGATGATGATGATTGTGATAATAATGATGGTTTCTTTGTTGAAGCTGCTGATGTTGTTTATGGTGTTGTTGTTGCTGCTGCTAATGTTAAGGAACGTACCGACAAATTACGGTATAACGTTTCCTCTCCAATGACCAATGCGTTCAAATAATCCATAATGCAGATTGTCACGGACCGGGTTTATACTAGTCCGGTGACTTTTTGTGTGTTGTAGTATCTTCCTGTGTGAAGATATAAATGCTAATATTTTCTTTATTGAAAATTGAATGCTGATTGGCTGAGCTAGTCATGTGACAACTAGCCAATCACATTCAAACTGGTGGGAGTCTTCTTTTGTATCACGGAGTGAGTGGTTGTGTGTTGTACTTCTGGCAGCTGTTGACTGCAGGTATATATATTGTTTATCATTGAAATATGTGTTATAAACGTAATAATATTGAACCATGATTATATTCTACTTATTGTGGAATAAGAATTAATAATAGATAATTTTGATATTAGTATGAAGATGGATAAGGGGGGTGATGGAGATGGTGGATCGTTGTATATTTTTGAGTAACGAATTGAAATTGGATTAGTATTTGATTTGAGGTTGAAACCTCAACTTGCAATGTATAGTATTATATTTATTTTTGTGAATGAAAGTAATTAGCGGCAAGAATGTAATAATTAGTTGTTATAATTAGTTTTACAATTTTTGCGTATATGTGAACTGTGTTCTACACATATGAGTTTTGAATTATTATATTGCTGGTCTGGTCCCGTGACAGAGAGAGAAAAAGGTATATGTGGAAATACAGAGGAGTTTCTATGTATCAAGATATTTAGTGGGGAAAACTTGTATGTTTTCAGAAGTCTCCGGCTGAGGGGCCTCGAGGCGAAAGAGAAAGAAGAAGGAAGACAGAAGAGAAGGAGAAGAAGGAAGAAGAAAGAAGAAGAAGAAGAAGAAGAAGAAGAAGAAGAAGAAGAAGAAGAAAACAAGAAGGAGAAGAAGACGAAGACGAGAAGAGGAATAAGAAGAAGAAGAAGAGAAGGAGAATAAGAGGACGAAGACGAGAAGAAGAAGAAGTCGTGAAGAAGAAGGGTGGAAGTATCGAGAAGGGGCCAGAGAAGAAGCCAAAGAAGAAGACGAAGAAGAAGACGAGAGAAGCAACCACTGCTACATCATCAGCAGCAGCAACCACTGCTACATCATCAGCAGCAGCAACCACTGCTACATCATCAGCAGCAGCAACCTCTGCTACATCAGCGGCAGTAGCAACCACTGCTGCATCATCAGCAGCAGCAACCGCTACCACAGCAGCAGCAGTGAAGGATTATTGGGAAAAGGCGAAGAGGACGATAGGGAGAGGAGAAAAACCCAGGATAAATTGAGAGAAGGACAAGGATAAGCAGAAGGAGGATAACATAAAGACAGAGACAGATATTAGAGACAAGGAAAGACATAGTGAATCCTAACCTCCATGAGACTAGTGGGGGATCTCTCTCTGTCGACGGACCAGATCGATATTGGTTTATTGTGACTGGTGACATTTGGATTTTTCTGACTGAGAATTATTTGTGGGTTTGTGAGATCAGTGTACAATCTCCCGGATTATCTCCTTGGAACTTTATGTGTGTGATTTGTGAATGGTATATTTAATTCACGGATTATTTCTACAAAGTACGTGAGTACAAAACTATATATATACATATTTTTCCATATTATTGATTGGGTTGTATGTACTCGTATGAGCTTTGTTGATTATTGTTTATTTTCTGTTAATAGAAAGGGGGTGTGACGACAAAAGAATTCTTGAGAGTTAGGGAGTGTGAGACGGGAGAACACGCAGAATATTCACGCACGCATTCACGCAATTTTTGATATAACCCCTTTCGTTACAGTGGTGACCCTGAAACCCGTAGTTAGTTAGTGGGAGTTAGATTATTTAATTATCTTAGTGGGAGTTTATATTGTGGGAGTTAATTGAATAAGTTGAACAGTAGAAGGGTTTTGTATAAATTTTGGGCAGGTAACTTTGGTGTGCTAACTTTGGTGTACAAGTGTGTACTGTGTAACTGATTTGTTAAATTGTTGTTCCATTTCTTTTTGGGTAGGATGTTGTTGTTTATATAGATTATACCCCGTCTCCGATTCTTTCCTTACGGGTCTGATTCTTTGTATAGTTCTGGGATCAGAAAGGGCTTAGATTCATTTTTCTTCCTGTTGTATATATATTGCTAATTCTAGTTCAGCTATTCAGTATTGTTTTGTTTTTTTTGTCTATACTTATTAGGATCCTGTCTTGTATAGTTATAGTTGTCACATCCCTATTTTAGTTGTTGTAGGTGTTTAGGATTTATTTTTGGCATTTTAACGGAACTTCCGGTGTTTTCTAGCGGAAGTAGAACTTAGTTTTGTTTTTCTATTGATTTCTTGTATTCTATTGTACCGATATTAGTTTAGAATTTTAGTTCTCTCTTTGTTGTGTTGTGATGTTGTTGTCGTTGTTTGTTTATTTAGTATAGTGTTTCATTATTATTATTATTTGTTTTGTTTTGTTTTGTTTTCATTTCAAAACAAATTATTTATAAAAACTCACTTGTCATAATTTAGATTTAAATATTGGTAGTTGACAGTTATAAATTGTTGCATTTAGTATGGTTTTCTGATGCTTGCTGTACTTAGACTGAATATAATCTAAACATTGTTCTCTTTTCTTTTATGGTATGCTGTTTTGAACTTGAACTTGTTTTCATTTTGAAATAATTTTCTTTTGTCAAACTTTAACTTGCATTGATTTTGAAATGGTATTCATCTGACAAACTTCGCTTGCTTCGATTTTGAATTATTTTTCTTTTGTCAAATCTGAATTTGCTTTTGAATTTTTGTAATAATTCTGGCCTTGTGGAACTTGGGAAAATAATTTTTGACTTGTATAACTTAAAGTTATTCGTTGAATTGTCACTTGCATTGTCTTACTTTTAATAATTTATTTTAGTTTGAATTCAACTGATCATGGTTTCTGCTGAGGAATATGATACTCTGTTTAACTCATTTTTGACTCAAGCCCAGAAGTTAGGTTTTACTGACGAAAAGCTGCAGCAGTACATTGAGCAGTGTTTTCAGAGGCATGATAGGGCCAAAGAAAGAGAACAGGAAAAGGTTAAACAGGAACAAGATGCTAAAAGGGAGGAAAAACGATTGCAGTTAGAACAGGATGCTAAAAGATTAGAGCAGGAAAGGGAGGAAAAACGATTGCAGTTAGAACAGGATGCTAAAAGATTAGAGCAGGAAAGGGAGGAAAAACGATTGCAGTTAGAACAGGATGCTAAAAAATTGCAGTTAGAACAGGAAAGAGAGGAAAAACGATTTCAGTTAGAACAGGAAAAGGTTAAACAGGATAGAGAAGCTAAAAGAGAAGAACTGGAAAGAGAGGAAAGGAAATTGAAGATGGATTATCAGATGGAACTTGATAGACAAAGCCTTAAGCTAAAGGAAAAAGAAATTGAACTTCAGTTGAAACAAGCTGAATTGCAGAGCGAGACCACTACCCCTAGGACTCGGAGCTCTAACTCTTCATTTCCCAAGTTACCCAAACTACCTGTTTTCAAAGAAGATAGGGATGACATCGATTCTTTTTTGTACCGGTTTGAGGCTCATGCTAAAGCTCTCAATTATGATAGCAGTAAATGGGTTGTTTACTTAACTGCATTGCTACAAGGCCCGGCTTTAGCTGTTTATCATTCTTTGTCTGCTGCCGGTGCAGTTTCATATGATGATCTTAAGCAAGAACTTCTTAAGAAATTTCAGTGCACTGCAGATGGATTCAGAGAAAAATTCAGATCAGTTAGGCCTGAAGTGGGGGAAAGTTTTGTAACTTTTTCAAAGCGATTTTCTCACTTGTTGGAAAGATGGATCCAGCTATCAGATTGCGAAAAGACTTTTGATGGACTATGGAATCTCATTTTGTGTGAGCAGTTTATTGCTTCTGTTTCGAGAGATCTCGCCGTGTTCTTGAAAGAAAGAAATTTGACAAAATTCGCGGCTTTGATAGACAGTGCTGAAGCATTTCGCATGGCTCACCCGGAAAAGAAATTGGCACGGAAGTCGGATGACTCAATTTTTGCATCCGCGTCGATTTCCCAGAATGTACCCACTCAGAATCAATTTCGTGGGACTGGCCAAAGATGGAATAATTTCCGGGGATCGGGATTTCGTGGCTCTCCGCGTGCAAACTACCAACCCACAAGTCCTATTCCAAATAGGGGTTTTGCACCTCAAAACATGAATAATCAACAGGGCGCTCAGAACAATCAGGTTTCTCGGGGACGCGGAAATACGTATTCTAGACCTGGTTCTCGTTTCTCAGGTAGTCCTCCTCTCAACAAAAGACAGAATAGACAGGACATAGTTTGCTATTGTTGTGGGGGGGTAGGTCACATAGCTGCATGGTGTCCTTATGCTAGTGGCAATGGATACCCAGAGACTCAAGATACTGAAAGTGGTTCGCAGAACTACCAGGACTCTCCAGTTAACACTCAGTCAGCTTTAGTCGCGGAGGTCATTTGCTCAGTTGGTGATGAAAACTGTGGTCAGCCCAAGCTAGTGTCAGGTACCGTAAATGGCCTCAAAGCAAGTGTGCTCAGAGACACAGGTGCTACTATCTGTGGAGTTCGCAAGAGACTGGTTTCGCACGACCAGTACACTGGCAGAGAGCGTAAATGTTTGACATTCGGCGGAAACATTGAGGAATTTCCGTTGGCCAAAGTGCCTGTTGACACTCCATTTTTCTCTGGCACTGTGTTGTGTTGTGTCATTGATCAACCAGTGGCCGATTTGATTGTAGGGAATTTACCAGGTGTGTCCGACCCTTTTTCGGGTGCTTCCACACTCATCAAAGATCAAGGTCATACTCATTATGTTACTACTGGTGCTCAAGACAAGAAACAAGGTATCCCACCGGTTCCTTTAGAAAAGATGCCGACTATTTCTGGAACATTCAAACAGGTTGCAGCTGATTTAGTAGAACCGATTCCTCCGCCGTCTGAGGAAGGTCACAGTTGCATACTGAGCATCATTGATATGGTAACACGTTACCCTGACACTATTCAGCTTAAACACATCAAAAACAAGATACTAGAATCTTGCAAACTAGCTCAAGAAAACATCAAAACAGTTGTAGCCAAAACCAGACACTATCATCAGGGTATTCCATAAAATCTGTGGAAATTGATCATGCTTTGGGTATATTTCTGCTATTGTATATTTAATCCTGGAAATCTATGGGAATACTGTAAAATGTTCTGTTTTTGTGCCTTTTTGATTTTTGATTTCACTGTATCACGATAACATGCTTGACTTGAATTACATATCTTGTACGTCTATTGCGCTTTGGGTGATTGCTGAATACAATATGTTTATGATTAAGATAAGTGCTAATGACCAGTTTTCTTTTTTTTTTGCTTCTTGTACAGTATAGGTGGACATGATTGTAGTAATTTTTTCTTTCTGATAAAATTCAGAAAACTCGGGCGTTTTCTTTTTGCAGGAAGGGGGTATTGTCACGGACCGGGTTTATACTAGTCCGGTGACTTTTTGTGTGTTGTAGTATCTTCCTGTGTGAAGATATAAATGCTAATATTTTCTTTATTGAAAATTGAATGCTGATTGGCTGAGCTAGTCATGTGACAACTAGCCAATCACATTCAAACTGGTGGGAGTCTTCTTTTGTATCACGGAGTGAGTGGTTGTGTGTTGTACTTCTGGCAGCTGTTGACTGCAGGTATATATATTGTTTATCATTGAAATATGTGTTATAAACGTAATAATATTGAACCATGATTATATTCTACTTATTGTGGAATAAGAATTAATAATAGATAATTTTGATATTAGTATGAAGATGGATAAGGGGGGTGATGGAGATGGTGGATCGTTGTATATTTTTGAGTAACGAATTGAAATTGGATTAGTATTTGATTTGAGGTTGAAACCTCAACTTGCAATGTATAGTATTATATTTATTTTTGTGAATGAAAGTAATTAGCGGCAAGAATGTAATAATTAGTTGTTATAATTAGTTTTACAATTTTTGCGTATATGTGAACTGTGTTCTACACATATGAGTTTTGAATTATTATATTGCTGGTCTGGTCCCGTGACAGAGAGAGAAAAAGGTATATGTGGAAATACAGAGGAGTTTATGTATCAAGATATTTAGTGGGGAAAACTTGTATGTTTTCAGAAGTCTCCGGCTGAGGGGCCTCGAGGCGAAAGAGAAAGAAGAAGGAAGACAGAAGAGAAGGAGAAGAAGCAAGAAGAAAGAAGAAGAAGAAGAAGAAGAAGAAGAAGAAGAAGAAGAAGAAGAAGAAGAAGAAGAAGAAGAAGAAGAAGAAGGAGAAGGAGAAGAAGACGAAGACGAGAAGAGGAATAAGAAGAAGAAGAAGAGAAGGAGAATAAGAGGACGAAGACGAGAAGAAGAAGAAGAAGTCGTGAAGAAGAAGGGTGGAAGTATCGAGAAGGGGCCAGAGAAGAAGCCAAAGAAGAAGACGAAGAAGAAGACGAGAGAAGCAACCACTGCTACATCATCAGCAGCAGCAACCACTGCTACATCATCAGCAGCAGCAACCACTGCTACATCATCAGCAGCAGCAACCTCTGCTACATCAGCGGCAGTAGCAACCACTGCTGCATCATCAGCAGCAGCAACCGCTACCACAGCAGCAGCAGTGAAGGATTATTGGGAAAAGGCGAAGAGGACGATAGGGAGAGGAGAAAAACCCAGGATAAATTGAGAGAAGGACAAGGATAAGCAGAAGGAGGATAACATAAAGACAGAGACAGATATTAGAGACAAGGAAAGACATAGTGAATCCTAACCTCCATGAGACTAGTGGGGGATCTCTCTCTGTCGACGGACCAGATCGATATTGGTTTATTGTGACTGGTGACATTTGGATTTTTCTGACTGAGAATTATTTGTGGGTTTGTGAGATCAGTGTACAATCTCCCGGATTATCTCCTTGGAACTTTATGTGTGTGATTTGTGAATGGTATATTTAATTCACGGATTATTTCTACAAAGTACGTGAGTACAAAACTATATATATACATATTTTTCCATATTATTGATTGGGTTGTATGTACTCGTATGAGCTTTGTTGATTATTGTTTATTTTCTGTTAATAGAAAGGGGGTGTGACGACAAAAGAATTCTTGAGAGTTAGGGAGTGTGAGACGGGAGAACACGCAGAATATTCACGCACGCATTCACGCAATTTTTGATATAACCCCTTTCGTTACACAGATTGAAGCACAAAGATGGTAAAGTGTATCGTAATATGCGCTCTCTCTCTCTCTCTCTCTCTCTTTCTCTCTCTCTCTCTCTCTCTCTCTCTCTCTCTCTCTCTAAAAACAAAAGAACAAGCGGGTCCCTTTGAAAGTAGGTAAGACTTTGACGCTGTCTGCAGATCATATCGAAAGGTTAATTTGCATCCTCAATTATCGCGGTTGACCGCTCATCGCTTATGACACGGGGACGAGACGTCATTTCCGCTTCGTCTCGGCGACGCTGATAAAGAACGTGCTTCAGTGCTTGTCTCCTCGTCGTTGTTGTTGTTGTTGTTGTTGTTTGTAGATTATAGTCACACGACACTTTCGCATATAGGTGACTACTGGACCGATTTATACTGACACCAGCGGGCCAGTTGTTGGTAAAGGGGAAAATAATATGATCACACGTTGACCAATCCGGGATTCGAACCAGCGACCTTTCGGTTACTAGCAAGACGCTCTTACCAACTGAGCTACCCGGCCCCTCTTCTCCTCGTCGCGTTATGGCATCTATAAAACGGTACGGCACTCTCTTGCTTTTCCTCAAATTCATAAGCACATATGCATAGTCCTGATGAGACCCGAAACACGCACAGGTGAAAACCCTAAGATGTTAACATAGAGAGAAATATGATGAAGATGATCTGCAAAACCTCGTCGTCTGCTTCTTGCCTGTGCATGCAGACTATAGATGCGGATTTCTGTATTGGGGTGTATAAGTAATTCCTTTGGTATGAAATCCTGATTTGTTTCGATCTTTGTTTTAGTTACCCATGCGATGGAAATGAGCTTGCCTGAGTGATTGTTGCGGGAATTTTCTGTAACAACCGCTGCAGGCTCATCCCTTGCACATAATTAAGGAATCAGTGCACAGTGATGACCTTTCATTGACTTTATTATGCTTGCTCACGGCGTTGAACGCTCCACGGCGCCCCTGTTCATGCTCCATGGCGTCCCTATTCATGCTCCATGGCGCCCCTGTTCTGTTCATGGTCCATAGCGCCCCTGTTCATGCTCCACGGCCCGCCTGTTCGCCAGGCTTGACGGATGAAGGTTATTCTCATTTGTAAGCCTACCATGTGGCCAGGTACGGGACTGCGTCTTTGCCATTTTTATCGCAACCAAAATTCAGAATTAATAACATTTTTTGTATATTTTATAGTCAGTCTTCGCTAATACAATTTTAGCTTCTTGTAGTGTTTTGATTTTTTAAACATCACTTTAAAAGATAAGATTCAGCATTCTCTGTATCAGAATCAGAATCTTTATTGTCCCCATGAAAACACAAGGAAATGTGTGTGCGGCGTACACTTCATCAACACAACGGCCTACCAGCAATAAGACACAAAAGACTTCATGGATTAAAACAACACACCACAAACAACAAAAAAGCAGTTGTACACAACACGAATGTAGCTTATCAAATTATTAAAGTCGTGCATCCTACATTCTAACCCCTAACAATAAACACCCACCTACACACACACACCCTCACACACACATGCACACACCAGAAGTTAAAAAAAATATTATAGACTGTATACTGTTAGCTTAATTGTAATCGTTCTATGTACACCACGTCGTGTCTTAGGACATAAAACTCGATTTTACTACTACTACTACTACTACTACTACTACTTGCTGCTGCTGCAGCTGCTACTACAACAGAGCACAACGTTGGCTAGGCTTGCTGTATCAGAGAGACAAAAGGCTTGTGAAGAACACAAGTGATAAAGGTGTCTCGCCGACAGAGAGGGGACTAGAGTTTATTGACAACAGTCTGGATAACATCCTTAGTAGATACTGTCCTCCGGAGATTGAGGGAATGATAGAATAGATCTATCTCTCCTTTCAATGCTGCTGCCAGTGGTTTGCATTTGTGGACTTGTGCCATAGATACAGATGGCCATATCGCTGTGGGCCAGGTGGGCTTGTTGACAATCAAGTGATAGATTCCAAAGCTTAAGAAGACGCCTCACTGAAAGCCTCAGAAAAAAAACACGAAACATCTTCATGCAGTATTATGGGCGTACATCCCTCACTAACCTGGAGTAGCCCACACGTGCTAATGAGCGCAAAGATGGCCGTATCGTTTGCATTAAAAATAACGAGAAAGCCGTAACCAACATATAAAGGGGAGAAGTATAATCTATATTGCTTTATCGGCGGCAGGCATTGTGATAAAAAAAAAACACACATAAACTTAAAGGAACGCAAAGTAAGGGGTTTTACAACTTAAAGTCTGTCTAAAGTGACGATCAAAGTGCGAACCAAAAAAAACCACCACCTTAAAGCATGTTTAATTTACGCTAAAAGGTTAATATTTGATTTATTTGCTTATTCAGACATTTCTTACATGTCCTGTATTTTGTGAAATTTGACTTTTAAATATCACGTTTCTATTCCTGTAGCCAATTTATAGCAGGTTTAATTCACGCTAGAAGAGATACTATTTTTATTTTTTATTTTTATTTTTTGGGGTTGCTCATATTATATTGGTACATTTTTTGTTAATTTGCGGTATTTGACTCTTAAACTTCGCGTCTCTAGACTGTAGCCGAGGGCTTCGCCTTAAGCTTCATGAACCTGAGTCGGCGGCGTACATGATCTTTTATAGGTCTACAATGAGCTATTATTGTGAGTGTCGTATTTTTCTTTTTGGGCTGTACAAACGAGGCCTCATTAATTTGCATGCCTCTTAAGCAGGCGTTGTCTTGATGACATTGTAGTTTTGCCCCCTCTAGATCGACGTGCTGTATAGAGTAAACTTAGGCCGCTTCTGTTGTCTTGATCTAGAGGTAACGGTACATTGTTTATAACAAGCGCAAACAAAGCAGTGCGCTATTTCGACGTAATTAGAGAAATATAGATCGCGCGCATTTCGTTAGAGTTTCGCTTCGTTAACCTTTCGTTGCATGAAGGAGGCGCGCGCAGCCGTTCCAACTCAACAATTTTCGTATATCTTTTAGCAGCATAGCTAGAAGTGTCAGCGAACTTCGCGTCGCTGAAAAAGGGACGCAACCTTTTGTTTATTGATTATCTTGGAGTACGTGTGGTGAAACAAGAAAAATTGTGTTTCCAAAGGACAGTACTCGTTAGTACTCTGCCATACAGATACTGTAGAAAAACTTAAAACGCCTAATTTACCCTATTCTAATAAATAGTATATAGATATATAAATCGTCTCATTAAAAAAAAAACAATAACTTACATGTAAAAGCAGTTTAGACGTAAATGTTATGTCACCTTGAAGCAAACAAGCCCGAATAAAATGCCAATCGATGGGGTTCGTCTTGTCTCCATTTTGGATCTCTTAATTCCAAGGCTTTCGACAAAAGCATCTCTCAACAAAATGCCTACAATCTCATAACCGCATTTTAAATGGCCTAAGACGCGCGAATCAATAGTCCGAAAATCAATCTAAGTATTTCTTAGAACAAGATGCTGTTAACTGACCAACATAACATTAAAAAATAATGACGAAATGGTGTTCGTGTACTTTTGGATTTTCACGAAAGTGGCTTCGCTTATTAGAACGAAAGTCGGAAGGAGGAAGTCACGTGACCTTAAAAAAAAGTGTGACGTAGTACCACCGAAACTCCCAGCGAAAGTGATTTCGTTGCAGTATCTATGTATCTCTACTAGAGCTGCGAAGGATGTTTGCGGAACGATTTCGAGAGCCGGGTATAGTCAGAAAGGTTCGTCACTATTATTGTTTTTGAGCATATGAGAAAGTTTACTTCGCTATAATATAGATTATTAAACTCTTCTGTAATCATGCAATTTAATATGGAAGTTTGAAAGTTTGACGTCTGACAGACACACTTTAAAGTTTACCTTCTTACACACGCCTCCCCCCCCCCTCCAACCCCGCTCTCTCTCTCTCTCTCTCTCTCTCTCTCTCTCTCTCTCTCTCTCTCTCTCTCTCTCTCTCTCTCTCTCTCATACATGTACGCGGCGTCATATGTCAGTCGCAATTCTGTATTGACCTAATAGAGGTTTTTACACATATTTGACGTCATGACCTACTTTAAAAAGAACTCATGTATTCACACTCATTACTGTTGAACACAAATACCTAAAGTCCATTAAGAAAATTCATTCTTTGCTTTTGTTAGTGTTTTCAACCTCAGCAATTAAAATTATTTCAATGAAGATTAACGCACTTGCACGTACATAGTAATGAATGGCTTTAAAAATCACGTGGGGTGGGGATGGGTTGTTGGTTTGTGTGTGTGCGTGTGTGTGTGTGTGTGCGTGTGTGCGTGTGTGTGTGTGTGTGTGTTTATGTGTGTGTGTGAGAACTTAAGTAAAATCAGCGCAAAACATAGCAACCACATTTGTTTTACTGATTTAAAAAGTTGGTGGAATCCACATCCAATTAACTCCTGTCGAATATTCAACCATAAAAATAGCACATTTAAGTTGCTTTTTTCTATCTGTTTCCTTTTTATTTCAATTTCACACTATGTTTATTTCTATTTTCATTATTCATGATGTACTTAACATCGCCCCTGCACTTCGCTCGGCTGGAGTTTATTTATTGAAGTGGTAAATCTGCTAGCTTAGTCAGGAGTATGCACATACTGTAACAATCGAGTAGTCACAGCTCCAACGTATTAATTAATTAATTAATGTATTAATTTATTTATTTTCATATAGCGGTTTTCCAGCTCAAGAGCCGCTCAAGGCGCTGGCCGATACAGGATCTAACTTTAGTGGCCCGAAGCGCCAATTTGCCTCTTTTTGGCGCACACTCTGACGACTGAGCACAATCCTGGGTGACCTTAGGATGGAGAAAATTAACCTAGTGCGTGCTGAGTGTATTTGTGTAGCGGGCCCTCACCCGTCTGGGATATGAGCGTCAGGATCTTTAAAGTCCATGCGATGCAATGCATGCGTGCACAGACTAGAACTCGTTTATCCGAAGGAGTAGGAGGAGCGCAGCATATCAGTTTTTGTTTTCTTCAAATTTTTTTTAACGTATGTAACGTAATTAAGGAAAAGATATATAGAAAGGAAATATGTAAATCAGCTCCTTCTTCGCCTTCTCCTCCTCCTCTGCCTCCTCTTCCTTATCATCATCATTATCAGCACCACCACTGCTACAATCACCAAGACCATCATCATAATCATCATGAAAAAAAAAAGAGGACTAAACTCGAGTACCTGCTCTGCTCTATATTTTATTTTAAATTTTGCTTTTACATCAAAGTGCCCGATTTAAATGTGTATCAGTTTAATCAAAGAAATAGCTTCTGAATGACCTGTTGGCTGCCACTGTTACTGGTTACTATAATACTATTAAACAAGTAGTTACGGGTGAATATATATATAGGGTCCACACATCCCTTTACGACTCGGTTTAAACCAGGACAGCTGTCATTGTTGTTTAAGACGGATCCATGCATCCTACCTCAGATTTCAATCAACACCGTTGACGACAAAGGTCATCGAAGTTCTCCGAGTAGCACCTTGTGCTTCTGCGCGCCCTGATGTTTTGCCTTGAATTGTTATCTGGTTTGTTGAATAGGTTTATGTTTAAACCAAGTACCCCGAGCCTTGGCGCTCCTGTATGCATTTACGATCATTATTTATAATCACGTATAATGCACTTACCTTCAGGCATGGCTTCGACGCTTTCCCTTTCCATCAGCTGATTAATACTAAACAAAGACCACACACCGGGCTGCTCCCTTGTCTTCAAAAATATATGATTGTTCTATTTATTGACACGGCATTTTCAAAAGCGCTGAGGAGACAGGTCATGAAGCTCCCCACCGTTTCTCGCTAGTGAAATGCTTTCAACGAGCAATCGTTGGCCAGTGTGCGGAAGCATTGATTCCAATCGTATGTCCCACCGCCGTAGCTCATTTGGTAGAGCGTTCGCCTGGCACACCGAAGACCCAGGTTCGAATCCCGTGGTGGGCGATATAAAATGTGGCCATTTTTACTGTCCATTTTAGCAGTATGATTGCTTTGGTGGTTCAGTGTTGATTCAGGTCCCTACCCCTCTTTACATGGGATGGTTATCCCCGTCTGCCATATCGCCAATGGTGGGTGTAGACGTTAAACCTCAATGTTCGTTCCAATCGTATGCATATTGTAAAGCTTTAGAACAGTTGCACCTGAATACTACATTGCATGCTAAACCAGATTTATACAGCGCATTTTGGCCGTTCTTTGTCTCCGAGTTTGAGCCGCTTACCAAACAACGCGTCCAAAACGACACAAAAATTGCGCCCAGATCGCTCTGGAAACTGGCATTTGGTTTTCAGATCGCTCTGGAAATTGGCATTTGGCATATAAATGGATGGAGAGTTAAAAGATTGTTATATGATATCGTTTTGCATGGGGCCGCTTTAGAAGTGTACGCCGTACATATCGGAAAACGGAAATAATCCTTCCGTATCTCAACATGACGTTATAGTAATTACATAATATCACACGTGACGTAGTAGTAATATGACATTGCGTCCGGGCTGAAATAATTATGACATGCGCGAGTGGCCACAGTGCTGGGTTGTCGAGAACAAAAACTACTCGAAACAGCGTTTATACCACGTTGATGATGTATCGACTGTGAACTTGGCTAACGGTGGGCGTGATGATGGTGGTGGTGATGATGATGATGATGATGATGATGATGATGATGATGATGATGATGATGATGATGATGATGATGATGGCGACGACGATGTTGACTATGATGATGTGCATAATGAGGACAACGACGGTAAGAACGAGAGCTATATTGATACTTACTTCAATAATAATGACGAAGTCACGATACGAACGACAGCAATACTGAACCACAATGATGATTTCGACGACGACGACCAAAACTACAACGGTAATGGCCACCACCACCACCACCACGACGACGACTTACAATGCCTGCAGTAATAAGCCGACATTAAGTTTGTCAACAGATTCACCACATGCTGCTCATTTGCCCAGATAACCGTCATCTCTTACAAAACATCTCGAGTAGGAGACACTATTTCGTGATGGGCCTGATTAACATAGAACCATGCGCGAGGCAGATGTGCAGCTTTCGTAATAAATAACAAGACCTTTAACTTCTGAAATATGGTCCAAATATGATTAAAGAACATTCGGCCAGAAGGAGGACCGTAGTTGTTTTTTCAATCATTGTCATTCAACCATTATTTTACTCCGAAAGAGCGACGATCCTAATTTAAGTTTAATATGTGCCTTAAAAACAAGATTTACTTGAAATTTAGTATGAATGAATGCAAAGACATGAACTACTTTTTCCAAATCACTGTCGTTCCAACATCGCGAGTAAGGGACATAACTTCCTGATAAACCCGATGAATACAACGGAGCCGGCCACATGCAAGACAGACATGCCTTTGTTGGTATAAGGATCTGTTCCCTGGGTCAGCATAGTTATTCGCAAAATATTGTGACAGGGAAACATAATTATTTAATTGTGGAAAAATCACCATAATAGCAACCATCCGTTATATTTTCAAGGTATTTATGCACATACTTTTAAAATCAATTTTGAGGGCAGCATAATACGTTGCGACCCCTTCAGCTGTTCAGCTCAGCAATTCTGTTAAGTGCTTTCTAATGTCAATCAGTGCCCGTACAATATTATAGGATAAATGGAATCGGCGTGACGTCTTTTGTGGACCTTGTATTATTATCCAAGCGAAATTTGATATGGGACTAGTGCAGTGGGCGTTCACAATGGGATCGGTCTCTTGGGTAAATAGGATCGCGCAACCAAACTCAATGTCGTCTGCTACGCAAAACGGTGTTGAATTGCCAGCACTTTATGACAAAGGGAACGAGCATCACGTTTTATTTTTTACAGTGGTCAAGCGAAGATCGATACATAAAGCGTTGTTGCGGCTGCGCCTTTGACACGTATCGAAATAAACATCCACGTCTGAGCTTCGCAGTAATATGAATTCGATATGGAATCAGAGGGCGAAGGAGGGGAGAGGAGGAAAAGGATAGATAGGAGTGGGGAGGGGGGGAGGGCTAGCATACCCAATGAAACCGTCCTTTAAATTATGATCGCGCAGCCAAATCATTGTCGTCTGCTATTTTAATATCCTTTGGGGACATACTTTCCAGGTGAGTCTGAACAATTCTATCCAAAGACACGCGCAAGACACATACAAAGGAGGTTAGGCTTGTGTATTACACAAATTTACATTTAATCAACAAACCAGATAATAGTACAAGGCAAACCATCATGGCGTAAAGAAGCACAAGGTTTAAATGAGTGCTACCTAAAAAATAAACAATTTTGTATATTGTGAAATAGTCCATGAAAGCGTTAAGGACTGTAGGCCTAATTCTTGGGAAGATTGCTGACAGGTTTCAAACAGGAGAACCAAAGGTTTTGAACAGCGCAAGAATAAAATAATAGCCGCGCTTGAGCAAGGCGCAGTAATAGTGCTTTGCGCACACTCTAAGCAACATCGAGTGCGGTGAGTACTTGGATGGGTCAGTATACTTGGAAGACTTCCACCAAACGACAAAAAGAATGAAACAAGCGCACCGCGTACCGCACACCCCCAGTCCACTGAAGTAGTGAATAGGTACCGGGCTCTGTTTAGAAGCGGACAGAGTGTAAGGCAGCGATAAAAGGGAGTAGGGCACCACCCTCTCATTAAGCTGGTCCAGGAAAAAAGGAACGTCCCGAACCTCTCTCTCTCTCTCTCTCTCGCTCTCCCTCCCCCCCCCCCCCACTCACGCAACGAGCGAATGGTTACGGGAATACCTTTTTATCACAGGCGCTTGTATCAGGATACGCGAGCGCCTATGCCTTTGACGCGTCTCCCTTTGGTTATCTATAATATAATATCTATAATATATGGGGTGGCCTCGTGGCGCAGTGGATAAGTCGCCGGTTTCCTATGCCGAAGGTCGCGGGTTCGATTCCCGCAAGGGGCGAACGTATGTGACTTAGGTACGAGACTATTGAGGTCACCGAGGGTTTTCTCCGGGCACTCCGGTTTCCTCCCCCCCTTCAATAATGGTACAGGACGCAGTCAATATAAAAATTTCAAAAATAAAAATTCGATTTTCTTCCGTCTTCTAATAGCGATCTCATTGCCTTTACACCACCTGTTTGAGTGATGTATGTGTATTTGGTGTGTGTGAGGGTAAATGAGACAGGTGAGCGTGTATGTTGGTATAGATCGCCGCGCTTTGAGCCTTGGGGAAAGGCGCGTACATAGAATCCATTATTATTATTATTATTATTATTATTATTATTATTATTATATAATATAATATGTATAATATTATAGATAACCAAAGGGAGACGCGTCACAGGCATAGGCGCTCGCGTGTCCTGATACAAGCGCCTTTGCTTTTTATAGAATTTTGTGAAACTGCCCACTTAAGTAGTGTTGATGTAAGAAAGGTTTTCTCATGACATGTTTGTTGAATCAACATGTCATTTTCAGTGATATTTCACAAACACTTTCCCCCTTGTATTCCTTGTGCACGTTCCACTTCAAAAATCATCTCTCTGCTACATAGGGCTAAATAATAAGAACATCGGTGTGAAGTATAATGGACACAATTTCCTATCAAATTCTAATGCCACAATAATAATCCCCGCCCCCATCCACGTCCCCTCTTCCTTCCCCCCCCCCCAAAAAAAAAAAATCACCTATGTGAAAAGACGTTAAAATAAATTATTGAATTGACCAATCCGCCTGACAATAATTTGAATTCAATTCAACAATCCATGTTTGTGTTTGTGTGGGAAAAAAAAACCGGGATAAAATAAGTAGGAAAATGTCCACAAAGAGTGTTGCAGACGGGGGATTTGGAATTCCTGATATTGTTAAATATATAAAAGCACTAAAAATGTCGTGGATTAAAAAAAAAGTATATAATCATAAATGGAAATCTATTATTGCTGGTATTTATCCACTAATTGTGAAATTAGTTGCTGGGTTCTTGTCTGCCGGTTCATGTAAAAAACCTTAATCAGTGTTGAAGGGACGTGTTTGGTTCTCATATAGTACCTACTAAACCCGAAGACGTTATGTCTGAACCTATTTTTTATAATCAAAATATTAAAGTTGATAACAAATATTTGTTCCAGAAAGATTTGTGTTTGAAAGATGTCACACAAATAACACATTTGGTTCACGAAAATTATAGTTTGTTTTTGGTCATATAATGAATTGTTGGCTAAATATAATTTTGATGGAAATTTTCTAACATTTGTGGCGTTGTAAATGCAATTAACGTTTTTAAAACATCACAATGTAGATGTTAATAAAACCATGTCAATAACTGATACTTCACTATGCTCAACATTATTTTCTGTATCAAAAGGTTCTAAAAAATATTATAACATTGTGTTGAGTGGTGACAAATTGCCTAATTGTTGCACAAAATTGGGAAAAAAAACCACGTTTGTAATTATTAAAGAAATAAAAGGGATACAACTGAAATGGTTTCAAGTTACACTAGTCCATCGTATTATTGCGACTAACGTTGTTCTAAAAAGTATGGGCATTATACCTAAGGATCTTTGTTCATTTTGTGAAGAACATCGTGAAGATATAAAACACTTGTTTTTGTTTTTTAAAATGTAAGCATGTTACACGCTTTTTTGGAATTCTTTCAGAGATGTGCTGATTGATTGTCGTATAATTAACGAGAGGTTAATATTTTCTGAGGTGCTTGTTCTGTTTGGTAACGACCTAGTTATTCTCAACACTGCTATATAGCAAAATTCGTTATTTATAACCGTACATACAACAAAGTGTTACCTCAAATTTGTACATTTAAACAATATCTAAAACAAAATACGAATTTGAAAAGTATAATGCATTCTTAAAATTAGAAAAGGATAAATTTAATAATATTTGGAGTACTCCGACAGTCTTTTTTGCCTATGTGTGAACTGTTATTGTCAAAATGTTATTCGTATAAATAAGGAATGTAAACTGTTATTGTCCGAATGTCCTTCTGTAAATGAGGACATTTTATTGTCTTGTAGCTTGTGGCCTGCTTAGAAGACACTAACCACTTAAATAGTATTTTTAGGTCAATATGTGAATTGTAAAACTTTGTATCGCCTATCCTATCCTATCCGGTAAGTCAAAGGTCGTTGGGGCGCCACAGATCATTTAATCAGCGTAGGCTACTCCAACTTTCTCTTTTATCAGCAACCCTCATGGCTTCGTTCATTGTTAAAATCAGTCCATTCTCAAATGTTGTCCTCCCACCTCTTTTTCTGTCTCTCTTCTTCTGCCTCCTTGCACCGTGCCTCGCAGGATGGGTTTTGCAAGGCCTGATGCTCTGGTGACGTCGCAGTTTCCGTTTTTTCACCACTGTGAGCATGTCATCATGTTGCCCAATGATTTATGTGATGGTCTGTCGGACTTCGTTGTTGGCGATGTGCTGGGTATAGGAAATGCCCAGAAGTCTTCTGTAGCACCTCATCTCCATGCATTGTATTCTTCGTTGTAGAAGTTTGATATGTGTGACTGTATAGATGTAAGACAGTGATATGTTTTTCTTTTGTTGTCACAATGTGATTTTGTGTGTGAATAATAAACGATTTTGCAACGGTAGTTCACGATATATATTGTAAGCCCCTCCGGTTGGCTTATCAAATATTTAATTTTAAAAAATAATAAATTAGTAAAATTGTAAGCCTCTTTGGAAGGCTAGAAAACCTTTTGTTGTAAATTTATAACTTGATTATTAATTAATAACTAGGTTGCATGTGCCTATGGTTGTTTTGGTTATACATGTACCTTGGCCTATAGGACCTTGTGTTTTTAAGCAGACGACAAGGGAAGCATAGTGACATTGTATTATTGTGAACTGTGTGTTTTTGTTTTTCTAGTGGTGTAAAATTTTGATCGTCGAATTGTATCTGAGATTGATTTCTGTGGATGTGTGTGAAGAATAATATTCTTATTTTATCTAGGGATAGTTTTGGTGCTGAATCTAAATATCGAAACTGAGTTTTGTGTGTGCAGTGAAAATGGCATACCAATTGAGAACTATTTTTAACGAATTCTTGGATGTGTTGTGTAGTGAAATTTGAGTGGTTAATAGATTTGTTCAGAGTTGCTAGGATCGTTTTGTGAAGGTAAATGTGATTGATCGGTAGACTGTGAAAAAGAATTTCCGGTTGCCACATGTTGTCAAGGTAACCTGATTGAGAATTTTAGCGGGATTCTAGATCTAGACAGTATGTTTAGTTTTCTTATGAAGAATTAATTCTAGCCTTTCTGCTGTCTGTATTTTTGTTAGTCTTTTATAGCAAATAGAATTGTAAATAAAATGTAGTGTAGAGGAGAAGGTTTAGAAGGGGAATTTCCATTATAAAGACAAAAGAAACAGTTCAATGGAAGAATTGCCTAGACCCTTACATTTATAGTTTGAAGAAGTTAATGGAAAATTGTGCTAAATTGGTGCAGCTATCCGAGTCACTTGGAGCACTAATTCTAAGTGTTTAAGGTTGTTAATGCACAGACCCAAATTTTTATGCATTGATTACCGTATGTCTGCACCGGGCGTAAACATGGAAGAAAAAGTTGAATGGGAAAATTACACAGAGAATTTTGTTGACAGTTCGGAAAGGTCAGAGAAAATGTTGCTAACCCGGTGCAGCTGTCCGACTCATAGGGAGCGCTGATCTTAAGCGTTTCGGGTTGCTAAAAAACCGACTCTCATTTTTCTGCACTGATTATAAATATGTTCGAACCGGGTGGGAACCGGGTCGGTTAATTATACCTCAAATTTGTCACCACGTTGGTGCTAGGCCGGTTCAACATGTTTGAGTTCGTGTATTTTCTTTAAGAATTATCAGATTCTACTCCTCGATGGTTCCTAATAAAGTATGACCAATAAACTTCTTACCTATGATTATGGTAGACCCTGTTATTTTCCAAAAACCAGTACATTTGAATAGAATCTGTATCAACTAGTCTGTTCCCTCTTCTTTTTGACACAGAAATGATAGCACCACGACTTGATTTGCTAGTATAGATCACGTGTTGTGAAACATGGATGCTGATTGGCTGCTTTACCCTTTTGTTTCGCTTATAAAACGGATTGCAATGGCGGCCAACAACTCTTACGCTGATTTAGATCAAAGATGATGACAGCTTGAATGTGAAAGTAAATTTCGGTGGGTTTGCGCGTCCGTGGACTTAGTTTTTTTTTCCTCCCTTCTTTTCAACGCTGTTTTGAGCCTTTTCGGAATTTTAGAATTACAATAGCCCTCTAAGTCCACGTAAAGAACAAAATTTCTAACTAAATTCTCCTAACCCGGTAAACATTTTATTGTGAAAATATGAAATTTCTAAATTCTGACCGTTATTCTCAGAGGTTGTGAATGGATTTGTATACTAGAATTTCTGTGTTTCTGCGACTTCACAATATTTTATTTTAATAGTTTTGATTCACGGTGTAGCCTGGAATTTTTATGTTTTGAATCTATGTGATTTTCAACGATTTTTGGTTTCCAATGAAATACCCGGAATTTCCTTTTTCTTTATGTATTAACCTAAATAGTAATTTTTAGAACGCTAGAAAATATGCAACAACCTGAAATCTGTAATCAGTTATTGTTTTGTTATAATTATAGAACGAAATATTTAACAGAATTCAAATAATACTAATTTGTATAATATGAAATTTTCTAGAAGAAATCTTGTATGAATCGAAAGCTATGTTTTGCAAGAAAGACAACTGTGAAAGTTTTGCATGAATGTGATGTGAGAAAAATCCAGAAACTAAACCCCAAAGAAAAGAATAAATTATTTCTTTTATTTCCCCATCATTCTGTGTGTGGTCTCCGTTTTGTATTAAATGTTTTGTGAAGTGTCGTTTAAATAAAATGTGTGTTTAGTTAGTATTTCTTTTTCTTTCTAAATACTCTAATTGTTTAGTCTAAGACAAGAATTCTGATTCTATCTCTACTTGAATTTAACCAGTCACTGTGCATTTTCATTTCATGCATCTCAAACACATATTTTTATAATTTTTACAAACAGAGTTTAAAATAAAATTTATTATATTCAACACATAACTTTCAATAATGAAAGTAATTAAATTTTTCTCTGACAGACCTTTGTTTCCTCAGGTTGTGGCTTTTGGGAAGGCATCCATCCTATTAATATTTTGTGAAACGCAATTCTCTCCGCTGTGGGCGGGAGGTGTTGTTTCTTTTTGGGATTTTGTTGTGGATTTGGGATGCCTCGGCGAGCCTATACCTGTGGAAAGATCGGTTTGTCGGGGATGGTGTCAGAACTGATATTTTATTTAACCCGGCAACCTCTTGTGAGCCCTTATGAAGCCATTCCTGACAGAACCCTTGCCGTGTGGTGTGATCTCTCTTCTTGTGGGGTGCGCCATGGGGTGTGGGGGTGAAAGGGGCTTACAAGAATTGGTGTTCAGAAGTGGGATTGATTAAATGGGGCTAATTGCTGCCTCAGCCCATGTTATTTTAATTGAAGAATGACACCAATTCTTTACAAGAATTGGTGTCAAGAAGTGGGATTAGATTAAATGAGGCTAATTGCTGCCTCAGCCCATGTTATTTTAGTTGTAGAATTACACTATTTCTTTATAAGAAATGTGATTAGATTAAATGAGGCTAATTGCTGCCTCAGCCCATGTTATTTTAGTTGTAGAATTACACTATTTCTTTATAAGAAATGGGATTCGATTAAATGAGGCTAATTTCTGCCTCAGCCCATGTTGAAAACCCCGGTTGAAGAATTACACTATTTCTTTACAAGAAATTGTGTTTAGAAGATGGATAGATTGAATGAAGCTAAATATCTGCTTCAGCTTATGCGAATGTTTATTAGCTTTAGCCAGAATTTATTCAGAAATATGTAATAAGAAAGAAATCAATAACATCCTCCTTATTATTATTAGTGTATGAAGTTTAGGTTGAGAAAAATATTGTTAGCTGTGAAGAAATGTTGTCTGGTGTTGTGTCGTTTGTGTAACACATACATTGATTTGCAATAAAAATCAAGAATGAAAATAATTAAACAACAATTTTTATTTCTCAAAACTTAAGACATTTTATTTTGCAAAGGAAAATAAATTAATAATATTCCATATTTTAACATAGTAGGCATAGGTTATGACGTGTACAAAGGAACACAGAATTTCAAACAAGTTATATTGATGAATAATCTAGCAAAATTTATACTTTCAAATTCAATGTCATTAATTGAGTTGAGAAATCTGAAAACTCTCTTGGCTCGAGTGATGAGTTGGCTACAATGATTAGAAACGTATAACCTAAACGATGTACACCGGCCGGGAACACAGCATAGAAATGCTGATGCCTTGTCACGACACCCTTGTTCTACATGTACAAGAATACAATGCAAGGAGGAAGAAGGGAGACAACCAGATGACGAAATACCTGTGGCCGAGTTGGATGTTATAAAAGTGGAGACTTCATCTTTGAACGAATTTTCATCTCAAAATGTTGAGACAGATGTACAGTGCTATATGGCAAATAGTAAAAGAAAGGCTAATGGAGAACTGAATCAAGCTGGAAATGGCTCTGAAGAAAAACAGCAACCTGATTTGGGTCAAGGTCCAAGTAAAGAAATTTCTTCTTTGGACTTGCAACTAAAGGATGATACAACAAAACAATATACTGTTCCTGAATCAACTATGGAAGGTTGGGACTCTGAAACATTAAAAAATGCTCAGCTGTTGGATGAAAATATTTCTCCTATTTATCAAGCTAAAGAACAGAATGTTGAACGACCGACTTGGAATTCAATTTCGCATCAATGTGCTGAACTTAAAGCATTGTGGGCTGCATGGGATCGATTAATATTACACCACGGTGTGTTATATAGACGCTGTATAGACAACAGTCTAGAATTTCTACAGATTGTAGTTCCCGCAACGCTTCGGAAGTCAGTGATGAAATACTGCCATGATATTCCCACTGCTGGTCACTTTTGTGCTGATAAGGTTCTGAAACAGATGAAAAAGACATTTTATTGGCCAAAAATGCGTGAAAATCTGGAACATTATGTACAGCAATGTGATTGTTGTGCATCTAAAAAGACTCCTAAAAGCAAGTCTCATGCTCCGTTGGGTTGTTATGCTGTTGGTGAACCTATGGAACGTGTTGCATTAGACATTATGGGTCCTCTACCTATCACTCATAAAGGCAACAAATATGTGCTAGTCGTCACAGATTTATTTACAAAGTGGACAGAAGCATTTGCTATGCCTGATCAAGAGGCCCGGACAATTACTAACATTTTTGTCAACGAGTTCGTCTGTCGTTTTGGAACGCCACTACAAATTATTACAGACCAAGGGAGTAATTTTGAAAGTAGCATCTTCAAAGAAATGTGTCATCTATTACACATTGATAAAACTAGAACAACAAGCTATCATCCACAAGCGAATGGAGGTGTGGAAAGGTTTATGAGAACACTTGCTAACATGCTAAGGATGTATTGTGAACAAAAGCAAAAGTTATGGGACATTTACTTACCTCAAGTTCTCATGGCTTATCGTGCTTCAGAGCATAGCACTATACAACTTACACCCAATATGATGGTGTTTGGCCGTGAAATTACGTTACCTGTGGAAGCCGTTATCCAGCGCCCAAAGGAGATCCAGCCAGATCAATCAATACCTGAGTATGTCCAGAATCTACAGTCAAAATTGTCAGAAGCTCATGAAATAGCCAGGAAAAACATCAAGAAAAGATCAACTTACCAGAAACGATATTATGACCTTCATGCCAGGAAACGCGCCTTTACTCCAGGACAATTGGTGTGGTTGTTTGAACCCAGTCGTTCAGTGGGAATTTGCCAGAAGTTAGTTCGCCGTTGGAAAGGTCCATACCTTGTAACAAAGAAAGTAGATGATCTGACATATATGTTGAAGAAAACTGCGAAGTCAATTCCTAAAGCTTATCACATTGACAGATTAATGCCATATAAGGGTATTAATATACCCAGGTGGATGAACAACTAATAAACATACAAGCGTCCAATGATACTACAGACTTTGTGTACTTCAAGCTTATAATTTTTCAGCTGGGTTGATTATTGAGTATGTGTGTATTTAGTAACAAGGCGAAACTAAATATTGTGACTTGAATAAAACGGAAGATCTACAGAACACTATAAAAGAATATACAATAAAAAAAAACTTATTCTTCTACATAACGGATGCCTACTTAATGCTCTAACAGTCACAGTTTAGTGTTTTGTGAGTAGATCTATAGTCTACCACTGTGCCGGAAACTTTCTTGACTCTGTGATGGCCTTCAAAAATTTTTTTTTACTGTGAAGACAAATTACGTCATACAGTTTCGAGGAATGTAACAAGATGGTTAAGCTATATGAACATGGACTGGACAACCAAAACATGAACACTTCTTATTTATGTTTACTATAAATCTATGCTACACAAACTGGTTGAATAATAATAATAATAATAATAATAATAAAAATAATAATAATAATAATAACATAAAATTTAAAAAAAAAATGAAATAAAATAAAATTAGCAACAAGATGAAATAAATAAATAAATAAATAAATAAATAAATAAATAAATAAACTAGTAATTTAAATAAATATTATATTAAGTGCAGCTTAGCTGTGTAAATAACCAATCATCAGTTCTGCATAACAAGAAAATTGTTGACCTTAAGAATATGGAGAAGTTCAGTTTCTTTCTTTTAGTTCCGTGTTTGGGGCATGATCAGGGTGTCTCCACGGTATATTTTTATTTCCGATTGACCGAAGCCCAGTCGGCTTATTATTTGTTTCGGGATTTATCGATAATCTCAAACTTTGGCTTCTCGCTTAGTTGGTATCTGATGGACCGTCGACAAGATATTAGAAAAACCAATTGAGTGATTTAGCCATTGACCATTTCTGCAATTGACGACGCTCACTTTCAGGTCGCGGGCTAAGGTGTGCGATAGATTGGTAAAGCTGGTTGTAGAATGGATTTTAGTGTCCGTAGGTTCTCCGTTTGAAACTTAGGGCACGGAATTTTGTTCGTTCTATCACTTATTTCCAGTTAGTAAACACTGCGTTTACTGTGGAAATAACTGAAGGACCTTTCCCTTGATGGTACTGGATGCCTTGATTGGCTATGGGGAAAGAAGTATTTATATTTTAATTCATAATTACTTCTGGTCAACAAGTAGAGATATAGATAAGACTTACCGGAACGTTCTTGTATTGCAGAACCAGATGATTTCAGAATGCCAAATTGCGACGAAAAGTTTTACAAGTTTTCGTTGCGAATAGACAGGGTATTTTCCTTTATTTAGGTCAAAGGGAGTTGATCCGGTCTCTCTCTGATTGTCCTCTTTACCGGTAAAAACGTTTTGCCATTCACGTACTGAAGTCCGCCAGGAAATGGATTTAATTCTTTAACTGTTTTCCCCTGTAAAATAAATAAATGAAATTTATATAACTTTTCATAATGTTATGAATATCTTTTGCAATAAGTGAATGCAGGAGCATTTTTTTTTCTTAGCAGGGAAGGATGTAAGCCCCTCCGGTTGGCTTATCAAATATTTAATTTTAAAAAATAATAAATTAGTAAAATTGTAAGCCTCTTTGGAAGGCTAGAAAACCTTTTGTTGTAAATTTATAACTTGATTATTAATTAATAACTAGGTTGCATGTGCCTATGGTTGTTTTGGTTATACATGTACCTTGGCCTATAGGACCTTGTGTTTTTAAGCAGACGACAAGGGAAGCATAGTGACATTGTATTATTGTGAACTGTGTGTTTTTGTTTTTCTAGTGGTGTAAAATTTTGATCGTCGAATTGTATCTGAGATTGATTTCTGTGGATGTGTGTGAAGAATAATATTCTTATTTTATCTAGGGATAGTTTTGGTGCTGAATCTAAATATCGAAACTGAGTTTTGTGTGTGCAGTGAAAATGGCATACCAATTGAGAACTATTTTTAACGAATTCTTGGATGTGTTGTGTAGTGAAATTTGAGTGGTTAATAGATTTGTTCAGAGTTGCTAGGATCGTTTTGTGAAGGTAAATGTGATTGATCGGTAGACTGTGAAAAAGAATTTCCGGTTGCCACATGTTGTCAAGGTAACCTGATTGAGAATTTTAGCGGGATTCTAGATCTAGACAGTATGTTTAGTTTTCTTATGAAGAATTAATTCTAGCCTTTCTGCTGTCTGTATTTTTGTTAGTCTTTTTTAGCAAATAGAATTGTAAATAAAATGTAGTGTAGAGGAGAAGGTTTAGAAGGGGAATTTCCATTATAAAGACAAAAGAAACAGTTCAATGGAAGAATTTCCTAGACCCTTACATTTATAGTTTGAAGAAGTTAATGGAAAATTGTGCTAAATTGGTGCAGCTATCCGAGTCACTTGGAGCACTAATTCTAAGTGTTTAAGGTTGTTAATGCACAGACCCAAATTTTTATGCATTGATTACCGTATGTCTGCACCGGGCGTAAACATGGAAGAAAAAGTTGAATGGGAAAATTACACAGAGAATTTTGTTGACAGTTCGGAAAGGTCAGAGAAAATGTTGCTAACCCGGTGCAGCTGTCCGACTCATAGGGAGCGCTGATCTTAAGCGTTTCGGGTTGCTAAAAAACCGACTCTCATTTTTCTGCACTGATTATAAATATGTTCGAACCGGGTGGGAACCGGGTCGGTTAATTATACCTCAAATTTGTCACCACGTTGGTGCTAGGCCGGTTCAACATGTTTGAGTTCGTGTATTTTCTTTAAGAATTATCAGATTCTACTCCTCGATGGTTCCTAATAAAGTATGACCAATAAACTTCTTACCTATGATTATGGTAGACCCTGTTATTTTCCAAAAACCAGTACATTTGAATAGAATCTGTATCAACTAGTCTGTTCCCTCTTCTTTTTGACACAGAAATGATAGCACCACGACTTGATTTGCTAGTATAGATCACGTGTTGTGAAACATGGATGCTGATTGGCTGCTTTACCCTTTTGTTTCGCTTATAAAACGGATTGCAATGGCGGCCAACAACTCTTACGCTGATTTAGATCAAAGATGATGACAGCTTGAATGTGAAAGTAAATTTCGGTGGGTTTGCGCGTCCGTGGACTTAGTTTTTTTTTCCTCCCTTCTTTTCAACGCTGTTTTGAGCCTTTTCGGAATTTTAGAATTACAATAGCCCTCTAAGTCCACGTAAAGAACAAAATTTCTAACTAAATTCTCCTAACCCGGTAAACATTTTATTGTGAAAATATGAAATTTCTAAATTCTGACCGTTATTCTCAGAGGTTGTGAATGGATTTGTATACTAGAATTTCTGTGTTTCTGCGACTTCACAATATTTTATTTTAATAGTTTTGATTCACGGTGTAGCCTGGAATTTTTATGTTTTGAATCTATGTGATTTTCAACGATTTTTGGTTTCCAATGAAATACCCGGAATTTCCTTTTTCTTTATGTATTAACCTAAATAGTAATTTTTAGAACGCTAGAAAATATGCAACAACCTGAAATCTGTAATCAGTTATTGTTTTGTTATAATTATAGAACGAAATATTTAACAGAATTCAAATAATACTAATTTGTATAATATGAAATTTTCTAGAAGAAATCTTGTATGAATCGAAAGCTATGTTTTGCAAGAAAGACAACTGTGAAAGTTTTGCATGAATGTGATGTGAGAAAAATCCAGAAACTAAACCCCAAAGAAAAGAATAAATTATTTCTTTTATTTCCCCATCATTCTGTGTGTGGTCTCCGTTTTGTATTAAATGTTTTGTGAAGTGTCGTTTAAATAAAATGTGTGTTTAGTTAGTATTTCTTTTTCTTTCTAAATACTCTAATTGTTTAGTCTAAGACAAGAATTCTGATTCTATCTCTACTTGAATTTAACCAGTCACTGTGCATTTTCATTTCATGCATCTCAAACACATATTTTTATAATTTTTACAAACAGAGTTTAAAATAAAATTTATTATATTCAACACATAACTTTCAATAATGAAAGTAATTAAATTTTTCTCTGACAGACCTTTGTTTCCTCAGGTTGTGGCTTTTGGGAAGGCATCCATCCTATTAATATTTTGTGAAACGCAATTCTCTCCGCTGTGGGCGGGAGGTGTTGTTTCTTTTTGGGATTTTGTTGTGGATTTGGGATGCCTCGGCGAGCCTATACCTGTGGAAAGATCGGTTTGTCGGGGATGGTGTCAGAACTGATATTTTATTTAACCCGGCAACCTCTTGTGAGCCCTTATGAAGCCATTCCTGACAGAACCCTTGCCGTGTGGTGTGATCTCTCTTCTTGTGGGGTGCGCCATGGGGTGTGGGGGTGAAAGGGGCTTACAATATACCTGTGGGTTCGGGCACTGAATAAAATAGACCCAACGTTTCCCGGCGTGTCGTAAGAGGCGACTAACAGGGGTGATGTCAGCACGGCATCACTGGGCGATAGTCTTCTACACAAAAGACTCTGGCCAGGGCGGAGGAACCTCACGTTACTACAGGTTCAACGACCACGTTGCTCGGGGTCAAGGCGAGCCACACTGTATTCGTAAATTTTGGCTGTGGCTAACAGCCTGGAAGGGCTTGGGTCCTGCCAGGTCTTTCTTGCCCAAGGCACACCACATGATGAAAAGAACCACTAATTCCATACCGGATCGGTCGTCGCGCGCGTCACCAAGGACCGCGCCTTCCTTTGGCCACCAGGCCGGAGGTGATAAGTGTGCTACTGATGGACAACTTAGCAAGATCCGTACGAGGGACAACATCGTCATAGGAACCTGGAATGTCAGGACTCTAACTGCGGAAGGAAAGTTAGAGGAACTGGCCCACGAGCTGGACCACTACCGGTGGAACACTTTAGGTATCAGCGAACTGCGCTGGAAAGGCCTAGGTGAAACAACGACCGACAAAGGAAACAAGCTGTATAATTTCAGCGGGAGAGAAAACAGGCACAAACACGGCGTTGGATTCTTGGTCCACATAGACATTCTAGCCACTGTCATGGGTTGCGGCCGCCTAGTCTCCAGTAGACTCATTATCATCTGTCTGAGAGCAATTCAATTCAATTCAATTCAATATTTTATTTTCACGTCTGTTCACAACAATGTGATTTTAGACAACAAAAAAGTATGAAAATAAAATAAAATAATTTAAAAAAAATAATAAAATAAATAAAAATAAAAAAGATATAAGTGAATTAAAAGAATAAATAAACTTATAAAATTAAAAAAAATGATAATAATAACAATATAACTAATAATTTAATTTAATTTAATCAAAATTAACAATAACATATCAACGTTCTTCAAAATTATAATATCTTATATAAGTCTGTTTTCATAATGACACCAGCAATGTCACATATTTCTGTACCATATAAAATGGTTTTAGTGTCATCCTGTGCTGATAATATAATTCCCTGTTGTTTGTATAATGGTGTTAAAACAGTACATTCAAACAGTAAATGATTTAAAGAGACGATCCCTTTACATATACAATTAATATTTTTTAAATACTTTGTATTCCACGAATTCTGTCTGAGAGCAGCCCCTTTCAACATCACCATCATCCAGGCCTATGCCCCAACATCAGACTATGACGACAGCGAAGTGGAGGATTTATATGAACATCTACAGACTGTCCTTGACCAAGTGCCGAAGAAGGATATTGTCATAGTGTAATGGGACTGGAATGCCAAGGTTGGCCAAGATGTGCACCACAGCTGGGGAGACACGTGTGGACCCCACTGCAATAACGAGACAAATGACAGGGGTCTGAGACTCTTGGAGTTTGCCAGATACAACAGTCTGATACTGGCAAACATACTTTGTCTCCACACAAAATCCAGACGATCGACATGAAACATCCGGGCGTGGAGCATCATAACTAGATCGACTACATCATGGTGAAGACACGCTTCAGATCAAGCATCAACATTGGCAGGACACGCACTTTTCCAGGAGCAGACATCGGAAGTGACCACGATCTCGTGATGATGTCCTTCCGGCTCCACTTGAAGAGAGTAAACACAGCAAAGTGCAGTAGACTGAAATTCGACCTGGATAAACTGCAAGACCCGCAGGTGGCAGAAATATTTCAAGCCACAGTTGGAGGGAAATTTTCACCACTGCTCATTTGGGAGCTGGTGAAGTAGATGTCAACACCATGATCACCGCCTTCAACTCAGCTGTGACAGATGCCGCCACTGAGATCCTTGGCAAGCACCGCCAAAGAAAAACCCATGGATCACACCTGAACTTTTGGATCTGTGTGATAAATGAAGAGAGATGAAAAAGAAAAAAAAACGTATAGGGAGCTGAGGCCTACCGAAAAATCAACAATGACATCCGAAAAGGCATGTAAACAGCATGGGAGAACTGGATAGAAGATCAATGCCAGGAAATAGAGAACAGTCTGAACAGGAACAACAGCAAGAAGACCTACCAGACAGTGAAGCGGCTGACAAGTGTTCATAGCCCAAGATCTCCACCATCCAAAGCAAGTCTGGCATATGCCTTACAGAAGAAGAAGAAGTCTTGGATAGATGGGCAGAGTACTGCTATGACCTTTACAACCACACACCAAACGGAAACCCATCAGTTTTAGCATGTCCCCAGACCAGAGAAGAAGAAGAAGCCCTCCCAATTCTCTGAGAAAAAGTTGAGGCAGCAGTGCAATCGCTAAAGAAAGGGATGTCAGCGGGAGTGGACAACATACCCGTGGAATTTCTTCAAACAGGAGGAGAATCGATGATTGACGCCCTCGCCATTATATATAACAAAATCTGGGAGAGTGGGGAGTGACCTACAACATGGACCCAGTCGCTTGTCATCACTCTTCCCAAATTGATTGATTGATTGATTGTTGCTTTAGGTCCAGCGGACTCCCCCGAGCCAAATCAGGACCGGACAACCCCCAATCCGCATAAAAGATCTGCTGAAACAACCCTAGTGGGAAAACTGATTGCCCTCCGGCCAGTCACTTTACAATAAAGACATCCCACGCAGGGGACGGCTGAGGCTTTACCCCAACTACTCGAACCCCCGATTACAAAAACAAAATAGAATACAAACATCATTTTAAATTATTAACAAAACACATACATATAAAATGCCTATACTGCTAACTAATAATATCATAGGAAGCCCTAGTGACCACCCGGCAGAAAGCGTCCAATACTCCCAAGCTGATCCAACAGACCTCATACACAAAGTCTTGTCCAGGAAGAGTTTTCAAGAAAAAATGTAGGTCATTGATCTAGCGAAGAAGAAGATAGTATAACAGAGTGATAGGACAGAGCAGGAATGGGAAACAGCAAATGAGGAAGACAGCGACAGTGGGAATTTAAAGCACTAAATTTCCAGAAAGTGGGGATACTATTTATTCTGAAACCCCCGGCACTCCAACGGGGGTACTGTTGCCGCAGTGAATCGGTCAAACCTATAAAGGAAAGACAGGTTTTCAACTGGGGCTTTCACTTTTCCCTTTATAGGTTAGAACAAACTATAGTGGCAAGATTGCTCATGACCCCAAGGGGTTCTTCCCAAATAAGGTTCAGGGGTGTAAAAATTACCGCACCGTCAGCCTCCTCAGCCATCCCAGCAAGGTCCTCCTGAAAATAATATTCAACAGGTTGAAACTCCAAACTGAACAAATCATAACTAAAGAACAAGCAGGATTCAGGGCAGGGCGAAGCACCACTGAACAGATTTTCAACGTCAGAATAATATGCGAGAAATACCTACAGCACCAACAAGACCAATGTCATGAGTTTGTAGACTTCAAGACAGCGTTTGACCGAGTCTGGCATGCAGCTCTGTGGGCAACCATGAGAGTACAACATCAGCCCTAAAATTACTGAAGTCATCAAAAGCCTGAATGACAAGGCTACCAGTGGAGTCCTCCACAACAGCGCCCTTGGAAACTGGTTCAGATCAACAATCGGTGTGCGTCAGGGATGCCTACTCTCTCCAAAACTCTTCAACATCTTCCTAGAGCGCACCATCTCAGATGCCCTTGCAGATCACGAAGGCACACTCAGCATAGGGGTTAGAGCAATCTCCAACCTCCGTTTTGCCGATGACATTGATGGATTGGCTGGAGAGGAACACGAACTTGAACAGCTGGTACAGATGCTGGACACCACCTCCAAAGCCTAAGGAATGGAAATAAGTACAAAGAAGACAAAAATGATGACCAACAACAACAATGGCTTCAACATGGACATCAAGTCCAAGGCCAGTCTCATAACACAGTGCATAGCCTCAGATATTTAAGTGCCATGGTATCAGACAATGGGTTCCGACAGGAAATCCTCTCCAGGATTGCACTAACCACTGCTGCCCTGACAAGGTTGAAGCCCATTTGGAAAGACAGGACCATCAGTCTACATCCCAAGGTAAGGCTGCTGCGCTCCCTTGTCATCGCCATCTTCCTATACGCTTGCGAAACATGGATCCTCACAGCAGATCTCCAACGAAGAATACAATGCATGGGGATGAGGTGCTACAGATGACTTCTGGGCATTTCCTATACCCAGCAAATCTTCAACGACGAAGTCCGACAGACCATCACACAAGCCATTGGACAACACGATGACATGCTTACAGTGGTGAAAAAACGGAAACTCCGATGGTATGGCCACGTCACCAGAGCGTCAGGCCTTGCAAAGACCATCCTGCAAGGCACAGTGCACGGAGGTAGAAGAAGAGGGAGACCGAAAAAGATGTGGGAGGACAACATTCGAGAATGGACTGGTTTGACACTGAGCGAAACAATCAGGGTTGCTGAGGACAGGGAAAGATGGAGTACGCTGGTCAAACGATCATCTGTGGTGCCCCTACGACCACCGAGTTAAATGATATGATAGGATAGGATAGGATAGGATAAGATAGGATAGGATAGGATGGCGTTTGATTATTTAATTACAGTCGTCCGTATCTGCATGTTAGAGATTCCGAAGTCAGTAGCGTTGCTCTCTTTCTTTATTACTACTGTAATACCAAGGTATCAAACTACTTGAAGAGAAGACTGATGGGTTCCTATGGCGGCCTACTAGCGCCAAAACCTAATAATTACAATTATCATGTGATAATTACAAATATCATGGAATAATTACCATTATCAAGAGATAATTACAATTATCATTGAAAATTACAAATATGTTCGTGTGATCATGTTTAAGACAAGACAGTCAGCACCGAAGATGAGCAACGTGTTCTGCAAGCTGACTTGGACCAGCTTGCTGAGTGGGAGCAAACGTGGCTAATGTCCTTCCACCCGGATAAGTGTTTGACACTCCAAATAACCAGGAAGGAGGAAACCGCTTCAAAGCGCATACCACCTCCATGGCCACACACTCAGCGCTGTCAAGGAGGCAAAATACCTTGGTGTAACCATCAAGAGCGACCTTCTGTGGGACAGTCACATCACCAACATCATCAACAAGGCAAACAAAGTTCTCGGCTTCCTCAGAAGGAACCTGCGAGTAGGTTCACAGTCACTCAAACAGCGAGCATACTTCACACTGGTCCGCCCGCTCCTGGAGTATGCGAGTCCAGTGTGGGATCCTACCACAGACAAAGACATCAGGCGGATTGAGGCAGTTCAGCGCAGAGCAGCCCGCTGGGTGGTCAATCGCCATCGGCAAACATCAAGTGTGGACGCTATGCTGGAGGGACTGCAATGGCCAAGCCTGCAGGACCGCCGCCGGCAAGCCCGCCTCATCACTTTGTACAAGTACCATCATGGCCTCATAACCATCACATCTTCAAGAAAACCCACACCCACCCCTCCTGCCAAACAGACCCGTCACGTCCACCCAGAGCACTACCAGCTTCCTTCCTGCAGAACCCAATACAGAAAGCAGACCTTTTTCCCCCGCACAATTGCAGAGTGGAACCAGCTCCCGGCAGATGCTGTCCTCAGCACCTCGCTGGAAGCCTTCAAATCCCAGATCTAACCCGCCCTCCCCCCCATTTCCCTCTCTACCCTGCCCCCTCATGCTCTCCCCCTTTTTCCCCCAAGGCTGTTTCATCTGGGCAGCACAAACCCAAACAGACTTACAAACAAGCGCCATTGCAACAACCCCTCAAATCTGCAGTACCTTCAGAACGATGAAGTTGGCAGAGTAATGAAAGAAGAAGAAGAATTTTCAGTTTTGGCTCTATCAATCCGCCTGGAAATGCGCCAAAACTGAAAATTATAATTATCACATAATAATTAAAATTTTCACTTGATAATTATAATTTTCACGTGATCATGCTTAATTCTGGTAAGGCGGTTTACTAGCGTCAAAACCTGCAAAACTTACATGTATCAGTGATAATTGTAATTAACACGACTGTTCTGTGTAATTCACAGAGATACCGGTAATTCACAGTGTTAATTACTAATTTTCAGTTTTGGCCACGCTTTACTAGGGCCAAAACCCCAGGCGTGCTGGGAACAGTGCAGTTGCCGCGCATGCGCATCGCGCATCGGGCCACGCATGTTCATCTTGATATTTATAATTTTCAGTGATAATTGTAATTATCGCTTGATAATTGTAATTATGTCTTGATAAGTGTAATTATCTCATGATATTAGTAATTATCAGGTTTGGGCGCTAGGAAAGCATGGCAAATACTGATAGTTATTAATTAACACTGCGGATTACCGGTATCTCTGTAAATTACACAGAACACGTGATAATTTCAATTATCTCGTGATAATGGTAACTCTCGGTTTTGGCGCTAGTAGGCCGTCATAGGTTCCTTTTGGCTTTTTCACAGGCGCCCGTGTATGAACGTGATACATAATAATTGAGTCTTTCTCTATACGTAGACCTACATAGATATTAGTAGGCTATACATGCTTCGTCAACTCTCACATTCAGATAAGGGCACCGGTGGCACTTTTAAACATTGTCTGGAAATTTTTTTACAAATACTTATCCCGAAAGAAGGCGAATTAATCAATTCAAAAGACGCTCATGCAAACACTTCAAGACATAAATAAACGCAGTCTGTTTTTTCGATCCCGTTAAATTTCAATATTTTCAATAAAAAAATCCAAAGCATGATATCAGCAAAAAATTTATTTTATCAGCAACAATTATGATAGTTTAGTAAATCATTTGACGGAAATAACCTTTTGCACTTTCTCAGTGACATGCGCAGTTGAGAAAACGTGCCAAGCATTATTTTACTTTCTCTTTCGAAGTGGATAGGCAGATTTGCTTGAGATAGGTACTTTTGTTACCAGAAAAACTTTAACATTTAGGAAAACGTGCCAAGCAAAGTGCCTTTACTGTTGCTAATTTTATGTCACTCTTGGAAAACCTACTTGAGTGTCAAAATACTTTACTCGGACTACCGCTGTTTTCAATAGATATAATGCACAAGGGTTTTATTTTTTGCTGCGTCATCGCCATCAAAGTAGCTGCATCTGTGTACGCCTCATTGATATTAAAGTGAAGCAAAGCAAAGGTAATGACACTGTACTGTAACAGTAAATTTAAATTTAGCAAATTAGTCAGAAATTTGGGTCACTTATCTTGCTGCATCAGGTAAAAGAAATTGGATTGCACACGTTAAACTAGTTAAATTTTTAATGAAAGTAAAAAAGAAGAGAGAATGAGGTTGATCGTTCATTGTAAGATAATAGCATTAGATCCAGGAGACCTGTCTTACAATTAGGTCTTTTTGAGAGAGAGAGAGAGAGATTGATTGATTATTTATTCATTTAGGCATCGCCCCTTCATGAAGGGTGTGTACATCATAACATTATACATATAAAAAACATACATTTTCATTCTGTTTAAATCACGATAGAGCAATTTCTCTTAGTTTAAAGGCTTTGTACAGGTATATACTTAGTTTCCTAATTATATTCGGGTTACTAGACGCCATCAAAACACACAGTCTAGATGCACATGGATTTCTATAATATTTTTCAGCAATAAATTGCACTCTTAAGTTATGTAAGACTGGACAACATAACACAAAATGGACTTCATCTTCTTCTTTTTCCATGCAAAGGGGGCATTTTACAGCTGCTTGTGTGTCATTTCGATATCTGTGATAATGAACACCAATATCTGACACACCAAATCGAAATTTTGTCATTATAAAAACTAAATGCCTGTCAAGACTTAATTCCAAATAAGTTTTAACACAATGATTACTGCCCCCAAATAAACAGTACATTTTATACCTGTCACTGTTTTGTACATGATTATGCCAATCTTGCCATCTGCAATCCACAAGTCGCTGTTTAAATTTTCTTAAAAAACATTTGATCTCTTGCACACCTTGATTTAACCATACAAAACCATATCCATACATAAAAAGACATGATCGCACATTGGTTGCCCATGTATTTGCTCCCCTCTCATCTAACGTCCTCAACATTACATACGCCTTTCTAGGAAGACGATGAGGTTCCATGCGTGTTAACTTTAACCAATATCGCACACAGTTTACAATTGCATTGATCTGAATAGGGTACCGGTTTAATTCCCCGTATACAAAATCATTGGGAGTGCGAGTATCAACACCTAAAAACCTTTTTAATGCAAATAAATGTACTTTCTCACAATGAACCGCAGCCTTGTCTATGCCCCATATTTCCGAACCATACAAAGCTATGGGCTGTATTTGAGAATCAAAGATTTTAAAAAATAATTTTACAGAAAATATATTCAAAGTATGCATTCTTTTTAAAACGCATAAAAATGCGCCTTTTGCTATACTACTTAACTCTTTGCAAGCGGATACAAAGCTCAATCGAGTAGAAAAATAAATCCCTAAATATTTGTACATGTTTACTACAGGCATGAGTTGTCTATCAAAAAACCATCTCTCACTGGCACTCAAGTAGCCTCCTTTTCTAAACACAACAATATTACTTTTTTGTCTATTAACTTTAAGTCCAAGCGATACTGAGGCCTGGTGCAGATTATTAAGCTGATTTTGCAGCCCAACAACTGTTTCTGACAAAAGAACAATATCATCCGCCAATAAAAGAATAAACAATTCGAATGTATCTAGTAAAAAATTCACACCATGTCTTCCATTTTGAATAACCTTAACAGCAAGTTCATTAATATATATAGAAAATAAAACTGGACTGATTACATCTCCTTGTTTTACACCTGCTGAACAATTAATTATATCAGTTAACTTATTTCCACATCTCACTCTCGCCTTAACAGTTTTGTACATGCTTCTAATACAGCGAAAAAGTTTGCCAGAGACACCACAATTTAACAGCACAGGCCATAAAATATTTCTGTTAATAGAGTCAAAAGCCTTTTCAAAATCAATAAAAGCCGCATACAATTTTCTATTATGATTAGCATTAAACTGTTTCTGGACACAAGATAACAAAGTAAAAATATGATCTACTGTTGAATAACCACTCTTAAAACCAGCTTGGTACTCTCCCGTTATATTATTTTCATGTACCCACAGCTGAAGACGTTTATTTATGATAGTACCATAAACTTTACTTCCTACGTTACAAAGAGAAATGCCTCTATAGTTACTTGGGTTATTATTATCACCTTTTTTATGAAGTGGTAGGATTATTGACTCATTCCAGCTTTCAGGAAAAATTCCATGATCAAAAAGCACATTCAAGAATTTGACAAAATACGGAGCAATTTTTATGGCAGAATATTTCAGGATTTCACCGATAATACCATCAGCTCCTGCAGCTTTCTTATTTTTAAGCTTATTAATTGCAAACAGAACTTCTTGTTCTGTAATAGGAGAATTGAACCACAGATTAGAATCAGTATCATCATGATTAGCATCATTACCCTCTTCCCCTTCATCAATATCAGCATCAACAAAATCCTTATCAAGCAGGTTTTTGAAATACTCAAACCATTCATCCACAGAAATATGATTTCGGACAGCACTTCTCCTTGGCATTGCATTATGTACGTTGTCCCAAAAAGCCCTTTGCTGTCCAATACTTCCAACCATTTGATCATATAACATTTCATTGTACCTTTTCTTTTTACTTTTTAATAAATTCTTATACTCCCTTCTTAATTTACAGTAAATGTGTCTATCATTTCCGTCCAGAGTACGACAGTACTTGCGTAACGCCTTTCGCACTTGTTTACGCATTTCATTACATTCTCTATCAAACCAGTCCTGAAATTTCCTACTCCCATTTATTCTCATTTTCTTTTTCATGCATTCCGCTACTTTTATCATACATGCATTAAAGGCTAAAAGAGCTAAATTAATATCTACATCAATCAAAGCAATGGCTTTGTTTAATTCTACACGTGTATTTTCTTCCATCAACCTTTCATGAAATGTTCCAGCCTTATCATCATTCCAAACAAACCTATCTACTGTAGTACAATAAGACTCATCCGAATTGTTAGCATGCACTTTTGGAAAAAATACAGTAAACAACACGGGTAAGTGTTGAGATTCAATACGCTGCAAGACATCTAATTGACAGTCATCGGAAATAAGGGAAAACAAGTCATTAGATAACAAAAAATAATCAATGACACTACTACCTGTATCACATAAGAATGTATAGTGACCATCAAGGTCACCATGACACACACCATTTAATATAAACAAATTAAGAGCAGTGCACATATTCAAAAGCATTTTACCATAGCCATTAATTACAGTGTCCTGAGAATGTCTGCCAACATGAACAGAGCGACTCTCATGTAACGACTCGTAGCCATTATCAATTTCAACACTCGGAGAAACATTAGATGTCCTACCATTAAGGTCACCAGATATAAGAAAATAATAATCATCCACAGAGAGAGCACAGTCAAGCAAGCAGTCTTCCAGCATAGTAATACCATCATCATACCCTTCAGCAAACTTATAATACCTGGATCCCTCTGGTGGCACATAGGCACAGACATACAGTACATCTTTTAATGTACCAAACAGATCTTTACTTATGACAAAAGCTAAGAAATTTCCAACATTAACATCTATTTGTCTCACGTATGGGACATAAGCATTCTTAATTAAACAAAGAACTCCACCAGAGGGTCTCCCTAGGCCTGGAAACTTAGTTGCAGGCTGACAGAAAACCTTGTGACCCGGGAAAACATTTTCATTCAAGCTTTGAGTAAATGTTTCAACCATACAAACAAAATCAAAGGAACCGATAAATGACATAAAAATGCAATCTGTCAATTTAGACAAAAGACCATTAATGTTCCAGTGTAGAAATGAAAAGGGTACGTGCTCATTATTTACATGACCATACTCAACATGGAGAATCTCCTCTTGCATATTAGGCCTACGCAATGAAAAAACACTGTCGCTGTCACTACTACTACTGCCACTACAAGGTGCACCAAACAGTGACTCGTTACAGTCCAGAGTAAATAGAGGTTTACTAGCTTTCTCGCACGGCACGGGTACAGCACAAAGGTCAGCTGCACCGCAGTACTCTCCCTTATCACATTCAGTCATATACAAAGAAAGATGACTGTTACAATCAGTACGAACGAAAACCTCTGTAACTCCGGCTACAAACACATCGTCATCACCCCTAACGCAATCACCACCAACGCAGTCATCATCGTCACTATCATCATCACCACCTTTATCACCCACATGAACAACACAAACATCAGCATGAACATCAACACATCTAACATCGTCAACATCAACAGCATTAGTGTAACCATAGTGATCAAAAGGCCTACTATGAATCGCGGGGACGAAACTACGTCTCTTGTTACACATTACACGTGCGAGGGGGTTACTACTACCTTGCGTACTGCACCCATCAGTGCACGGGTTCTCAAAGAGGTCACACTGGACATTACGTTTATGAACTTGAATACTTTGTTTACAATGACGACAGAGGCGGCCACAGTCCTATGTCCTCTTTACCAATCTCTCCCCATCCTTCGAAAGAAAAAACTTTTGATTATCAATGATCAAGTGGTCAAACACCATAGCTACGTTCTTCCCGGCGTTCCTTTGTTCTTTCATCAACTTGTTCAGTTTTTTGCGCTGTTCTCGGACGGACGGAGAAAAATCTTCACTGATGAAAACACTAGTCCCTTTAAGCTTAGATTTTGCTTTCAAAATTGCTACTTTGTCTTTATAAGAAGTACAACATGCAATCACAGGGGAATCAGGCTTAGCATTTAGGCGATGTACACGGTCAAATTGTAAATCATTCAGTCCCATGTTTTCGTTCAGCATAGTTTTCAAAACAGATTCACAGCCAGTACTCGTTTCGTTTCCATCACGCTTCATGCCATAAAACAACAAATTATTCCTCCTTGATCGTCCTTCTAAATCATCTACTTTTCTCTCGAGCTGTTCCACTTTTCCTTCTAAGTCACTATTTCTTTGCTCTAAGAGCACATTCTCATCACTCAGAGATCTGTATTTTTCTGTCAATTCATCAACATCCTGTTTAAGTTTACTAAACTGACCTTTGATTGTATTCACATCCTCTCTTACAGCGTCGAGTTTTCCATTCATGGCACTGTCCATAGTTTCTAATTTGGCCATTATCTCGCTCAAAGAAGGTTCACCGGTCACCGATGAATAGGAACGCCTTGCCTGTTTGGTACCGCCTTGTCCGCCATTGTCACGTCCACCACTGCCACTGCCCTCGTTCCGTTTCTCCCCACCGCTAGACTGCAACCTCGTCTGCACCATGCCGCTCGGACCTTGGTTTGGGCCAGGGTTGACTTCCACATCTCCACAACAGATCAACAAAATGCTACCCCAGAACATATATGATAAGACTGTACCAATCAGTAGACTGTCAAAACCGTTGCGTGGGGTCAAAGTCCGGATTCGAAGTTTCTTCTTCTCTTCAGCTCTCAATGCCATAAAATGGATGTAAACCGGTAAGAAAGATCCACACACGGACCGAAAACAAGTACTTGATGCAGGCATATTTCAGCACAAAACAATGTACCAAACAACCTGTGTGACAAATCTAAGTGAGCACAGGTCAGTTAGGCAAGAGACCTTTCAAAACACGTCCTATCACGACGGCTGTTCTGCACACACTCTCCAGAGAGAGAGAGAGAGAGAGAGAGAGAGAGGAGGGGAGGAAGGGGGAAGAGTGGTCTAGTTGAAAAGGTGCTAATGAGAGACAGACAGACACAGATACTTAGACAGGGAGATGTAAAAGAGTATATATTTATGGCCCTTTAAAATTGGTGGTGGCGACAATTTTTATTATTTATAGGCTATGTAATTCTCCCATATGGCATGTATCGTACAGCAGTCATTAAGGAGCAATGAGTAAAACAAGCCAAGAGAGTCATGTTGCATTAAACAGCAAGAAAAGGTAATTATGTTCCTCTCAAAACTCGCAGTTTCTGTCCACCTTTGAGAGCAGGATAATATATTAATGTTCGATAGCAGCAAATTAAATAAAATAAAATCGCGCGAATGCATTTTATACGACAGTTAAAACAGAGTACACTCGTTACTTTTATACGAGTGTACTTTTATACAATTTCGTCACATATAAATTTGAGAAAACATTTTGTCAAACTATGGATTGCAATCTTTGCCAAATTAAAACCACTTGCGCAAATATTTTTACATTACTTTTCTTAGTTGTTTACTTCCTTTTTTAAATGTTTTTTTTAAACATTGGTTTAAACATAAATTTATTCAACCAATCATATAATAATGCAAGGCAAAACATCGGGGCGCACAGAAACACAAGGCTTAAACGAGTGCTACCCAAATAATAAATGATGTATACAAAATATCACATATTTAATGTTGTTGAAGGGAAATGTAACGTACGTCTTTTTGCAGATAGTACAGAGCCGGACCTAAGTTTTTCAGGGGTAGGGGCCCAAATTTATTTTAGGGTAGTAGTGAAGGCGCGAAGCGCCGAGCCGACGGAGCGAAGCGCCTAGTTTGCTAGGGGGGTCCGGGGAAAATTTTTTGAAAAGGGAGAAAAAATGGTGCAATCTGAGCATGTAAATTGCAAAATTTTGGTGCTATAGTTTGCCACTGATTTTGGGGAGAAATTACCTTTAAAAAAGTGTGTGTGTGTTAGGAATAAAGTCATAACAAAAATATGACTTAAGTGTTTGGGGAACAAAATATAGTGATACACATTTTTTTAAAAATTTCTTCTTCTTTTTTTTTTTTTCAAAAATGGGTAGGGGCCCGGGCTTTTCGGGCCTCTAGGGCAGGTCCGGGCCTGGATAGCTCTATCATGTTAAATGTTTTGGATGATGTTCATTGTAGCTCATCGACTTGATATTTCGTACCCAAATGGCTGTATCAAGCTTTCAATCTATATATATATATATATATATATATATATATATATATATATATATATATATATATATATATATATATATATATATATATATATATATATATATATATATATATATATATATATGTGTGTGTGAGTGTGTGTGTGTGTGTGCGTGTGTGTGTGTATGTGCTAAATCAAGCTTTCAATCTTTTCTTTTTTTAAATTATATTTATTTATGTATTATTTTTTGCGAGAAAATCAGCTGAAGGGCAAGTACAGTGCCCCACTGAGGCGTGAAAAAAGCTTTGAGAAAAGCTTTTCGCCAAATAGATAAGAGCTCTATTTTCTTGCATTACTAGTATACTCTTAAATGACTTCGTTAACGATCACCCTTTTCATACTTATTGAATGGCCTTTAGTAGGGAATACGTGTCCGCGGGCGGCCTAAAGCGATCCCCAACCGTCACCCTCAATCATTGACACCAACTAATTGACAAGAGAGATAACAATTGCAGGTACCTAATCCGCAAGGGAGATAACATACAAGGAAAGTAACGAAGCGGAAGCTAATCAATGTAAATCAAGGACGACAGTTAAAACGCTGACATAGGAGGTGGCCTTCACTGTGTGGGGAAATTGCTTCGGCTTCTTATGTAACAATCACAGCTCATTATACTTTAATGAGAGCGAACTAGAAATGGTACGAATTCAATACTTTACGAGTAAGCGAGTCCGCGCAAGGGACATAATTCGACTTTTACTGAAGACATTTTTTGTGGTGTAAAAGATTACATTGGAAACGTTATTTCCTACCATTCAAAGCTAACGTTTTTTTGGTGTGTTTAGACTTTAGTTTTAAAGAAGAAAGGAATAACAATCGTTATAACGCAAGTTCTTTGAATAATGACAAGCTACCATAAAATAACAATGACGGTGTTGACCTTAACGGTGTTGCTGACATTGCAATGACAACGACGACGACGACGACGACGAAGATGATGATGACGACGACGATGCTGCTGCTGCTGCTGAAGAAGAAGAAGAAGAAGAAGAAGAAGAAGAAGAAGAAGAAGAAGAAGAAGATGATGATGATTGATGATAATGACGATCTTGACGATGAATAGGACATGATACGGAAAACTGGGTTCATTTTGTAGGCAAGTGAACACATCCTGGAAGAAGCAATAATTGTAATATAGATATTATTAGAGACCTATTATACAGTAGAAGCCTCGCAGAGGAGCATAATTTGCCTTATATTCTAGGATCTACTCCTACAAGAAATGTTTTACTTTACTGCGTGGCTTGGTAAAATTAACATAACGAGAAAAACCTGGCATACGACCACTTCAGCCACAGGAAGAAGAAGTGTCGTACTAATGATGAAGCTCACCTACCGTCGTCTGTTCTTGACAACGATTAGGCCGAGACGACAATCTCGCCGCACTGATTGCTTGACTACTACTACTACTACTACTACTACTACTACTACTACTACTACTACTACTACTGCTACTGCTGCTGCTGCTGCTGCTGCTACTACTACTACTACTACTACTACTACTACTACTACTACTACTACTACTGTAGGGGTGGTCTGGTAGCACAGTTGATAGGTAGCTGGTTTCCCTATGCTGAAGGTCGCAGATGATTTAGGTGCGAGACTGATCCAGGACACCGAGGATTTTCTCTGGGTACTCCGGTTTTCTCCCTCTCTTCAATAATGGTATTGGACGCAGTCAATCTAAAATTTCAAAAATAAAGATTTCATTTTTCTTCGGCCTTCTGTAAAAGCGATCTCTTCAGGTTGCCGCGTTTTGAGTTCGATTGAAGAAAAATCGCGTGATGGCATCATGCATCAGGCTTCAAGCATCGTTATTATTATTATTATTATTATTATTATTATTATTATTATTATTATTATTATTATTATTATTATTATTATTATTATTATTATTGCTGCTACTGTTACTATTGTTATTACTAACACTGCTGCAATGGCTACTGTTGCTGCTGCTATTCCCAACAAACTAATGCCTCTGATCCATTGTATTGCACTATAGAGGCGATGCTGGAATGCCCAATGTTAGTAACTACACTATGCTGAGAAGGTACTACTACTACTACTACTACTACTACTACTACTACTACTAAAACTACTACTACTACTACAGATACTACTGTTGCTGCTAGTACAACTACTGCTGCTGCTACTACTAACTCTACTACTATTGAATGAACACTGAAGTTCAACATCTACACCCAACATTTGCAGACGGTGAAAACGTCCCAGTGAAGAGGGAGATAGGGATATATACAACGTAAAGGAACCACCACAGAAATCATGCTGCTAACATGGACTGTGACATATTGGCCATTTTAACCTTGCCCACCGTGCCACGCCACCTGACAGGCAAACGCTCTACCACTGAGCTAAGGCGATGGATCATAATTAAACTACTACTACTACTACTACTACTTCTACTACTACTACTACTACTACTACTACTACTACTACCCCCACATATAACAGTTTTTCGCCTTCGTAGTCCTCCTGATTCTGACTAATGCGATCTATTCCTAGCAAATTAATGACAGTGAATTTCTGCCTTTGGTACTAGAATAATCCTATTTTATTATATCCTATACCGTAACTCGGAGGTCGTAGGGGCACCACAGATGATCGTTTAACCAGCGTACTCCATCTTTCCCTGTCCTCGAATAATAGAATAATGGTTTCATCATTCCTACTTACACAACAGAAGCAAGAAACCACATCAATGGTGTGGTTTGATGGTGGCATCTGCTAGTTACTTGGCCATAATCAACCCCAGCTCGCAACAAAGACGATTTTTATTTGAGGATAATTTGTCAGGCAGGTGCAAAGGCATATAGATGTGTTGTTGTTGTTCTTGTTTTTGTTCTTCTTCATTATAAAGAAGACGAAAACAAATGATGATGATGATGATGATGATGATGATGATGATGATGATGATGATGATGATGATGATGATGATGATGATGATGATGGTGCTGACTAATAGGACTTAGCACAGTGTCAAGATGTTCTTTCTTTCAGGTTTCGAGAGAAAGAGCACTGAGTATCAAACATCGAAAACATCAAAACAACTATTAGCTTGAAAGCAAGCCTTTTTACCATTGGTAGCCTATTCCTTGGTGCAGACTATGCTACTCAGAATATAATAACGGAGAGATAAGGAGCGACGAAGCAGGCAGCGTTACTGTTGACAATGGCGTCGTTAGAAAGCGTTAATGACACCCTAGCATGCAACTTTCCCAGGCTTTGGAGGAAGTCACAAAACCCTCAGTCATCAAACAAGCGTCAACCGCCCTATGTTTACGTGTGTCCTTACTACAGCTGAGCTTCTGAGCCCTTCAGCGTAGCCGAACCTCTTCGCTGCAGCATGTCACTACTGCACTGCTGCACTGCTGCACTACTTAAACACGGGGGAGATACGTTACCCCATTGTCCCCTATACACAACGTGTCCGGGGACGTAAATCTACCCAAACAAACAAACAAACAAACAAACGTTACCCCGAATAAACGTACCTAGTCGGTTGTTACGTCCGATTTTATACCCAGGACATCGAGGTGGCGCAGGCCCGGACTAGGGGGGGGGGGGGTTACAGGGGTTACGTAACCCCCCCCCCCCTGGCCTGACTATGTACCTCTTTTTTTTTGGAGGGGGGGGGGGAGGGGGTGCTACGTTACAATCATAAGTAAAGCCGGGGAGAAATTTCAACCCTCTCCCCTAGGCACTATAAAAAAATAATTCCTCTTCCACTCTACTCAATTTCAACCACTGATTCTTTTATCACAAGTAACTACATTCTGTTACCTGAGACACTGTGCTTCCCATAGCTTGAGTCTCTGCATTGTAAAAGCATGCGGCTTGCCTGCAGTGAAGAACATGATGGGAGCACTGAGGGAACTGTCACTGTTTTTCTCAAACTCTCCAAAGAGACAAAGAAAACTTGAAGATACCATCGAATCATCTCAGCCTGACACGACAAAAACAAAGCTTGTTGATCTGTGCAGAACAAGATGGGTAGAAAAACATGAAGCACTGGAGGTTTATACATCTCTCTTTCTGGTTGTTCACGACTGTTTGGGACAAATGTGTGAAGACAGTGACAATTGGGACAGTGAGACACTGACCAAGGCAACTGGCTTTCTCCACACCTTGAGCAGCAGTGCTTTCCTCGTTTCGCATTCGTTGTCGTCCGCAATTGTTTGCGTTACTTAAAACCCTTGACAGTGAAGCTGCAGAAAAGGACAAAAGATGTTGTCGATGCCTACAGGGAAATCAAAGCGGTCAGTAACTGCATGTCTTCTATTAGAAGAGATGTCGACACAGCGTTCGTTGCCTGGTTCGGTGAAGTCAGCAAAATGGCGAATGCTGATGTTATTGTTCCTCGTCAAGCATCCCGACAGACTCTCCGTGACAACCAACCTGCGGCCATTTCAAGATTAGCATTGCCATTCCTTTCTTGGAACACCTGTCAATCGAATTGGACTCGAGGTTAAAAAATGCTGACCTAGCAGTTGATGGTCTCTGTCTGGTGCCAAGCACTTTAATAGACAACCAGGATGGTTTCATGCAGGTTCCAGAAGGGGTGAAGACACTGGCAATGTTGTAGGAGTCTGATCTACCAGACAACGCTACCCTTGATGCAGAATACCAAAGGTGGGTTTGCAAATGGCGAAGTGCTGCTGAGAATGCGACAGCTATCATCCCATCCACGGCATCAGAAGCACTGAAACATTGTGACAGGGATTTTTATCCCAACCTGTTCATCATGCTAAAGAACCTTTGCACCCTGCCTGTCACTACTGCCGAGTGTGAGCGTTCAAACAGTCAGTTGCGCAACCTGAAAAACTACCTGCGCTCTACAATGGGGCAACATAGACTCAATGGACTTGCTTTACTGAAAGTGCACAGGGATGTTGATATTGACTTCAAAGAGGCAGTGAACTGTTTTGCCAGAAGATACAATTCACAAATGGTACTAATGCCGAGAAACCTAGTGCAGCAAGACTGAAAGTGAAAGCAGGGCGGTGATGTTTAACGATCAACAAAATGTAGTGAATAATAATAGTATACAAAACATCTCTGCTGATAAATAAATGTTCGTGTGTGTTGTTTTTTTTGTTTTAAGGGACGGGCAGATGATTATTTTTGTACCCCAGAGTTTGTCAGTTCAATTTGTTTAAAAAGCTCAAAGTCCCAGACCATCATAAATGGCTTTTTCAAGGTTCAGATTGCACCAGATTGCACCATTTTGCATCCTTGAAAAAAAAAATTTCCGGGGGGGCATGCCCCCGGACCCCCCTAGAAGGCTCGGCGCTTCGCGCCTTCGCTGAATCTGTAACCCCCCCCCCCTCAACTTTTCCCAGGTCCGGCCCTGTGGCGCGTGGGAATGCTCACTAAAGCCATGGTCACACAGCCATTTACGGCTGAATCACGGCCAAAGCGCGTCCAAAATTTGTTACCCGGGGAGTGGACGTTGTTGTTCGCGTTGATGTCGAGGTTAAGACGAGCTACGGTCGAGGTATAGACGTGGCAGGACGCGGGGAGAAATCTGAACGGCATCGGACGCGGCAAAAAGTTTTGAACTGCTCAAAATTTTAGCCCGCGCACAACCACGGGTAACACACGCGGTAAAGACGTGCAACACACGTGAAACACGCGTGGTAATCCGTGTTCCGGCAGTGATTAAAACTTGGGGAGACGCGGTAAGACGCGAAAGATTAGCGTTCAGTCACGGCCAGAGCACGGTCATTGGACGCATGTACCGCGTTGGAATCACGGGAAATAGCGTGTGTTTTGCGGCTTATCACTGACAAATAAATTTTTCCACGTACATAGCACTACCTAACGACGTCTCGAACAAGTTCGAAATACGTCCCGATCACTGCCTAATCACTCCTGTATCACTTCTGATTTGCGGCATATAAATACCGTAATTTTCTTAGACCTCGGCACTTGAGGGTCAGGGTCTGGACCAGCAGCAACAGCAGGGGGAGCATGGACCTGGACTGTGACTTGGGCCTGGGAGTCTTGGGGAGCCTTCGTCGACCTCTTCTTGGCAGAAGAACCCTTCTTTCCAGGCATACTGCAAATGACTGGAGGTGTTTTGTACAAGATCTGAATCGGTATAACTTGCCGCCTTTCCCCCCCCCCTCGTTTTAGAACATGTGCAAATTTTTTTTAGGCTTACACGTGGCTGGACGTGGTTAGCCGTGCTTAGGCAGTGCTTCAGCAGTGGAACAGCCGCCGACAGCCATACCCCGTCCAAAGCACGGCCAAACCAAAATTGACCGAAAATTACCACGTACGACCACGTCCACCAGATTTTCCGAACTTTTTGTACGTGATTAAGACGTGGAGTGCTGTGTGACCGAGGCATTAGACACAAGTGGCAATTTCATTGTGTTTTCAGCTCGTCAGTGAACCGGTTGGGCTTGCTGAAAATGAAGTGACTGATTTTCCAACGCATAAGAGGACGCTCTAATAAAGTCCTCATGACCTAATGTAGCATCTTCATGCGAAAAAAGTATCCACAAGTTGGCTGGGGTCTTCCTCTGTTTCGGTCCCCGATGCTTTGTTGCGTCAGCCACACACACACACATAGCGTTGCTGAGACTCGCCGAGGAATTGCGAGGAGTCAGTGTCTACGAGTCTCAGCTACGATATGTGGAGATCAGAACCCTAGGATTGTATGTAGAGCCAATGCGAGCTAGAAGCCTTTTGGCTGCATACGCATTTAGCTATCGAGGATTGAACTATATGCGCCCAAACTTATGTAATTTCCCTGTAGCCGACTGCATCAAATAAAATAAATGCGTTATTTTACGATACGCCCCTCGTCAACACGTCTCTGTTATGCTTTATGACAGCATTTACGATACACCCTTCGTCAACACGTCTCTGTTATGCTTTATGACAGCATTTACGATACACCCTTCGTCAACACGTCTCTGTTATGCTTTATGACAGCATTTACGATACACCCTTCGTCAGCACGTCTCTGTTATGCTTTACGACACATTTACGATAGACCCTTCGTCAACATGTCTCTGTTATGCTTTATGACAGCATTTACGATACACCCTTCGTCAACACGTCTCTGTTATGCTTTATGACAGCATTTACGATACACCCTTCGTCAACACGTCTCTGTTATGCTTTATGACAGCATTTACGATACACCCTTCGTCAACACGTCTCTGTTATGCTTTACGACACATTTACGATAGACCCTTCGTCAACATGTCTCTGTTATGCTTTATGACAGCATTTACGATACACCCTTCGTCAACACGTCTCTGTTATGCTTTATGACAGCATTTACGATACACCCTTCGTCAACACGTCTCTGTTATGCTTTATGACAGCATTTACGATACACCCTTCGTCAACACGTCTCTGTTATGCTTTATGACAGCATTTACGATACATCCTTCGTCAACATGTCTCTGTTATGCTTTATGACAGCATTTACGATACACCCTTTGTCATCACGTCTCTGTTATGCTTTATGAAAGCATTTACGATACACCCTTCGTCAACATGTCTCTGTTATGCTTTATGACAGCATTTACGATGCACCCATCGTCAACATGTCTCTGTTATGCTTTATGACAGCATTTACGATGCACCCATCGTCAACATGTCTCTGTTATGCTTTATGACAGCATTTACGATGCACCCATCGTCAACTTAACACGTCTCTGTTATGCTTTATGACAGCATTTACGATACACCCCTTGTCAACACGTCTCTGTTATGCTTTATGACAGCATTTACGATACACCCCTCGTCAACACGTCTCTGTTATACTTTATATGACAGCATTTACGATACACCCCTCGTCAACACGTCTCTGTTATACTTTATATGACAGCATTTACGATACACCCCTCGTCAACACGTCTCTGTTATGCTTTATGACAGCATTTACGATACACCCCTCGTCAACAAGTCTCTGTTATGCTTTATGACAGCATTTACGATACACCCCTCGTCAACACGTCTCTGTTATACTTTCTGACAGCATTTACGACTAGAACAGTGTGACTTGAGTTAAATCGGCTTGAAATAGATCCTGTATCGGCCAGCGCCTTGAGCAGCTCTTGAGCTGGAGAAGCGCCATGTAAGAACCAGGGTGATTATAACTAAGATGTTGAGGGGCCGGGTAGCTCAGTTGGTAAGAGCGTCTTGCTAGTAACCGAAAGGTCGCTGGTTCGAATCCCGGATTGGTCAACGTGTGATCATATTATTTTCCCCTTTACCAACAACTGGCCCGCTGGTGTCAGTATAAATCGGTCCAGTAGTCACCTATATGCGAAAGTGTCGTGTGACTATAATCTACATACAAACTAAGATGTTAACCTGTGAGGGGGTGAATGCGTGCATGCATTTGAGCAGATGGACATTTGTCTGGAATCGGGCTTTATGAAATAAATTATTATTATTATTATTATTATTATTATTATTATTATTATTATTATTATTATTATTATTATTATTATTATTATTATTATTATTATTATTTGATGACTTAAAAATATAATCAAAAAAATATGCTAAGAACACAAGCCTACCAAAGCAATAATTGTTTGTAAGATCTTTGGTTAATAATAATACCTTCTTGTTGTCAGGGACATCGATCGTCTTTTTATGTGGCTTACAAATTAGCAGGGGATAATAATAATAATAATAATAATAATAATAATAATAATAATAATAATAATAATAATAATAATAATAATAATACATTTGTATCGCGCGGTACCTCGCAAACGGTAAGGAAAGCGAGCCGTTCTTTGTCAGAAATCAGAAGTCACAGTTTTAGCTGTATTTTATTTCACACGATTGTACTTCGTGACGACACGATGTGTTAGGGTTATTACAAAATTAGTGCCGACAAGTATACTGATAACCAACGGTTGCTCTTGTTAAGATATCACAGTTACGTTTATGCTTATTTTATTTCACACGATTGCTCATCGTGATTACACGATGTCTTAGGTAAATCGTCTACAAAACGAATGCCCAACCTAGCCGCTAACGGTTCCTCTTCGTAATAAATCACATAACTGTTACGTTTATGCCTAATTAATGTCCCACGATTTCATAATAATTGTGATTACAGAAACTTGGGTCTTCGGCACAACCCAAGAACGTACAGCAACGTGTACGTTCTTTGAACTCTAAAATATGTGAAATTGTTCTCCTTTTGCCTCCCGAAGTACGAAAAAATAATAGAACCTCATTTTAAAAAAAAAAATCAAAACAAACAAACAAACAAACAAACAAACAAAAAACAACACCACAACAATGATTTGAGTGTGAGATTGACAGTGGCTCGTTTTATTTAAGTGACATTGCTATTTTTTTTTTTTATGTGGTTATAAATTTTGTGTGTGTGTGTGTTGATCATTTCAAAATCATTCGGGTAGGGAATAAAAAGAAAATGTAATGGAAAAGAAACGGAGGATAGAATTAAAAAAAAAAATAAAAAGAAGACTAAGAGAGAGAGAGAGAGAGAGAGAGAGAGAGAGAGAGAGAGAGAGAGAGAGAGAGACGGGGGAGGGGGGGGGAGGGAGGGCAGTCTGTGGTAGTATCAGTAAGGAAAGGGTTTAAACTGCGGCTAGCATATTTATCAATCAGTTTTAGGTTGTTTCCCTTGAATATTCCCGACATTTCCCCCCCCCCCCCCCTTTCTCTCTCTCCCTCACTCACAGTTTGTTTTCCTCGAACCCCCCGACACCCCCTCCCTCTCTCTTTCTCTCTCTCACATACACAACACACACACACCCATACAAACGACTGTACCTTGGGCCCCTTCCCCACTCCATACCACTATCCCCAAATCCGATTCTAAATAATTCATTCCTCCTTTCGTATTTGTGGTTTATTCTACCTCTAATGAATAATTCAAATTATAGCATCCAGTTTTAGCCTAAATATAAATAAATAAATAACGAATAGAATCTAAAGCCACCATTATCTGCTTTTGATTAATGCCGTTTTAGGATGACTTACAGAAACGAGCTCGTGCCTATAGTCTCAACTAGTTACCTGTTGTTTGTAGATCATAGTCCAGGGGCGTCGTACACGGGGGGGCAGGGGAGGCACCTGCCCCCCCAATAATTTGGCCAAAAAAAAAAAAAAAGAAAGAGAGAGAGAAAGAAGAAAAGAAGAAGAAGAAGAAGAAGAAGGTAATTAATATTCGTGTTTCCTGGTTTTAATCATTATCACATATCGCTAATCATGTATTTGTAGTTTCTGGAAATGAATCTTGTATTTTCAGTAAAGAAGAACATAAATAATTAAATGTTTTTACTCTCAGTCTTTCAGTTGGATGAAGGTACGAGGATATATTACAGGGTACGTCCCGCTTGTCAGCCCCCCCCACCCCCACCCCCACCTCCCCGTCGACAGGGTTGCCCCCCCCCCCCCCCCCCAATATTTTGGACCGTGCGACGCCCCTGTAGTCACACGACACTTTCGCATATAGGTGACTACTGGACCGATTTATACTGACACCAGCGGGCCAGTTGTTGGTAAAGGGGAAAATAATATGATCACACGTTGACCAATCCGGGATTCGAACCAGCGACCTTTCGGTTACTAGCAAGACGCTCTTACCAACTGAGCTACCCGGCCCCACTTAACTAGTTACCTCGCAGTGATCTCCCTTAAATAAGCTAACTATTAGTTTCGTAAACTCCACGAAGGACAACACGAGGGAAAGACATGAAAACGAACGGGTAAGTTAAAACTACACGATCAAATAGTGTATTGAATGACACAATTTTATGGGCATGAACGATGTGTCTTTCAGTTGTTGTCAGTAACATTTTTCTGTTTGCACGCCGTTATTTAGATTTCTAGCAGCCATGAGTTCGCACGTTCGCAATTTGCGTATTTGGATTTTGTAACATGATAAAGCCAGGGCTTGTGTAACATTTATTCCAGAAGTAAGAATGTAGGCCTAAACTTGCGAGCTCCTTGAATACTTGAGGATGGATGCAGCTGTCGATTCAATGACTGGAATTTTTATGTCTGAAGGAACATTTATCTTACGGAGCAAGTTTTAATGTCTATTGAATGTTTACAGATTTTGCTGTCTTGAAGTTGAATAGGCCTACAATTTTGGTGCAGGTGATAATACACTTCTAGTAAAAGATACAGCTACAGCCATGTCTCAACAAGCAATCCTGACAGCCGCACAGAAGCTTCGAACAACATCATCAATGGTGTCTGCAATTTTTCGAGGGCCAACCAGGCTTCACAACTCTGTGCCTTCATCTCCACATCCTGGTGTTTCAAGACTGTCAAACTCAGCATCTAGCTCTCGAAGACTAGCATCCCATCACAGATCTTCGGGCTGTGGTTGTCCTCGCTGTATACCAACTTCATTCGAATCATTGGCACGCACACAACACTTGTACACACCCACGCAATGTATTCACCATTCGTCGGTAAGAGCTGACAAAAAGAAGCCTTCAAACAGACATGTGGTTAGTGTTTCATCAATTTTATTACAAGATGGACTTGAGATTCAGGAGCTTCCTATACTTGTACGCTTGATCGACAAGGGTGTAATACCCTTGATGAACCATTCCTTCACTGGTGAGATGGTGAAACCCATGACTGCGGATGATGAAAATTTTCAAAATCTGCTGGAGAAGTGTGCTTCTGTGAAAGACGTCTTCAAGCTTTTGGAAATTCCGTCAGAACTTGTGACAGGATATTCTGCGTCCGCAGCACTATGCCGGATGTGTGACCTGCAAAAGATGAACGCCGACTGGGATAACCTTCACTCGTTCATCCGGTACGCTGTTTTGAAGGAGCTGAACGACACGGTGCGAAGAGATGTTACCTTGCTGTCTAACGACACGCTCTTCTCCTTAGTGTCCTGCTACATGAACATGACAGACAATGTAGGCGAGGAAAATATGTCATGTGTTTGCGGAGAAATTGAAAAGCGCATGGTGGAAGAGCAGCTGTCGATCAAAGAACTGTGCTATGTCAACAGCATTCTGGTGTCCAACCCTAAAGGAGACAAGGATCTGGTCAACAGCATCTGGGTCCACATTGCCAACCGCTACGATAGCATCACTGAAGATGACATGCCACTAGTTGTAGGTTCTCTACCTCAATCTCACAGATACATGCTGAAAATTCTGGGCAAGCAGCTACACAAATACTGGTGGAAAATGACAGCTGATCAGGTGGCAAACACTCTTGCAGGACTGGTGCAGTTGAACTCTTTGCAAGTCTTCATGATGACGGACATCGCAAGGTGGCTTTTTCTCAACGTGCCTCAGGTGAACGACGAGCACATCATTCAGTTCGCCGCTTCTTTCATCCACTTCAAATTCAGCGACGCCAACTTCACCTCTGCTTTAGAACGCTACGTGGCAGCTCGTGAGGAGAAGCTGAGCACCGACGCGCTGGCCCTGGTGATGGAATACTGCCGCAGCAGGCGGTACTTTTCACCCATCATCATGGATGCAGCCAGTCAACACTTCATAAAAAACGGACATACTTACTCTGCTCTGCAGTTGTTCACAGTCTTGAGACCATTTGGTCAGCTTAACTACTTGCCAAGGGACTCTCACAAATTGCTGATGCAGACAGAAAAGATGCTGGAAGCGAGGTTTGCAGATTTTCACCCATCCCATCTGTCGGAACTCCTGTGTTCCTTTGCCTTCTTGGAGAAGGTTCCCCTCAACTTTGTGCAGAAGGTGCTGACTACCAGTTACTTGAGCAAAATTAAAGGTGTGTATAATTTATTATTGATCTAAAGCTGGTGACTTCAGTTTAAGTTTAAATAATTCAGTAATTGAATCTTTTTGTTAATGGTTAATAAATCTTATGATGCTATTGTTGATGAGATAGTATAAAAGATCATAATGAAATTATTGTAGCATTTCAGTAATTACAGGTGCTTTGAGTTTGAGACCAATTTTTGTGGCAATCGCCACTTTGCTCCAGGCATACACAAAATGATATAACCAAACTGGCTTTTATTAATGATGATTTGACAAGCTGAAGTAGTTCATTCAGTTTTGAAGGTTTCTTTTCATCCCACTAACCTTCACTCAGTTTTTTTTTTCAGTTTGTAACGTAAGACTAGAGTTAAAGATATTACTGTAAAAAGTGTATTAGTCATTTAGTGTATATTATATTTTATTGCTTCTTTTTTCAAGATTATTTATAAGATACATAATGATATATTATTATCATATTATGTTTTGACCACATTTTAAAAAAAACAACAACATATTTTCAGCCCTGTCAAACACCCACGAAGTAGGAATATGGTTGGAAATGCTACAGTCGGCGGTCAAGCTGGATACCAGAGGCGTCCGCATCCCCTGCCTGTACAAAATGCAAGCTGGAAGGCAATGGAAAGGTAAGATCAGGCTTACATTTTTCCCTGTTGCAAAGAGAATTTATAGATTATAATGATCTCTCTTCCGGAGTGCCGAAAATGCAGGTCGTTTACCAAAATTATTTTAAAAAAACATTTTGTAGGTCACCTACTAACTGTACTACGTGGCCTAAATTTTCTTCGCAATCGCTTGAAGGGGAGACCTTGTTTTCTCACTCATTTCCAATATATTTATGTAAGTTAAACTGCAGCATGCACTGTCTTATCATCACATGCAGACCAAATCCAGTTTCATATTGTGTGAAAGTTGTGAATGTTCTGGTGAGCAGAAACATGGAGTACGCTGTGGTTAAAGGATCATCTGTAATGCCCCAACGACCTTCGAGTTATGGGATAGGATTTGTTCTTGTGATAAGCCTGGTGTTACCACTGTTAGGGGTTAAAAGTTGTGTTTGTAGTATTGATTTGATGATGACGGCGATGGTGATGACGATGATGATGACCATGATAATCGTAATCATGAAGCCATAATCATGGTGTCCTTAAAGATTTTAATATAGTCTTGATATTTTCCATGATGTTTTTTTTAAACTGCGACAGTAGTTGGCAAGATATATTTTTCATTGGGATTGATTATTATAATTATTGGTTGCAATTTGATTGCAGAAAACATACATCTTTTAACACAACAGAAATTGGAAGAAAGTCTGGAAGAATTATTTGGCAGCGGTGTGGCAAAGATGCGGACATATGCTGGAGGCACCATCTATTCCATTGGTTAGTTGCTCTCTTTTTTCTTATTTTTTTTTTTATCTATTCTGTTCTGTTGTATAATATTCTTAGTGATTAAAAATTATCACACACCGAACATCAAATCTGATGCATTGCTTTTTAAGCAGTGATGAGCAAACCTCTACCATTATTATGCATGAAATTTCTGCTGAATACATTCAGCTTTCATATTGTGCAAAGCAGCCACTCATTCCATTCACTGTGCATATTTAAGAACAATTTAGTTTATTAATTTTGTATAAGTTTTTCACAAGAATCGGCAAGTCGTTTATTTGCTCCATCTATTTCACTTTGTGAGGTAAGCATAAGCTATGAGGTACGCATAAGCTAATTCAGGCTGTTTCATCTGCAATCTGTTTCATTTTTTGTTGTAGACGCGGAAATTCATCTAGGTGATGACAAGAAGCCGATTCCCGTTGCATACTCAAGCAACCAGCCCATTGGAAAATTTAGGTAAGTTTTCTCTTAATGGTCCTTCATGATGGTATTGGATGCCATTGGAGGATGAATAAAAAGGAAGAGCTGGAGGATATCCGGTCCTATTCCATAACTCCAAAGCCGTTCACCACAGATGATCGTTTAACCAGCGTACTCAAACTTTCTCGGTCCTCAGCAACCCTCATGGCTTCGCTCAGTGTCAGTCCCATCCATTCTCAAATGTTGTTCTCCCACCTCTTTTTCTGTCTCCCTCTTCTTCTGCCTCCTTGCACCGTGCCTTGCAGATGTTCTTTGCAAGGCCTGATGCTCTGGTGACATAGCCATACCATTGGAGTTTCCATTTCTTCACTACTTTGAGCATGTTATCGTGTTGTCCAATGGCTTGTCGGACTTCATCGTTGATGATGTGCTGGGTGTAGGAAATGCCCAGAAGTCTTATGTAGCACATCTCCATGCTTTGTATTCTTCGTTGTAGATCTGCCTAGAAGGTCCATGTTTCGCGAGCATATAGGAAAATGGAGATGACAACGGAGCGCAGCAGCCTTACCTTGGAGTGTAGACTGATGGTCCTGTCTTTCCAAATGGGCTTCAACCTTGTCATGGCAGCAGTTATTTGTGAGATCCTGGAAAATACTTCCTGTCAGGACCCATTGTCTGATACAATGGCTCCTAAATATTTGAAGCTCTGCACTGTATTGAAAAATTGGACTTTGATGTGCTTGTTGATGCCATTGGTATTGTTGGTCACCATTTTGGTCTTCTCTGCACTTATTTCCATTCCAAAGGCTCTAGAGGAGGCGTCTAGTTTCTGTTCCAGCTGTTCAAGTTCTTGTTCCTCTCCAGCCAATCCATCAATGTCATCCCCACAACGGAGGCTGGAGATTGCACTACCTCCTATGCTGACTGTGCCTTGGTGATCTGCAAGGGCATCTGACATGATGAGCTCTAGGAAGCTGTTAAAGAATGTTGGAAAGAGTAGGCATCCTTGGCGCACGCCGATTTTTGCATTGGTAGCCTTGTCATACAGGCTTTTGATGACTTCAATAATGTTAGGGCTGATGTTGTACACTCACATGGTTGCCCACAGAGCTGCATGGCAGACTCGGTCAAACGCTTTCTTGAAGTCTACAAACACATGATACAGATGTTGTTGGTGTTGTAGGTATTTCTTGCAGATTATTCTGAGTTTGAAAATCTGCTCAGTGGTACTTCGTCCTGCCCTGAATCATGCTTGTTCTTCAGCTATGATTTGTTCAGCTTGGGGTTTCAACCTGTTGAGTAGAGAAGAAGGTCAAGAAATACTCCACTTCACTGTCGTCATAGTCTGATGTTGGGACGTAGACCTGGATGATGGTGATGTTGAAAGAGGCTGCTCTCAGACGGATGGTAATGAGTCTACTGGAAACTGGGCGACAACCCATTACAGTGGTTAGAATGTCTTTGTGGACTAAGAGTCCAATGCCGTGTTTGTGCCTGTCATCTCTCCCTCTGAAATAAAGCTTGTGGCCTTTGTCAGTCGTTGTTTGACCTAGGCCTTTCCAGCGCAGTTTACTGATACCTAAAATGTTCCCTCAACACTAAAATTTTCCATCGATAGTGGTCCAGCTTGTGGGCCGGTTCGTCTAATTTTGTTTTCACAGTAAGGTCCTGTCTATTATGTTTTAATTTTTTTTTGCAGGCTGGCTCTCCTGATAATGACTCCTGACCACTACTGCATCAACAGCGGACACATGTTGGGTGAATTCTCCATGCGTTACAGACACTTACGTAAACTGGGCTTCACTGTGGTGGAGGTGAGTGAATTCTTATAATTTTTTGACGACCAACTCCTCACAGGCATTACAGTGGTGCTCGTGTTTTAACTTTAAAGTTTAAAAATTTAAGAGCTCCTGGGGTTGTGCTTTCTCAGGTAATTTTTCTAATAGATGTGTTATACATTAAGGATATATTTTCAGTTTTCCATGTTGTAGTGCTTTTTTAAATTCTCATGAGGTTTGTTATAGTCCAGATATATTTCAGACAATTTAATGTGAAATGTGGAAAGGAACAACAAATTGCTAACAAGGCAACACAAAGTTGTGTGTAATAGTAATACAGGCATGCCTACCCGTACGGAATTTCTGTATTTTTTCCGGAAATTGGTAAAACTCGGCAAGCGCTACAAAAAATACGGATACTTGTTTCACGGTCCGGAAATACATAAAAACAACATTTGAAAAAAATATCGAACTCGTTGGCCTGTGGTAATGCACCGTGTGACCTTTTTATGAAGACGCCCGAACCCGGTTTAATGCCACAATGCACAGTCGCACTAGAGACATGTGGCATCGAAGTTTCCGGTAGAGGCACCGAAGTTTGGCGAACCAGTTTTTTCACAGTCGCTGTAAAGATCGGTGCTCGTGAGACAGAATTTAAAACATGGCGTCCAAACGAATGGCTAAGGAAAGTGATTGTGAATTTGAATCTTTAAAAAAACCGCGCAAGGGGCAGACATTTCTTGCCTCGTATTTGGAAAAGTGTCCTTTCGTTATTCGCGGCAGCACTGACTCAAAAGTACAATTTGTGCCAACCAGTTTGATATCTCCGCCGGTGATATGAACGACATCCGGAAGGCCTACAGCATATCAAGAATTACAAGGCTTTGGAGAAGAAAGAGAAAATTGTGGCAGCAAATCAATCTATCACTGGATTCTTCGCATAATATCAAAGAGGATGAGTGCAAAAACAATAGGTAGTAAAAGTAAATACAGAAATCATAATAGTAATACTGAAATTTGAAAAAGCTAATACGGAAACTTCAAATTGAGGCTAGGCATGCCTGGTAATAGTAATTTTTATTTTCAACTGCCAAACTTTTTTGTCGTCATCAAACTGTCGTCATCTCGAAGGATAGAAAAAAATTATATATTCGATGCTTTGTGTGTTGTAAAAAGAGAGTTGCTGTGAAAGTTGTTGAGTTGAGTTGAGAATTGTATGCAGTTGTTGGTGTGTGCTGAATAAAAGTGGAAAACTTCATACGTCGACTTTGTGACTTGTATAACCAAAATGTTACACTCGGTTTGATGATGGTGTTTTTCTTTATCAGTAGTGGATTCAGCCCCAATGCTGAAATACTGATGAGTGTAGCTCAGATTCGTTTATTCACGCAACCCGCTCAAGCAGCATACAAGTCACTAAGTCGACGTATGAAGTTTTCCACTTTTTATTCAGCACACACCAACAACTGCATACAATTCTCAACTCAACTCAACAACTTTCACAGCAACTCTCAGCGACTACACTGCTCTGTGGGTTCGGGCAAATAGAATAGACCCAACGTTTCCCGGCGTGTCGTAAGAGGCGACTAACAGGGGTGATGTTAGCACGGCATCACTGGGCGAAAGTCTTCTACACAGAAGTCACCGGCCAGGGCGGAGGAACCTCACGTTACTACAGGTTCAACGACCACGTGCTCAGGGCCAAGGCGAGCCACACTGTATTCGTGGATTTCGGCTGTGGCCAACAGCCTGGAGAGGATTGGGCCCTGCCAGGTCTTATTTGCCCAAGACACAACACATGATGAGGCTATCCACTAATTCCATGCCGGATCGGTCGTCGCCCGGAACAAGGACCGCGCCTTCCGTTGGCCACCAGGACGGAGGTGAAAAGTATGCTACTGAGGGACAAATTAGCAAGATCCGCACGAGAAACAACATCGTCATAGGAACCTGGAATGTCAGGACCCTAACTGCGGAAGGAAAATTAGAAGAACTGGCCCACGAGCTGGACCACTATCGATGGAACGTTCTAGGTATCAGCGAACTGCGCTGGAAAGGCCTAGGTGAAACAACGACTGACAAAGGCCACAAGCTCTATTTCAGCGGTAGAGATGACAGGCACGAACACGGCGTTGGATTCTTGGTCCACAAGAACATTCTAGCCACTGTCATGGGTTGCCGCCCAGTCTCCAGTAGACTCATTACCATCCGTCTGAGAGCAACCCCTTTCAACATTACCATCATCCAGGCCTATGCCCCAACATTAGACTATGAAGACAGCGAAGTGGAGGATTTTTATGAAAATATACAGGCGGTCCTTGACCAAGTGCCGAAGAAGGACATAGTCATAGTGCAAGGCGACTGGAATGCCAAGGTTGGCCAAGATGCGCACCACAACTGGGGAGACACATGCGGACCCCACTGCAACAACGAGACAAATGACAGGGGTCTGAGGCTATTGGAGTTTGCCAGATACAACAATCTGGTACTGGCAAACACGCTTGGTCTCCACAAAAAATCCAGACGATGGACATGGCACAGTCCCGGCGGGGAACATCACAACCAGATCGACTACATCATGGTCAAGAAACGCTTCAGATCAAGCATCAACATTGGCAGGACACGCACTTTTCCAGGAGCAGACATTGGAAGTGACCACGATCTCGTGATGATGTCTTTCCGGCTCCATTTGAAGAGAGTAAATACAGCAAAGTGCACTAGGCTGAAGTTCGACCTGGACAAACTGCAAGGCCCGGAGGTGGCAAAAATATTTCAGGCCACAATTGGAGGGAAATTTGCACCACTGCTTATTTTGGGGGCAGGCGAAGTAGATGTCAACACCATGACCAATACCTTCAACTCAGCTGTAACAGATGCCGCCACTGAGATCCTTGGCAAGCACCGACCAAAGAAGAAGCCGTGGATCACACCTGAACTTTTGGATCTGTGTGATAAACGAAGAGAGTTAAAAAAGAAAAAGAACACCTCACAGGGAGCTGATGTCTACCGAAAAATCAACAATGACATCCGAAAAGGCATGCGCACAGCAAAGGAGAACTGGATAGAAGATCAATGCCAGGAAATAGAGAACAATCTGAACAAGAACAACAGCAAGAAGGCCTACCAGACTGTGAAGCGGCTGACAAGTGTTAAACAGCCCAAAGTCTCCACTATCCAAAGCAAGTCTGGCATTTGCCTTACAGAAGAACAAGAAGTCTTGGACAGAGTACTGCTCTGTCCTTTACAACCATACACCAAATGGAGACCCATCAGTTCTAGCATGTCCCGAGAGCAGAGAAGAAGAAGAAATCCTCCCAATTCTCCGGGAAGAAGTTGAGGCAGCAGTGCAATCGCTGAAGAAAGGGAAGTCAGCGGGAGTGGACAACATACCAGCGGAACTGCTACAAGCAGGAGGAGAAGCGATGACTGATGCTCTCACCATTATCTGTAACAAGATCTGGCAGAGTGGGGAATGGCCTACACCATGGACCCAGTCGCTTGTCATCACTCTTCCCAAAAAAGGTAACCTTCAGGAATGTGAAAATTACCGCACCATCAGCCTCATCAGCCATCCCAGCAAGGTCCTCCTGAAAATAATACTCAACAGGTTGAAACCACAAGCTGAACAAATCATAGCTGAAGAACAAGCAGGATTCATGGCAGGGCGAAGTACCACTGAACAGATTTTCAACCTCAGAATAATCTGTGAGAAATACCTACAGCACCAACAACATCTATATCATGTGTTCATAGACTTCAAGAAGGCATTTGACCGAGTCTGGCATGCAGCTCTATGGGCAACCATGAAAGTGTACAACATCAGCCCTAAAATTATAGAAGTCATCAAAAGCCTGTATGACAAGGCTACCAGTGCAGTCCTCCATAACAGCGTCATCGGGAACTGGTTCAGAACAACAATCGGTGTGCGTCAAGGTGGCCTACTCTCTCCAACACTCTTCAACATCTTCCTAGAGCGCATCATGTCAGATGCTCTTGCAGATCACGAAGGCACAGTCAGCATAGGGGGCAGAGCAATCTCCAATCTTCGTTTTGCGGATGATATTGATGGATTGGCTGGAGAGGAACAAGAACTTGAACAGCTTGTACAGAGGCTTGACACCACCTCCAGAGCTTATGGAATGGAAATAAGTGCAGAGAAGACCAAAATGATGACCAACAACACCAATGGCATCAACACGGACATCAAAGTACAAGGCCAATCCCTCAACACAGTGCACAGCTTCAAATATTTAGGAGCCATTGTGTCAGACAATGGGTCTCGACAGGAAGTCCTCTCCAGGATCGCACAAACAACTGCTGCCCTGACAAGGTTGAAGCCCATTTGGAAAGACAGAACCATCAGTCTACATTCCAAAGTAAGACTGCTGAGCTCTCTGGTCATCTCCATCTTCCTATATGCTTGCGAAGCATGGACCCTCACAGCAGATCTCCAACGAAGAATACAAAGCATGGAGATGAGGTGCTACAGAAGACTTCTGTGCATTTCCTATACCCAACACATCACCAACGACGAAGTCCGACAGACCATCACACAAGCCATTGGACAACACGATGACCTGCTCACAGTGGTGAAGAAACGGAAACTCCGATGGTATGGCCACGTCACCAGATCATCAGGCCTTGCAAAGACCATTCTGCAAGGCACAGTGCAAGGAGGTAGAAGAAGGGGGAGACCGAAAAAGAGGTGGGAGGACAACATTCGAGAATGGACTGGTTTGACACTGAGCGAAGCCATGAGGGCTGCTGAGGACAGAGAAAGATGGAGTATGCTGGTTAAACGATCATCTGTGGTGCCCCTACGACCTTCGGGTTATGGGACAGGATAGGATAGGATAGGAAAGTCATGAACTATTTAGGCAGTAAAAGCCTTTAAAGTGTACATAAGATAATAAGAGACTTTAAAACTATAATTAAAAAAAGCAAGGAAATATACAATATAATATGTTAAAACAAAATACATCGGCACTAAAAACAATATGATAAGACTTGAATAATAAAGACTGTTTTACAACACATATCAAAATACATCCATTCAACACACAGGCAACACAAATTTTCTTAGTAGTAGTATCTGTTGTTGTTGCAAATTGTTGAGTTATATAACTAATTGAACAACCCATCACAATTTCTGTAGCAAGGGATGCAACTGCATTTTCCTTAAACGATATCTGTTTCAATCAAGAGCAAGTTTGCTCTCTTTGATCACAACAGTTACAAATAAGAAATGCAGTTACATTTGATAAATTGGATGCATCATTATCATTACAGTGAATATAAAATGTAATTTCCACTTGAAAACTTGGAGGCATTATGGACGGTTACATAGACTAGTAACAGTTTAAAAGGTTGAAGGAGATAAACAAGCCTAACTAATTAATATAAAATATGAAACATTGCTTTGACTAAATTGGATGCATCATTGTTATTTATATAGAATAGGAAACTATGCTTTGACTATATTGGGATGCATCATTATCATCTATATGAAATAGGACATGTTTCCACTTTACAAATTCGATGCCTCATTGTCGTTATGTTACATTTCAGGTCTACTCAGCAGAGTTCCCCCAAATGACTCAAACAGAGCGACTTAACTATTTGAAGAACAAACTGAAGAAATGGGTGTCATTTCAAAGCTGATAGATAGGCAGAGATGGAGAAGGAGTGGGAAAATGAGAGAAAATCATTGTTGATTGTTCTTTGGCCATGAACCTCTTGTACAAAGGGGAATAAGAGAGAGAGAGAGAGAGAGAGAGAGAGAGAGAGAGAGAGAGAAAGAGAGAGAGAGAGAGAGAGAGAGAGAGAGAGTTGTACAAACATGAAGGTGGAAGGGAGAGAATAAGATATGAACAGAAAATGGTTTTTGAAGAGAGTGACATAGACCAAGTAAAAGTATGATGTGATAAATATTGTTGAATATTTATTTATTAATGTAATTTATTTATGCAATATTTAAATTTATTGATGAATTCATTTAGTACAGGATTTTATTGTTATTAATTTGATTTGCTTGGAATTGTCATACAGAATGACTGTTTAATGTGACAAGTATGTGTATTTGTTGATTTTTTAAATGTACATGTTCTCTTTCGACAAGATTTTCTTTGTTGTATTAAACGGTAAAAGAAATAATCTATTCCAGTAACTGGCTTAGAAGTTGAAGTTGAGTTCATTGCCCAACTGCTTTGAAATTTTCACGCTCTTGCGTGCAGCGTTTCTTTTGAGAGGTTTGAAGGAAAGTGTTTGAACAGCATTTAGTGGTGGTGGTGGTGGTTGTACAGATCAGATATATACGTGAGAGTCTTTATGGCTTGGGGTAGGTTTATTTCCAGCGGCGATAATTATATTCTTTGAATTGGCTACAGGACATTGTCAGCTATGGTATTGTTTTACATGACGGTGAATCTCATGGAATCTTTCTTAGAGTTGAACAGATGAAAGGAGTAACTCATTCTATACAGGCGCAAGTTGCTTCCCCCATTATGGCTCATTACTGGTTGATTTGTATGAGATACTAACAAAAATAGTTTTAAAAAAAAGAAATGTAGCAGATACTTAAACATTTAGGTCCATAAAGAAATTAGAATTGACTTAACCAGTAGCCAAATTTGATAGCATTATCTTTGCGTTTAACCAATTTATTAAATGTAAAAAATACCTCCTGTCCGCCTTTTTCCTCCTCCCAAATTTGGACATCCGATTGGGGTAGAGAGGGGAGGGGAAGGGGGGGAAGCAACAGTTCATTAACAGATCTTTACCTTTCCCTGGAAAACATTGTTATTTCCCTTTAATTGTAGCGTGTACAAGCAGCGCAGGAATTATGCATCACCGTCATCGCTTTCTTCTTCACCTTTTTGTCACTTTTAGCATCCCCTTTCATGTCGGAAGCCCACTCTCTTTGAAACAACAGTAGTCATAGATGAAAGTGCAAACGTAATCTTAACATGAAAATATAAAAGTTTTGTTTTTCCCATCTTAGTTTCGTATACTATGTTGAGTCTACCCATTGGAACTTTCGAAATGAAGAGGTACGCATGTGTTAGTATAAAGGCATTGTGCTCTGGCACTACACAGTAAGGCCCCTATATGCCTAGAGTGTCCGGGGACGTTAATCTACCTGCCTGCCTGCCACTACACAGTAGCATAGCAAAGTATAGATAGATAGCGTTAACATGTTGGTGAGAAAAGTATTGAGAATGTTGATTTGTAGTTAATGTTCCTTGAGATTAAAATCAAATTAAAATTTTTTATCAAATGTATTTCTTTTATTTGTTTATTTATCTATTTTTTAATGTTTTGTTTTGCTTTTGGATTATGTTTATCAGTTATGTTTGTTAGTAATCTGTGATAATCTTTAAGAAAATATAGGTATTGTTTTGGAAAGTGCCATACAAAATTAGTTGTGTTTCTTTGGATAACTTTTTCTCTGTACTTTTCTGTTTGAGTTGATCTGCTTGTTTGCATGTGAGTACAATAGAAAAGAAGAAAAAAGAAGAACGAGCAAAGGTATATAATTCAAATGAATGTATGCATTTTTCCTGAAAAAGAGGGAAAAAAAGTCTTTGTTGAAGAACAAAAGCTGTATTTCCACTTTAACCTTCATCAAATATATTGAGGTCAGTTTTAACATAATTTTTTTTTTTTAGCAAAATTATCAAACGAATTAAAAGAAACTAGTTTATTTTCTCCTAAGTCAAAAGTGCTCAAATAATTACAAGTACCAGAAATAATTTGGTGTCAGTGTTGTTTGGTTACACTATTAAAGAGTAACAAAATTTTTACCTCCATCCATTAAACGAGCGTTTTGGCCGCGTGCTCCAAGGCAAGGCTAATGTACCTTGTCCGCAGGCTAAATACCAATGGTGCCTGACAGATGTGGATTCGATCCCGCCTCTGGGCATTATGTTTCTCTGAATATGTTTGTTTTACTTTTGACTTGGGCGACATCTCAGGGTTTTTTCCCCAGCAAATTGTTTAAAAAATATTATGTTGGTTGGGGATGGGCTTGCCACAAGCTGCGCCTTTGCCTTCCAGGTAGGAGGGGGAGGAGGGGGGGGGGTGGAGGGGCAGCCCAGATTTTCCCTATTTAAAGGGACAATAAAGTTTCAAATGTAAAATACAATTATTTTTAAAAATCACACCCTCATCCTCTCGCAAAAGCCAGATAGCAATGTCCAGAAAAAGGAAAAAAACTAACATACCATATTTGTCCGGATGCAATTCAAATGTTTGGATGAAGTGATGCAAAGCTGTATTGTAATGTATGCATTTAATCCCTGAAAGAGTTGTACATTGTTTCGGAATGATTACTTCGTGGAATAAAACTTTAAGTCTCATATTGCTTGTATTTATGTTTCTCTCTTCTCCCCCCCCCCTCTTCCTCCCCCCTCATTCCCCCTTTCCAACTTATTAAACCACATTGGGATTCATGTGTTTTCTGTATAAATTCCCGTGGGGGTGCCGGGGGTTTCAGTATAAATAGTATCCCCACTTTCTGGAAATTTAGTGCTTTAAATTCCCACTGTCGCTGTCTTTTAAGACCAGTCACCTACCTTTTTCCTTGAAAACTCTTCCGGGACAAAACTCCTCATTTGTGTGTGAGGTCTGTTGGATCAGCTTGGAAATATTGGACGCTTTCTGCCAGGTGGTCACTGGGGCTTCCTATGATGTTATTATGTGGCAATAAAGGCATTTTATATATGTATGTGTTTTGTTGATATTTTATAATGATGTTTATATTCTATTTTGTTCTTGTAAACGGGGTTTCGATAAATTAAAGTATAGCCTCAGCGTCCCCTGCGTGGGATGTCTTTATTGTAAAGTGACCTGCTGGTGGAGTCCCTTCAGTTTTACTATTAGGGTTGTTTCGGCAGATCTTTTATGCGGATCAGGGGCGAGTCCTCTTTCAGCAAAGTTGTGGTCTTGATTTTATGGTCCTGATTCAGCTATACTGGTCCTGATTTGGCTCGGAAGAGTCCGCTGGACCTAAAGCAATAATCATGTAATGTAATGTAATCTGTATAACTGGTATCCCCACTTTGTGGAAGTGTAATGCTTTAAATTACCACTGTTTCTGTAATTCTCATTTGTTCTTTCTCTCCATATTCTCTTCTATCAATCTACTATCTTCTTTGCTAGTCCAGTCACCTAAAGACCTGTTCTCTTCAAAACTCCTCATTTGTCTATGGGGCATTTGTCAGATATTGCATGCATTCTGCCAAATGGTCACTAGGATGTCTTTATTGTGAAGTTGCTGGCTGGTTGTTTCGGCAGATCTTTTATGCGGATCAGGGGTGAGTCCCTCTTTTAGCGAAGTTGTGGTCTTGATTTTGTGGTCCTGATTCGGCTCTTTGCAGTCCGCTGGACCCTGTAAGTAATGAATAACTAACTAACCCTTGCTCACCTCTCCCCCTCCCCATAACAAATAAGTTTGATTACTATGCAAAGTATTGAATACAGTTACTTTGTTATAATATGTGTGTATTTTCTCATAGAAAAGGCCAGTTTTATGTTTATTAGGAGTTATTCCTGTAAAGATGAGAAGATAAGACTGCAAGCCTGCAAGAGTTACGGTTTCCAAACGGCAGACAGGTTTTAAGGCTCCCGGTCCCCTATACGCTGAAGTGTCCGGGGACGGTAATCTATCAATCGCATCGCATCGCATCGGCCACTGAAAAGCGTGTGCTATCGGTGCCCTTTTTCAAGCTTTACAGCATGGTAAAACGCTGTAGCTAGGGCACTTGCATTGCAGATAGAAGGTATCTTGACCGATAACCCTGTGTCAACTTTTTAAAGTCGGAAGCACACCGTAACCCATAATTATTTTCAACCCATTTTTCTCGGAGGGGGAAAGTTTTGTGGACTGAAACATAACGGGGCACTCTTAACTATAATACTCGACGGATAAAAAAAACAAGAAACGGGAAAAATATGCTAGAAGGTTCCATTTTAGGCATTAAAGCGACCTATCCTGACATAGCGGGACTTCATCGATGAAACTACGCTCGTTTGCTGTATTCGTCACGTTACTAGCACCTCTTGCGGCGAGGTTTTTTTTTTTTTTCCCCGCTATGACGGGTAAAATTTATTATAAAATTTAGTTTTTCGAAGTATTTTGTGAGCGTTTGAACATTGAACCATATAAACAGTAGGGTTTGTTGGAAAGATTATGTGTAATTTGGATCTCTGCACCTTGTGAAAGACCGATACAATCATCGAGTCGATCTGCTTTTTTTTTCTAACGGTAATAGGCCTAGTGCTACAGTCACAGTATCTTTAAAGTAAGTTCTACGCTTAAAAAAAAAAATCAAAATTTTATTGGATTAAATTTGTTAAAACAGATTTACACTTCTAATGACTCAAAGTATCTGACTGGAAAGCCCCAAACATTTTTAATTTTAAACTTTTAGAGACGCAGGGTTAAAACGATAACAACCACTTTTTGAGTAGGCTGCTTGCTTGTATGTAAAAAAGCTCAATATATATATCTTTTAATCTAAAAAAATTCAAATGTTAGCATATAATTACAAATTTTAAACTGCTTTGCATTTCTGATGACAATACTTATCAGAGGGTATACACAATTCTTTTAAATTTATTAAAAAACAAACAAACAACAACAAAAAACAACAACTGCAACTGTGCCTCATGCTACATGGAGAGAAGGGTTCGGTAACGTAACATCTCCACGGTCAGTTTGTCAACAATGATGTCCTATCTGTCTTCAAGTAACAATCTGGATCAAACTCTAGGTAATTTTTCTCGCAATCTCACACCGTTACTCCAGTTCAGCCTTCCTTTGGCCAGAAACAACCACACCCCGATCTCTCAAAAATGCTTCAAACTCCTACACTCTACGTAAGGAGCAATGTTTGTCTTCGGTTCAGGGAAATCACTTCTGCGAGACGAGTTGTTTCCCATTTAGGGAATAAGTCTAAATGACTTACACTTGGCTTGCATTGGTTGGCTCATGGTAGTGTTTATTATAGCTTTATGAACTGTAGTTGTGAATTGTTCTTCCTCTTTGAAGTTTATGTGTATGTTCGGTTATACCTTGCTGTATGTGAACTTATAAATAAGAAGATAGAGATTGATAGAACAGTTTAGGAAGGAAACAGAACAAATGAGAATGATAGAAAGAGGTATGTTAAAGCACTAAATTTCCACAAAGTGGAGATACTATTTATACACAAACCTCCAGCACTCCAACGGAGAAATGACTAATGATATTTCACATTTACATTAATATTATTAGTGTATGTGCATATCTTTTGTGTGGGTGTGTGTGTGTGTGAGCATGTGCGTAGCCTAATCAGGTTCGTACGATAATTAAAATATAAACAATAAGGCACGATTCTTTCACACTGTATTTTATTTCACTCGTTATATCAACAGAGTTATAACGAATATCTGTCACTGCCACATAATAATAATAATAATAATAATAATAATAATAATAATAATAATAATAATAATAATAATAATAATAATAATAATAATAAAACCGTTAACAGCTTTCAACCATGATCCCAACACAACATTGACACCAAATTGGAAATGAACAGAAATATTTAGGACATAAGAAATGAATCCCAACTACTCGCTCAACTTTATAAAGAATTAAATAAAGTGTTTTATAAATATAATAAACTACTGACACAACGACATGACATAACTTGTCAGCTATTACCAAGAGTCAAAATACAACAAGGAACAACATGCGCATAGTGATATACTCGAATGACACGGACTTTAAAGATCCTGACGCTCATGTCCCAGACGGGTGAGTGCCGGTGACAAGAAAACACCCAGCATGCACCTAGGTCCTTCTCCCCCATCCCTGGCTGCCCAGGATTGTGCTCAGTTGTCCGAGCGTCAAACCCTGCGCCCAAAGGCTGCGGGTGGGCGTCTCGGGCGGCTTGAGTTAGATCCTGTATCGGCCAGCGCCTTGAGCAGCTCTTGAGCTGGAAAAGCGCTATATAAGAACTATTAAATAAAATAAATAAATAAATGACGTATATAAAAATACGAAGTAAAAAAAGTAATTCGTGATCACAGTACACATGCACACAAAGTCACAACAGAAAACAATGAATATAATTAATGTTACGATTTGTGTCCTTGGGAAAATCGTGAAACACACCAACATTTTCTCTCGTTTTTGATTAAATAAAGATGGATCGACTTTTGATTATAAGTGTATCATCATATTTTACATTACATCTATATGATAGCCTAAAGAAATGTATGTTGTTGAAACCGGTATTTAAGAACCTATTGCTCATCCTGCTTAAAGTTTGTACTTCATAAAAATGCACATAGAGTGAAAGACTTAAAGTGATGTAAAACCTTGGTGGACAAACACAAATTATTTTTTTTAATAAAATGTATCAATCCTGGAAATGAAATTTATGTGCTGGAATTGGAAATTTTGTGCTTTAAATTCCAACTGTTTATTCTCATTCCTACTCTGCTCTATCAATCTACTATACTATCTTTTTCTTCGCTAGACCAGTCACCTACATTTTTTTTTTCTTGAAAACTTGCGGGACAAAACTCCTCATTTGTGTTTGAGGTCTGTTGTATCAGCTTTGGAATATTGGACGCTTTATGTCAAATGTTATCTAGGGCTTCCTATAATATTATTATTTAGCATTGTAAGCATTTTATATGTATGTGTTTTGTTTATATTTTATAATGATGTTTGTGTTCTCTTTTGTTTATGTAAACGGGGGTTCGATAAATTAGAGTATAGCCTCAACGTCTCGCGCGTGGGATGCCTTTATTGTAAAGTGACCGGCTGGTGGAGTGCCTTCAGTGTTACCACTAGGGTTGTTTCAGCAGATCTTTTATACGGATCTGGGATGGGTCCTTTCTTTAGCTAAGTTGTGGTCTTGATTTTATGGTCCTGATTCGTGTCTTTGCAGTCCGCTGGAGCCTGTAAGCAATGAATAACTAACTAACTGACAAGAATATTCATACATTTTCTTAATCTTCACTCAGGTAAATGTACTAATTCTGAGTGCAGTTTTCAATTTTCCTCGAGACACCGCAATAGGATTATGTGATTTCCTTGGAAGAATCCGCATTTTTGGAATGATCATTTTTTTCGAGTAAGAATCAGCATTTTGTTTCGCATTGACTATTTTCTCTGACCTTAGTAATCAGAATTGGTATCTGTAATCTAAACTACATCTACTTCTACATTTTTGAATAAAGGTTTAAATATGCCATAGGAAGATTCTGCTTAGTAGGTCTACTAGATTCTAGAATATGTTGTGATAATTCTATGACATGCCATTGCCTCAGGTAAGCATAGGCATTGACGGCGAGTCTGTGCTACTGTACTCTACCTGTGTAATCCATAACATGTGATTGTGACTATCAATATCTAATTTTGAAGATGGAAAACGAAAACAGTTTCCTGATAAAATAATAACATTTTATCTAAGTTACCTGTCTTTTCCAACCCATCAATTAACCTTAATTGGAAGTGTGTACATTGTTTATCGTCAAGGTCTTTATGTTAAGAGTACTTCTTTTAGGAGCCTGTTTAAGGTTCCAATTTTACAGCTATAATGGTCTTTTTTTTCCTCTACTACCAAATACATCAGCCACACCTTAAATCTCGACGATTCTCCCTCCCCCACTCTCCATCCTTCCCTCCCACCATGAGTAATAAATAACACCCTAGACCACCTGCCCCCTCCCGAGCTGTGAGCTCTGGAACTATAGTTTTTGGCTATGTCCGTCCAGCGGTCACATTTGCGCACTTCTCTCAGAAACTAATGTACGGATTTCTTTGAAAATGTGTATTTAGTTAGGACATAATAAACACTACCAGATGCCCCCCCCCCCCCCCCCCCCCCCCAAAAAAAAAAAAATAAAAAAAATAATGTAGCGGGTGACGTAATCATGGTGACGTCACAATTTGTTGTCCCTTTTTAATTTTATTTCTTCTAATCCTATCTTTTTCTACTAATCCCCTTCTAAAAGACAACAGATTTTCCCTCTTGCCAATGTATTTTAGGAATCGCCCAAATGTCTTCAAATTAAATCAGCTAATGAACTCGAAATCTAAAAGCACACTGAGAAATGTAAGTCGCGTTATTGGAATAATACTTTCACTTTTTAAATAGTACAGCATTGTTTTTTGTTTTTTGTTGTTTTTTGTTTTTTTTTCTCCAATATTTGAATAGTGTTTGTTGGTCATGCATGTGTGCTTTACTGTTCTGGCATTCTTTCCCTTGTTCTTTCACTTCTCTGATGACTGTTGTTTTTGCTTTATCTTGCATCTTAATCGATTGTTCTTTTGAGTGCATATCTATTTATTTATGTATTTATTTATTTTATTTTATTTTATTTCATTATTTTTCTTTTTTTAAGAGGTTTCACAAATGTTTGAACGTTGCTCTTGCCTTTTCATTTAGTGCATATGTTATTGTTTGTAGTTAGAGACTGCTGTGTCTTATAATATAGTGCCGTTCTTGTAATCACTATGTATATATTGTGTATCCCTATCTTCCCCCCCCCCCCCTTGTCTGGCTATACGGCCCCCTGGGGCTAGGAGCCTAACTTGATATTTGCTGTTTGATCATTATTTTGTTTGTTTAATAAAAGGACAAAGTTCCAAAGTAAGAACTAAGAGAGCAGACTTCACACGTTCTGTTCTTCACACTTCATACACAGTGTACAAAAGACCAGACAACAGCAACGTATAACATAAAATTCCACAAAGCATTGGACTGATTATCGATCTCATCAAAATCAAATCAAATCAATATGCACATTGGACTATTATTGAACTAATTGTTGATTTTATGAATAAAAAAAATTCACTTTTTATAATCCATACTATATCGAACTCATTGTTGATTTCAAGAAGAAAGTTCGTTCAATATGATCTTTTTACAATCCATATTTTATCGAACTCATTATTGATTTGATTAAAATAAATAAATAAATCAAAACAAGAAGTCCGCATGGACTTTTTTGATCCATACTACATCGAAATGTGTTTTGGTTTCTTGAAAGAAAATTCAACATGCACTTTTAATATCCATACAATATCGAACTGACTGTTGATTTCATGAAGAAAATTAAGTTCAATATGCACTTTTTATGAGCTACACAATATTGAACTGACTGATGATTTTATGAAGATAAATTCAACATGCACATTTTGAAAAACCACACCTCAAAAACGTTCGTGAAACATGACTTTTTGTTACAACCAAAGGACTTTAAGACTCCATATAAACGGTCTTTCCACTACACACACTATATAATATTTTATACATTTAATTAATTCGTAATTTATTAAAGTCATGAAGTAATGAAAGTGATGAAGTCACGTGTACGCATCATAACTAACTATAAGTTACACATTTTCTGAGCACACATCAGTTCAGTAAAATATATAAATAAAAATAAATACATTGACGAATGTAAACATAAAAGATAGTTAGTCATTGTTTATAGAGTCCAACGGACTTCAGAGCCGAATCAGGACCACAACTTGGTTGAAAGTGGACTCACCCCTGATCCTCATAAAAGATCTGCTGAAACAACCCTAATGGTAACACTGAAGGCACTCCACCAACCGGTCGCTTCACAATAAAGGCACCCCATGCAGAGAACGCTGAGGCTGTACTCTAATTTATCGAATCACCGTTTACAAAAACAAAATAGAATATAAACATCATTGTAAAATATTAACAAAACACATACATATAAAATGCCTACATTGCTTAATAATAATACCATAGAAAGCCCTAGTGACCAATTCGCAGAAAGCGTCCAATATCGAAAAGCTGACGCAACAGACCCCATACACAAATGATTAGTTTTGGGATAGTTTTCAAGAAAAAAGGTAGGTGACTGGTCTAGCGAAGAAGATAGTAGATTAATAGAACAGATTTGTAACGAGAAGGAACAAATGAGAATGACAGAAGCAGAGGTACTTTAAAGCACTAACTTTCACAAAGTGGAGATATTATTTATACAGAAAAACATGGTACCCCAATGGGAGCGGAGAGGGAAAACAGAGATATGTCATATAAATAAATAAATAAATAGTTCAGCAATTAAAAATTTTATTTTGAACTTTTACATGAAATGAGCCATTGGGTCAGTGCAAACACGTACAGCAGCTTAAACCGAATAAATTAGTAGTTGTATAAATACATAAATAACCTAGGACGGTCAGCAGGGTTATTATGAGCAATTTATGTGAAATAAATTTTTGGGTCAAAAAGACCTACTGCTGTCTATAATTGCTATATATAACGTAACATAAAATAATTTGAGCTTTTAAACGAACACGGGTAAACTACTAGTATGAACTTTAGCAGCATATTACATAGCATGGCACGTTAATTATTTCTGAAACATAAAAAAAATTGACGATAATAAAGATAATTGCAAAACATATGTACATATTAACCCTAGTCGCAGAAGATCCTACCCTATCCCGTAACTCGATGGTCGTCGGGGCACCACTGATGATCTTTTAACCAGCGTACTCCATATTTCTCTGTCCTGAGAAACCCTCATGGCTTCGCTCAGTGTCAAACCAGTCCATTCTAGAATGTTCTCCCACCTCTCTTTCTGTCTCCTTCTTCTTCTGCATCCTTGCACCGTGCCTTGATGGTCTTCGCACGGCCTGATGCTCTGCCGACATGGTCATACCATCGAAGTTTTCGTTTCCTCACCATTGTAAGCATGTTTTCGTGTTGTCAAATAGCTTTTGTGATGGTCTGTCGGACTTCGTTGTTGGTGGTGTGCTGGGTATAGGAAATGCCCAGAAGTCTTCATTAGCACCTTATTTCCATGCTTTGTATTCTTCGTTGTTGGTCTGCTGTGAGGGTCCATGTTTCGCAAGCATATAGGAAGATGGAGAGACAAGGGAGCGCATGCAGCCTTACCTTGGAATGTAGACTGATGGTCATGTCTTTCCAAATGGGCTTCAATCTTGTTAGGACAGCAGTTGTTTGTGCGATGCTGAAGAGGACTTCCTGTAGGGACCCATTGTCTGATACAATGGCTCCTTAATATTTGAAGATATGCACCGTGTTGAGGGATTGGCTTTGGACTTTGATGTCGGTGTTGATGCCATTGGTGTTGTTGGTCATCATTCTAGTCCTCTCTGCACTTAATTCCATTCCAAAGGCTCTGGAGGTGGTTTCAAGCCTCTGTACCAGCTGTTCAAGTTCTTGATCCTCTTCAGCCAATCCATCAATATAATCTGCAATACGGAGGTTGGAGATTGCTCTACCCCCTATGCTGACGGTACCTTCGTGATCTGCAAGGGCATATGACATGATGCGCTCTAGGAAGATGTTAAAGAGTGTTGGAAAGAGTAGGCATCCTTGACGAACGCCGATTGTTGTTCTGAACCAGTTCCCGATGGCGCTGTTGTGGATAACTGCACTGGTAGCCTTGTCATATAGACTTTTGATGACTTCAGTAATGTTTGGGCTGGTGTTGTACACTCTGATGGTTGCCCACAGAGCTGCATGCCAGACTCTGTCAAATGCTTTCTTGAAGTCTACAAGCACATGATACAGATGTTGATGCTGTGGGTATTTCTCGCAGATTATTCTGAGGTTGAAAATCTGCTCAGTAGTACTTCGCCTTGCCCTGATGCCCTGAATCCTGCTTGTTCTTCAGCTATGGTTTGTTCAGCTTGGAGTTTCAACCTGTTGAGTATTATTTTCTGGAGGACTTTGCTTGGATGGCTGATGAGGCTGAAGGTGCAGTAGTTTTTCACACTTCTGAAGGCCAGGTTACTCATTTTGGGAAGAGTGATGACAAGCGACTGGGTCCATGGTATAGGCCACCCCAAACTCTGCCAGTTCTTTTACAGATAATGGTGAGTGCGTTAATCATAGCTTATCCTCCTGCTTGAAGCAATTATGCGGGTATGTTGTCCACTCCGGCTGACTTCCCCTTCTTCAGCGTTTGCACTGCTACCTCAACTTCATCTGGGAGAATTGGGAGGATTTAATCTTCTTCTCTGTTCGGAGGACATGCTGAGGACTGAGGGGTCTCCGTTTGGTGTATGGTTGTTACGGTCAGAGCAGTACTCTGTCCATCTATCCAAAACTACTTGTTCTTCTGTAAGGCAAAAGCCATTCTTGCTTTGGATCGTGGATACCTTGGGCTGTTTAACACTTCTCAGCCGCTTCACAGTCTGGAAGGCAATATTATTGTTCTTGTTCAGACTGCTCTCTATTTTCTGGCATTGATCTACTATCAATGACTCCTTTGCTGTGCGCATGATTGTTTTTGGAGGTCATTATTAATTTGTCGGTAGGCATCAGCTCCATGTAAGGTGTTCTTTTTCTTTGTCATCTCGCTTGGTTTGTCACACAGGTCCAAAAGTTCAGGTGTGATCCACGGTTTCTTCTTTAGGCGGTGCTTGCCAAGGATCTCAGTGGCAGCATCTGTCACAGCAAACTTGAAGGCGGTGATCATGGTGTTGACTTCACCAGCTCCAAAAATGAGCAGTAGTGCAAATTCACCTCCAATTGTGGCTTGGAATTTTACTGCCACCTCCGGGTCTTGCAGTTTATCCAAGTCGAACTTCAGTTTGGTGCACTTTGCTGTATTTACTCCCTTCAAGTGGAGCCGGAAGAACATCATCACGAGATCGGGGTCACTTCCGATGTCTGCTCCTGGAAAGGTTCAAGTCCTGCCAATGTTAACGCTTGATCTGAAGCGTTTTTTTAACCATCTTGGGGTCAATTTGGTTGTGATGCTCCCCGCTGGGGCTGTATAAGGTCCATCGTCTGGATTTTTTGTGGGGAGCATGCGTGTTTGCCATTATCAGTATCTTGCAAACTCCAGGAGTCTCAAACCTCTGTCAATTATCTTGTTGTTGCAGTGGGGTCCACATGTGTCTCCCCAGTTGTGATACGCGTCTTGGCCAACCTAGGCATTCCAGTGGCCTTGCACAATTATGCCCTTCCTCGGCACTTCATCAAGGACTGCCTGCAGATGTTCATAGAAATCATCGACTTCGCTTTCGTCATAGCCTGATTTTGGAGCATAAGCTTGGATGATGGTGATGTTGAAAGGGGCTGCTCTCAGACGGATGGTATTGAAAAACATAGCGGGACCGAACTCTACGAGTACAACGTGGCTCGCCTTGGCCTCGAGCACCTGGTCGTTGAACCTGTAGTAACGTGAGGTTCCTCCACCCTGGCCGGTGTCTTTTGTGTAGAAGACTTTTGCCCAGTGATGCCGTGCTGACATCACCCCTGTTAGTCGCCTCTTACGACAGGCTGGGAAACCTGAGTCTATTCTATTCAATGCCCGAACCCACAGGTTGCAGAAGAAAGAGGGAAAAAAGTCAAACATTCAGTCGCATAACATTTCTTAATTGTTCGCCTGTAGTTAAAAATTGGCTTCCTCAGGGTAAACTGCGTAGCAGCATAAAAATGAATCACACACATCCAAATCAAACATTTGAATTCTATGAAATGACCATAGTTGTTATTTATGATAAGCATTGTATACACAACCACAAGTAAATTCCAAATAGTGAGATTTAACTTGAATAATCTATACCAAACAAAAACATGTAAATGAATTATCATTGACAAGTAACAATGAATATCAAACACTAACAATGTTACATTAAGATTATATTCAACAAAATCAGACATAATCAGAATAAAAAGTTGTATATACAATAAAAAAATAAATTCAAAATAGTATCATAAAATATAACTTGAAGAATCCCTATCATACAAACATGTCAATGAAATAATTATCATTTACAAGTATAACAATGAATATTACACACTAACAATGTCACATTATAATTATATTCGACATTGAGTTTTTATGTTGTGGACTACAAATTGAGACAGAAATTCTTTAAACGCCACTTCCCAAGTGTCACTATCATACATACATAAAACACTGAACATGTGAAACCTCTTTACAAGTACAAATAATTTATCAGTCACCACCAACAGCGTCCATATACAAAAATATATCGTAAAGTAAATATATTACATGTACACATTAAGAGTGAAGAGCTGAAATATGACTACTACTACTACTACTACTACTACTACTACTACTACTACTACTACTACTACTACTACTACTACTACTAAAAATTCTTTTGTTAAGCGCAAAGGCAAACACACAAGTTGGGTGTCTGCGCTCTCATACGCATTTACACGCACGTATACTTTCGAAAGGATAAATAGTTTTGAGTTGCTATATATATGTACATTATATACATTTGTAAAATTTAATTTCTTAAGTGTTAAATATCAATGTAATAATCAGTCACCAAAAATGTGATGCTATGTAATAATTACTGGGCCTATTGTTAAAATGTTAAGTCATGAAACCATTGTAGTACAAATTGAGAGCGAAAGCTTGAAATACAATTTACAAGTTAAATAACAAAACAAATAACTACCTCAAAGTACAAAGTTGTAAATTAAAATATATTTACATGTATCAATATCATCTGAGTCGTCAACAATGTCAAATAACAATCATTTTACTTACTGACAGTTTATGTTATAAAACAATTGATTCATACTGAGATTTTGTTTTGTCATGAAATAATTTTCCTATGTACACACAGATATTTAAAACCTAAAACAATATTATGATATATTGAAACTGTATATTATAAACATTAAACAATACTAGATACTGAGAATTTGCGACACAAATGGGTCGCAGCAACAAACGATTTAATTCACAATGAGAAACGCAGTAATATGTATACTTATTATGTAATGCTGTTACTACTGACAGAACCCTCCCCCATTTCCTCATCCACTCCCCCCCCCACCTCCGTCTCACTAAAGAACATACATGAACACAAAGCCACAAGCTAGTCTTATTATTCAGTATAGGTTGAAGCACTTTATAATGATGAGCAACCGTTTTTTAAATTTTAAAGAACCAACATTTACGCCCACAAAGGTCATCTTTAATTTTTATTTTTCAAACAAGATTATATTACAAAAAAAAACCTCTGTAGTGAAGAAAGCATAGCTTGGATAGCATGGATTAAGCTTTACAACATTGATTAATCCTTCGTTTAATTTAGCAGCAGGCAAAGTCTAAATATTCCTACTCCCAACACCACCTCCCCTCACACACTCACCAAATTCAAGTATATAAACACATGATTAAAAAAATAAAAAATAAAATAAAATATTGCCTCTTCACAAATGTAAGACAATTGTTTTGCTTTGTTTTGGTTTTTTCAAACAGGAGTCGACATTTTGTCCTACCTTTAAAAAAAAATTATTCCTCTTCATGGCTGTTGCCTCTGTCACCCAGCAGCAGCAGGTTAAAGAACCTGTTTACTCTTTTTGAAAGTACAGATGGTTAGCTCGAATAAACCTGCTTACCATAACATAAATAAGTAAAATGTTAAATAAATAAATATATAGAGAAATAAATACATTATGAGCAAAACTGTAGGCAGACCATCCGCAAATGTGGTCAGTATGAACTCTTATACTCTAGTATAAGACTTCAATAAAGCAAAACTAAAATTGTAAAAAAACCAAAACAATTATTGTTCTTTGATAATGTAGTCACCAGCTCAAATAGCTGCTCAATGTGGGTGATCTCAAGTCATATTAGCATTGAAAGTTAAAGCCCGGCGCATTTATTAATTAAAATAAATCAATGAAACATTGATATACCCGTCACTGGTTGCTTCCGAAAGTATCAATGGTATCAATAATTTCATAGCAATAGCTGGTTAATGATCAATCTAAAAAACAACCAACAACTGGAAAAGGAATACACCCTTATGTTATAAAACAACTTGACATTGAAAAGTGAACGCAAGAAATGTTTAAGTAAAATTCTGCATTGAAAATTCTGAAGAAGTGTTAACTGCCTTAGTAGGCTAGAGAGGATACCAATAATGTTTCCACAACAGTAGAGAACATGTACATTAATGTTATGTATAATTAGGTACATTAATGTTCATATTATTACATCGCATTTCTGCGTAAAATGTCTTTGAGAAAGAAAATAAAAGCTGTGAAACTGACTAAATAGAAAGTATTAAAAAACCAATGTGGAAAAAAAAAAGCAGTACAACGATCAAACAAAAACAAAACAAAACACGCGCACTGGACATGTTCTAGTATGGAGGATGTTAGATTTGTATAAAACCCAATCCTCCTCCTCCTCCTCATCATCATCATCATCATCACCATCATCATTATTATCGTCGTCATCATCACAGAGCTTATTCTAGGATTCTGAAGAAGTGGGGGCAGGCCCCCCCTTCCTTGAAAAAAAGGGGGGGATTAGTCCCCCCTCAGACCAAAACAGTGGGGGCGTCTTCTCGGCATATATAGGGTGTACACACAAACAAATATCCATACTTGTTTTCTCCCGTGCCGGATAAACTGTGAAACAGTCAAGTGTCGCATTCTCTCCAAACAGTAGGCTAAGTACACACAAATCGCAGACAAAATATATCACAAACTGGTATCTGTAGCCTTGCTTTCACAACTGTTGCATAAAAGCTCTGCTATTTTAGAAGATAAGTCATGGGAAAACAGTGTGACTGTTTTCTTCACAGTTCCTCCACTGAATTCGAAGTCAAAAAGCGTGCGCTTTTTCGAAGCCATTCTGATTTTGATTGTAAACCAGTTCCAACCGATCAGGTTCATCGATGCCACACTCAGAAGAAAGGTGATTGGTCAAAAAGAATAGCATCGGCCAATGAAAATTTGAGACACATCGCATATACAAGAGAGCAACTTCCGTTTAACTCCAGTTTCCGCTACGCCCTAGCAGACGACAGAAACGTCACAGTAAAGCCCGCTTCGATCAAGACATGTAGCGGGATATTTCCAATCTCCGCGGGATCGCGAACGCGCTCATCGAATTTCTTTGCGGAAAAAAAACTTTTTGTGCGTGATCCCGCGCATCCCGCGCCCTAGAATAAGCTCTGTCATCATCGTCATCATCATCATCATCATCATCATCATCATCATCATCATCATCATCATCATCATCATCATCATCATCATCATCATCATCATCATCATCATCAATGCTACATGTTTTATGGGTAAGTTTGGAATTCTAAACTCTCCTCAACAACAAACTATACATAATACAAAAGAACTGAAACCTTCCAACTGACGAATATAGAATATATACATAAAACATTCAAAATCACACGCAAATAAAAAAAGAAACTGTATACAAACTCATGATGTACATAGTTAACACTGTTACCATCAGTGTTTATACTTATCCACAAACAGGTTTATACTTAAGGTTGTTTACTTACACACAAACAGATTTATACTTAAAATTGTATACTTATACACAAACAGGCTTATACCTACAAAATTACTAATGTGCAAAGTCGACATTGTTACATTATGTCGACAATATTACATACATGGTCGTTTATTTTTGTTGAGTAGAACACTTCAGTTTTCTTCTAGCCATGAAACTTTCCATTTATCTATAGAGATTACACAGGCTGCATGAGAATCGTAATTTATTGAGTTCAGTTAGCGTCTGAGATTGTTATTTCAGTTAATGTCTGTTCTGAATTCAGAATCGATAATTTGCCACATAGTCCTGCACCTACGTTTCTGCGTATCAACATCTTAACATTCAAAACAAAACTAATCCGAAGGTCAGGTGTTGTCACTCTTTACATACATTTGATCTGTCAACATGTCAGCCATTGAAGCAGTTTTCTCCAAAAAGCCTAGTGTTCATCTATACTAATACTGCTGCCCTGACAAGGTTGAATCCCATTTGGAAAGACTGGACCATCAGTCTACACTCCAAGGTAAGCTTGCTGCGCTCCCTTGTCATCTTCATCCACCTATACTCTTGCGAAACATGGACCATCACAGCAGACCTACAACGAAGAATACAAAGCATGGAGATGGGGTGCTAGAGAAGACTTCTTCCTATACCCAGCACATCACCAACGACGAAATCCGACAGACCATCACGCAAGCCATTGGACAATACGGTGACCTGCTCATAGTGGTGAAGAAACGGTAACTCCGATGGTATAGCTACGTCACCAGAGCATCAGGCCTTGCAAAGACCGTCCTGCAAAGCACAGTGCAAGGAGGCAGAAAAAGGTGGGAAGAGAACATCCGAGAATGAACTGGATTGACACTGAGCGAAGCCAAGAGGGCTGCTGAGGACAAAAAAAGATGGAGTACGCTGGTTAAACGATCATCTGTGGTGTCACGACGACTTCCGAGTTACGTGATAGGATAGGATAGAATAGGTGTATACATATACACAAACACAGGCTTATACTGAACATAACACTTATAATAGTCTACACACCGTATGTGTATACAAATTATACACTTAATGATACAGGTACTAGGTATATACTAAAAACTGCAACATAAAATAGTATACGTGTGTATAATTTGCACACGTACAATGTACATTGGGGCAGAATAAAACCAATTCCATAGAAATCACAAGCCGCAATTTCTTTGGCGGAAGTGACGAAAGTACTTCCGGCCTAGAAGACCTGCATTTGCAATGGCTGATTGAAACTATTCACTGATAACGGGTCGTTACATTTTTGTTTAGTGGAACACTACAGTTTTCTTCTTGCCATGAAAGTTTCCGTTTATCTAAAGGGATTACACAGGCTGTATGAGAATCATAATCCATTGAGTTCATTTAGCGTCTGCGATTGTTATTTCAGTTAATGTCCTGTCTGACTTCACAATCGATAATTTGCCGCAGATTCCTGCACCCACGTGTCTGCCTATCAACATCTTAACCTGGTAAAAAAATGTATCCGAAGGTCAGATGTTGTCACTCTTTACCTACATTTTGATCTGTCAACATGTCAGCCCATTGAAGCAGTTTTCTTCCAAAAGCCTAGTGTTCATCTATAGCCATCGATGCTGTTTTGACCGATCATCAAACTAGTAAAAGTATATTTCTTTGTTTTTTTAATGGGCGAGGTTGTAATTAAAACTATGTATATATCAAACTCGGTGATACATTGAATTTCATTCATAATGTAGGAGTTTAATTTATATAACATTCTTTAAGTTTGATGTACCATGCTATCAGTTTCTTTTTTCAGATAATATAAATGTATTAAATTGTATTAAATTGTATTGTATTGTATTGTATTGTATTGTATTACAACTTTTTAAAGGTAACATTTTCATCTTGAATCCCTCACTATAAACTAATAACAGGTTAAGCCTTTTGGACGTTGTTGGTGCGCATGCTTATGGGAATGAAGTCGTCATTACCGACTCGTCATGGTGTCAGAAAGTTACAAGAGGTTTTTCAAACACTGCCAGTTACGAACCTACCTGTAACAGGCTTCAAATATGCCATTAGGATATAAAGTAAGTACTATTCACTAAAAGTATCTTAATATTGAAACACTCGTAATGACAGCTGCTGCGCCTGGGGGTAGTGTCGCCATTGCTATGCATATGGGAAGTGACTAAGACTTTTCTTTCTTGGTGTACCGAACTGGCTGACACGGTCCATAGCGTTACCTCAAAGATGTAAAAGCAGCAAGGCTGTTTAAAGAAGCTTCTACGGCCTATGGTAACTATATCATTATTACGAACTACCGATAATGCGAAATGAAAACGCTGCCCATATTAGCGGAAGTGACGTGGACGCTTCGCTTCCTGTTTCATTGGAGGTCTGGCTTGGCTGATATAAATAGCTGACTGAAACAAACGAAGTTGTATTGTGTTTTAGTGAGTCTCCTCTCTGAAAATCCTTACGGGAAGAGAGGGGACTATAAACTAATTACATACATACGAAGTTGCAACGACAGCAGCTCCGCTGCAGGCTCATCATGGAAATGAAGACCCGGCGCTATTTCTTGTGGAAGTAAAGTAGATTCTTCTGGCCTCAGAGAACTGATTGGGATAAAGTCTGCTGATTGACCGAATCACACAGGTTAAAGCAAGGGGCTAACAGGTTGAAGAGCTTATGCCATCGACATGTATTAATAACGGCCACTGTTGCGGAGGCTCATGGGTATGAAGCCGCCATTGCTGGTAGAAGTGACGTAGACACTTCCGGTCTCGGATGACTGGGTGGACTGGAAGACGTGGGAGGAGCGAGTGATGCGGTGTTTCCACTTGCGGCAGCAGAACACGGTATCGAGGAAACGGTCGCGGAACTTCTTGGTGGAGATGAAGTAGACGAAGAAGTTGACGGCGTGGGAGAGGTCCGACAGCATGTGGACTAGCTGCAAACATCCACAACCATAATAAGCTAAGCTGACGGTGAAATTGTTGATGGCGATGATGATGATGAGGAGGAGGAGGAGGAAGAGGAGGTGATGATGATATAGACAATTACCATGACTATATTTTTAGTTCGAATCCCACATCATCATCATCATCATCATCATCATCATCATCATCATCATCATCATCATCATCATCATCCTCATCCTCATCATCATCATCATCATCATCAACTGCATGTTGACATGGGATGGCACCCAACAATAGTCTATAATAGCATTTCCCTTCATTTTAAAACAGTGATGCAAATGCTTCGTTTCTATAATTAAATCCGGACGAACTTTAATTTCGACAGATTCAAGTGAATCAAGTCCTTTGACGTGGAGATCATTATGGGCTTTATAAATCGAATCATTCATTCAATTTGCGATTTTATCCTTCCATCATATATTATGATTGCCATTTTAATCAATGTAGTATTATTATTTTATTATATATATATTTTTTAATAATTTAATAATTCAATATTTCAATTCAGTTTAATTGTTTAGTATTTTTGACCAAAGTTTGATATTTTTAATTAGGCATAAGTACACTACACATCTTTCTCCTTGTGAATATTTATGATTCTGTATTCTGTATTCATTCAAAGATAGATTAATTTAGAACCCATTCGCAATATTATATTTGGAAGCTTTCAATTGGTAAATGAGGTACAGGTTAAATGTAAAATCCCTAGATGTTTACGCTTTTGATAACATTTTATCCAACTCCAGCCCCACCCTCCGCCCATTCCGTATTACTATTTTCTGCCTTCTTGGAGTTTTATTACTTGTTATTATTATTTATTTGTGATTGAAAATTTGTCAAATATCCCTAAGTGTGGATTGATGTTAAAGTTAACGAAATAAATATGACAAGTTCACACGGAAATGGGCAGTTTACAAACAGTCTGTAGAAGAAATAGACCGCGGAATATATATCAAGGGTACCATTGAACTGAAGAAACAATGTTTATTATGTTATGAAAGTCTCTGTAGGCATGTGTTGTCTGGCATACTCAACTCGGTGTATCATCTCTTACAGTCAAGTTCAATGTATATGTTATATTTCTGCCAATATTTGGAAAACATTTTTTGCCAATGCTATATGTTGTGATAAAAAAAAAAGGTATGCCTACATTCTGATGCAACATGATACTATGTAACTTTGTTTGAGTAAAACTTTTTTGAAAAAGAAGAAAAAAAACGCTAAATAATGCAATACAGCTGAGAATCCCACACACTATATGTCAAAAGGTATCACAGTGCTCTGGAATCGCCCCATGTAGGAGAGCCGGGGGTTTATGTATAAATAGTATCCCCACTTTGTGAAAATGTAATGCTTTTAATACCCCCTGTCGATGTCTTTTTCGTTTGTTCTTTCTCATTCCTATCAATCTACTATACTATCTTCTTCGCTAGACCAGTGACCTACTTTTTGTTTTCCTGAAAACCCTTCCAAAACTTCTCATTTGTGTATGAGGTCTGTTGGGTCAGCTTGGGAATATTGGACGCTTTGTGCCAAATGGTCACTAGGTCTTCCTATGATATTATTATTTAACAATGTATGCATTTTATATGTATGTGTTTTATTGATATTTTATACTAATCTTTGCATTCTCTTTAGTTTTTGTAAACTGGTTTGATAAATTAAGAGTATAGCCTCAGCGTCCCCTGCATGGGATGCCTTTATTGTAAAATGACCGGCTGATGGAGTGCCTTCAGTGTTACCACTAGGGCGTTTCAGCAGATCTCTTATACGGATCAGGAGTGAGTCCTCTTTCAACCAAGTTGTGGCCCTGATTTTGTGGTCTTGATTCGGCTCTTTGCAGTCCGCTGGACCATGTAAGCAATGAATAACTAACTAACTAACTAATTAATTCTGGAATAGCATGGCTTGCAAATAAACAAAGAACAGAAAAAGAAAAGTCCCCTCACCTGCTCGGTGAGGCGATAGCGGGCATCCTGCCTGGTGTAGCTAGTGACTTCCCAGTAGGGCTTGTAGATGAAGAAGACACAGTTGGGCATGATCAGCACGATGAACGTGATGCACACCACTACCAGCATGATGGTAATCTGCCGCTGCTGCCGCACTTTTTCCGCAGCCTGACCGGACATATACCGGTTGCGGGAAGTGGAATCTGCTCGTAAACCCAAAAAATAAGGCCTAGTGAAGCACTATTCACACTATCATAAAGTCGATTTTGACAGCTGCATTTGTGCGCCTAATTATGGTATACCAGTTATACAAAATGTATGGGTAATGTGAAATGCCGTGAAATCTTAAACAGGCCACTTGTATCGGGAGTTTTTACCCTGGGACCGGTTTGGATCTAAGCGGTATTTACTAAGCATGAGGTGGACGATGATGGGGCCGAGGAACTCAATTGGTAGAACGGCTTACTAGTAACCGATAGGTGTCTGGTTCAAATCCCGGATTGGTCAACGTGTGACCATATTATTTTCCCCTTACCATCAACTTATTCGCTGGTGTCAGAATAATGTGACCAGTTGTCGCCTACACTGTACGCTCCTGATGTGTCGTGTGACTATAATCTACAATTAGCCGACGATAAGGACTGGTTCGGAAAAGATTCTAGCGCGGACCCTGGATCAAATAAACCCCAATGTTTGCAAACACTGACTTCTCGCACATGTTCGGTCAGTTTCTTGCATTTGAAGTAGCCTTTCACTTTCCCAACATATTCAGATGAAAAGCAAACATTTTGAAAAAAAGAATTTTTTTTGCGTGTCGCTAGGTAAAAAACAACAACAACAACAACAACAACAACAACAACAACAACAACAACAACAACAACAACAACAACAACAACAACAACAACAACAACAACAACAGAAGAAGGACGAGAAAGACCACCACAACAGTCATCTGAAAGCAAAAATCACTCACTTTTCATACCTTCTGTCAGTTTTCTTTGGATGTTAGCAGCGCGTTTGATCCCCAACACAATGAGAGCGTTGAAGACAGTCAGTAAAATGCACGGCATCAGCGCATAGAATGTGGCATCCAACCAGTACCATACGAAGTGCAGGAAATCTTCGTACTCTTACAACAGACAGAAAAGAAGATAATGAACGAAATTCTTCAAGGGCATGCATACAAGTCTCAATTATGATAGCAAGCAAAGATTGGTTGTTTTAATGCATTGAAGTTAGAACCAGAATAATAGTCTACTTGCAGTTCCCGTTCATAATCCCACTCATAAGTTTTATTGTTCCAAGAAACAATACGAAATATTTTCTTGCAGTGTACAAAAATCATTGACAACAATGGGCTATACGTTTAGAATAAAACATCAATTCATTCTCAAGCTTAAAGCAAGAAGCACCTGCCACAACACCAGTTATCCTTCCAACTTTTCAATGTGTTTATTCACATATTTACTATCGAATATAATAGTCTATACTATTTTTTAAATGAAAGAGGCAAAAGAGGCAAAACAGATCCTTGGGGTACAGCTGATGTAGCTTCTTTAGGAACAAATTGTTACGGTTATCAACTGTTAACAAGTCGGTGTGCTTATCGGGCTTGACACGAACACGAATTGAGTCTTTTGTGAGTATACTATATCCTTTTGGACAAAACTGATGCAACCCCAAGCAAGCTTGCTACCAATTGAGCCATCCATCTATCATGCAAGGCTTATAAACCTTTAAGAAGCAACTTAAAGACCATATTATTTCTTAGATCTTAGTGCTGAACTAAATTATAATTCTTGCTAAAATAATAATGATTATTATTATTATTTTGTTTAATGGTTTCACTCAAGGAAGAAAAAATAGGCTTACTAGTCCTATACAAAGTGAAACACAAATCTATTGACTGCAACATGATAATTGTTTTTGTTTTGATCATTCAGTGAATGACTATAAAGAACCTTGGGGACTAAATGATTTCATGCATCAACCTACTTTCAAACTTTAAATAGTTAAGAAGTCTACCTTGCTTAAATGGAGCCAGGTTATCGGATGAGAAGTACCAAGTGGGCCACCTTTGGTACTTGAAATCATGACGTGGGTTCTACTCACCTTCTCTGATGATACATAGGAAGTCTGTTGCGTTGGTGCCAGACTTGTAGATAATTTTGTCTGTGCTCATTTCAAACCAGGCCGAGTTGAGGCAAGCCACAAACACCAGGAGAATGCCCATGGCTATTCCAGATCTCTTGCGAGTACAGAACGCGCCGACTTTCAGCGGAAACCAGATAGCCATGAATCTTTCCACCTGAGTAGAAAAAGAAGGCCAATAAATTAAAGTGATAGAATAAAAGTAAGCCTACAATGTTTTGTTACTTTTTAAAACTCCTTCTAGGAAAGTATTCATTACGTTATCCAAATCTTGGAAGCGCAATATATAATTATGAGGGTTTTTTGTTGTTGTTTTTAAAAAAAATCAAGATGATAATATCACCAAAGAAGCAAAGCCACGAATCGTTCTATACTACTACCAGTAGTACTATACAACCATTTATTATAATTATAATAATAATAATAATAATTATTATTATTATTATTATTATTAATATTATTATTATTATTATTATTATTATTATTATTATTATTAGTAGTAGTAGTAGTACCATTATTATTATAACTACGCATATATAGTGTGGCGTAGTAGTGTAGCGTAGTGGTTTTGGCAGGCGCTAGCAATGTTCCATGTTAAGCAACGTCGGGAGAGGTTAGTACCTGGTTGCCTGACCATATCCATGCTTAGTAGACAACCACTACCAAACCACACACACAAAGATGTAAACAAGCGCGCGACACACCCCAGTCCACCCAGCTGTGAATGGGTATTGGGATCTGTTTAGATCATCTTCAATAAGCTGGCCCACAAAAAGGGAGGTCACAAGCGCTTTCCCCCCTCCCCCACCCCCACCCCCACCCACCCACCCAACGACCAAAAGGTTACGCGGACACCTTTCCCATTTGCCAGTGTCACACACAAACAATAGCATATATGCGCAGCTAGCTTATTTTCTTTCTATGCTCACCGTCATAAGAACGAGGAGCCAGTTGGCGTAGATGGCAGTGGTGTTGCCCATGAAATAGAGGAGCTTGCAGCCATATGGCCCCACATTCACATCATTTCGAGTAAATTCAGTGAACAAGACTTTGGCCACTAAACAGCAGTTGTCGGAAATGGCCAGCACCGCAACGTACACAGCGGGATGAGAGTGAGGTTTCATTTTCAAAATCGTGATAAAGCTGAAACAAAAAGAAGAAAATATCGTTTTATTTGGAAAACCAAGTCGTGAACAACATCACATGTCATGAACAGTACATGACTTGATTGTCATGAGCTACCAATGTTTTTAATTTTATTTATTCCATCGCTCCAGTTCAAGGCACTAACCGATGCAGGATTAAACTCAAGACGCCTGAAGCGCCCAACACACATGAACAGGAAAGATTGTGGAGTTCTAACTTCTACAAAGAAAGACTACGAAGGACTTTCAGAGTCACAACTGGTGTGGTGGGCAACTCATCAACACATTTGTCCCTAAACTAATAGAGGTCGTAAGTTTGACGATGCGATCCGGAAATATTTCGTCACAGATATGCATCATCATCATCATCATCATCATCATCATCATCATCATCATCATCATCATCATCATCATCATCATCAACATCATACATCATCATCATCATCATCATCATCATCATCATCATCATCATGAAAAGAAACAGGTTAGTAAGTAAAGAACGAAACAGTGAGCAAATGACAAACACAGATAGATTGACAGACAGACCGACAGAGAGTTTGACCATCGCCTCCTGCGAATATTTCGTTAAAGCGAATCGCTTTTCTTTTTTGTGTGGTAATCTATGTATACATGGAATTTGTAAAGCTTTGTTTTATTTATTGTGTTAACAACCTTCGGCAAGTTCTTTTCGGCATGTGTGATCTTTCTGAAATTGCATTATAATAGGAAATCATTTATTTATGGCAAAAGTTTAGCCCGAAAGACAAATTCTTAACGTAATAACTGAGCAAGTCGATTTGATAAATCTGTTCTGAGTTTGAGTTTTTAATGTTTTTTCTGCAGCCTGACTGACCCCTATTCTCCCCTCCCCCACACCTAATTCACCACACACACACCCCCACACACACGCACACACACACACACACACACACACACACACACTTTTGTAGAAACGACGTCTGTTGTGAAAAAAAAACAGGGATTATTTTGACACACTTTCAATTTCTTTGACATTATTTTGACATTTTCCAATTTTTGAAGCTACGTGTATCCCTAACCCAAACCCAAACCCTAACCCTTAACCTAACCCTAATGCTAAAACAGCTCTAACTCAAAGGAGCACTATTTTGACGTCAAAATAGTACGGCCTTCCAAAAATGTCAGAAGAAACCATGTGGAGTTTTATGTGTGTGTCATCAGAACGTCGTTTCTACATGCCCACACACACACACACACACACACACACCCACACACAAAACCGTGTAGAAACGCCGTTGTGATGACTTTCATGAAACTCTACATACGTTACTTTGACATTTTTACAAATTTGTCCATTTTTTGAAGCTAACCCTAACCCTTAACCTAACCTTAATCCTAAAACAGCTCTAACTCAACGGAGCACTATTTTGACGTCAAAATAGTACGACCTTCCAAAAAAGTCAGAAAAAACCATGTGGAGTTTCATGTGTGTGTCCACATGCCCACACAAATCATAAAGATGAAGACGAACAGGAGAACGATATGCTTTAGGAATGACGATGGCTGGCGACGACGATTGACAGTAATGATGGTAATTATGATGATGACGACAACGACGACTGACGATGATGCCGCTGCTGCTGCTGCTGATGATGACGACGACGATGATGATAATGATGACGACGACGATGCTGCTGCTCATCATGCCGCTGCTGCTGCTGATGATGATGACAATGACAATGACGACGATGTTGAATATGACAGATATATATATTTAATATTGCTTGAATTTTATTTCTCCATAGCTAGATCGTACCCTTTACTCCCATCTGTCTGCATCTGTCAGAAGTTGTAAGTTAAATATGCAAATATATTAATTTTCAAATTTTCGCATGAATATGCTCGGATTCCTCAGGACAGAATGCATACGTTTTGCATGCAAATCCGCTCAAAATGTAAATCCCTCCTGAGATATGCTTCAATCATTGCTAATCTTCGATCGAGCAAAATTTGATCGGAATACAATTACTAGTTTTTGTCATTTGAAAGGGAAATCTTAACAAAAGCGAGAAAACAAACAAAAACATAATTTTAACAAGGAATAAGTTTATTCTTTTTTTTCTATCCGCTCACATAGTACACCAATCCTAGTCATCAGCACTCGTGAGAGAACGCCAACGCATAAGTGCCGAGAGCGCGGAGGGCACACACACATACACACACAAACACATCTACGCACAAGATATGCACATACACTAAAATAAATGGAAATGTGATATATCATTACAGCCAATCTTCTACGTATTTAGGAAAACGCACACGCACGTCTAAACATCTGATACAGTAAACACTATCTACCTCAGGATGTTCCCCGGCAATCCGATGGCCGCTATCACCCTCAAGCAGTTCCGGTTAATATAAAACGCCAACCAGAATTCCGGAAAATCCTCCAGAGGGCCGAACTCTCTCGTGTCGTAATAGTCCACGGTCGTGCTCTGTGACGTATTGTCAAGCGTCGTCATTGACGCGTTGTCGAACGCCACGATTGGTCTGTTGCTGTCGTCCAGTGCGGAAGGAGTGGACCCGCTGGCGTCAGTAAGAATGTACGAAGCCATTGTTGTGAAATTCTGCAACATCATCATCATCATCATCATCATCATCATCATCATCATCATCATCATCATCATCATCATCATCATCATCATCATCATCATCATCATCAATCATCCATCATCATCAATCATCCATCATCACCATCCATCATCATCCAGACATCCATCATCATCATCATCAACAAGGGGTTAACAAAAAAAAAATCGAAACAGTGAGCGATTGACAGCTAAACACAGATGAATTGACAGACAAAACACACATAGCGATAGACCAAGAAAATGCTATTTCTTTCTGTTATCACCACTGTCCGCAAGACCTTATTATACGTAGCCTATAATCGCGTTTTATCTTCATCGTGTGTCATCAATGGATGGCTCTCCGTTGCATCAATGTGACCTCATTTGAAATTCATTTAACATCGGGTAGGAGTGTCTTGTTCAAACAATCATTGCATTGTCTCGTGTTTACTTCTTTCAGAAACACAATCATATCTTCCCACGCCTTTTGTCCGACTTCCTTGGCAAAGAAAGATGGCGGCGCCTGAAGGACCATCGATTCCTATCGATTCATAAAAGCAAGTAGCACCAAATTTCCATTCAATCACTTCATCTCAGTTCCCAGCTGAGCTTAAAAACAAAACTGAACATTCATTCAACCTATCTCGCTTTGTTCCGCGCACACGCCCCTCCCCACCCCATCCGATAACGTTTTCAAGCCACGGCACATACAAACAACGGGCAAAGTTCAGAGGCCCAATCCCCGTATTCGATACCTGCCTCTATCCATAAAAACGACAATAATCAAACACAATAATCAAATGATAATCATTGTAATAATCAACAAATACAATTGTATATCGATCCGCCCACCACCCTAACCGTTGTACCTCACATTTCAACCCATTGAAATGTTCTCAGTTTCCGAGTATTGATACTTCTGTGAACGCCTTAAGACAGACAGACCAAACACATAAAAAATAAATAAAAAAACACCCCCAGTAATTTAATTATTGTATCAATATGTCTTTCATAAAACACAGCATTTCCCATATCTTTGTATCAACATTGCTGCAGAAAGAAAGAGAAGGACAGGCAAAGACAAAGACCTGTAAGCTGTTGTCAGCATTTTATTCAGAGAGAGGTGTAGGCAGGCAGACAAATTTCCACCTCAATATAAAGCATTATTACTTCCGGTGAGGGGAAGGGGAAGGGGGATTAAATCCGGGGGCTCGTTTTATTGCACGTCTTTTCGGTGCAAACTGGTAAATCAGAACATATAAATACTTGTCGCACATTGATTTCTTTCGAACTAGTCCAAATCTTGTTGAACAAGCGCAAGTATCTCTCTGAGCAGCGTCCGTCTCTCTACTGACAATAGTCACAAGTATATCAACTAACAAGTTAGTATCTCGTATTGCCCCTAGTCGACGTGCGGTGGTCCCGTTTAGCCACAAGCTGAAACGGGGATATCCCAAACCTAAAAATAGAATAGAGAATTCTGGGAAATCTGTTCTCGCGAAGATGTGCTCGCTGAAATGAAACGAAAGTTGAGAGAGGAACTGCATATTTCTGGTAGTGAACAAAGGCAGAAACTGGTCAGCAGTATTATCAGCGATGGAGTTATAATGGACGAAGTGCTCCATACCTATGAGATTGCCTTTGCTCGAGCAAAGAAACTAAAGAAGGATTTAGCCGACATTATTTCAGAAAAGGATTTCTCTACCCATAATTCCCCTGGGTTTTGAAGTTTCTAAAAAGTTATTTCAGGCCGATGACGCTCTATGGAGCTCAAAGCATGTAAAGGGAAGCAATCGGTTGTACGCGCACGTCGATAGAGACATAGAAGAGAGATGCTAACTTGTTAGTTGATATACTTGTGCAATAGTATATAGCATTGTAAGTTTGCAGACAGCACGCCACTCGGCTCATATCCTCGCTACAGGCGCCTGCGTCATGAAGGTTCCATTTTTCGTACCCATTTCTCCTTTTGGGACATCAATTTTAAAGCGAATCTAACGTCGTTGTTCAACCTTTTTACGCTAGATAGAATGATCATAGAATAACTAATTGGAGTGAAAGCTATCCGATAAACGTATCAATAAGTTGAAAAACCGTTGGGGGTCTCCGATAATAATGTTTAACTTTTTTTTAATTGTTTTTGTTTGCTTGTTAGTCTGTTTGTTTCTAATCAACCACTTTTCACCGAAATTGTAAACTAGAAAAGTTGGATAAGTGTGTTCTTTCCATTTTAAATGTTCTCATTTGAAAGCACCCGACGAAGCACTGCGCACGGTGACTTCCTATTTGCCATACTGTGAATTTGGTTTAAAACTTTTCTCCATTAAAACTTCTGAAGAAACTAGTGAAACGAGATCCCACACTATTTCGGACCTTGCTATTTCTCATTTAGACTTTTATTCCAGTTTCCCCCAAGACTTGTCATGAAGGTCAATTTTGTTCATGTGACGTTCATACCATATTGCAATTTTTCTCTCAGACCTATCCTATCCTATCCTGTCCCGTAACCCGGAGGTCGTAGGGGCACCACAGATGATCGTTTAACCAGCGTACTCCATCTTTCTCTGTCCTCAGCAGCCCTGATGGCTTCGCTCAGTGTCAAACCAGTCCATTCTCGAATGTTGTCCTCCCACCTCTTTTTCGGTCTCCCTCTTCTTCTACCTCCTTGCACTGTGCCATGCAGAATAGCCTTTGCGAGGCCTGATGATCTGGTGACGTGGCCATACCATCGGAGTTTCCGTTTCTTCACCGCTGTGAGCAGGTCATCGTGTTGTCCAATGGCTTGTGTGATGTTCTGTTGGACTTCGTCGTTGGTGATGTGTTGGGTATAGGAGATGCCCAGAAGTCTTCTCTAGCACCTCATCTCCATGCTTTGTATTATTCGTTGTAGATCTGCTGTGAGGGTCCATGCTTCGCAAGCATATAGGAAGACATAATTTCAAAATTGTTTTGTTCCCAAAGACCTCTGATGCAGCAATTGCTTATTAATACTTTCTGTTTTGTAGCAAGTTGCTACTTAAAGCTAGACATTATTCTAGCTTTAAGTACACCCATAGAAGCTTAGTTTGTGCTCGCACGCAAAATCCATCGCACGGACTTTTAAAGATCCTGACGCTCAAGTCCAAGACAAGTGAGTTTCAGCTACACAAATACAACCCAGCAAGTGCTACGTCCGGTCACCCCCATCCGCTGGTCGCCCACGATTCCCTTTCGTCAAAGACATCGCCTATTCCCACCCTTTAGCTTATATCTATGATAGATAGGTACGCTATATCTTACAGCTTTACTGTGGAGGATCCACTTTCAGCCTGAATAATGCCTATTCATGTTACATAGGGTTGTACGCTATTTACTGCTTTTACTATCGCTCGTGCCTTAACCACAAGGCTATATTGCACAACGTTGCACACATTCACACGCACACCTTGATTTAGATTTACAGCTGAAATCAGGAACAAGTTATGTTGATGCTACGTGTTTTCTAAGCTTGTTTTCTTTCAATTACCTCCCCTGCCCACTGGGTGATTTGATTATTTGACAGGGTGGTGGGACAGATTGACAGAAAAATAAAGAAAGAATTTTAAAAAAAAAGAGAGAGAGAGTGAGAGAGAGAGAGAGAGAGAGAGAGAGAGAGAGAGAGAGAGAGAGAGAGAGAGAGAGAGAGAGAGAGAAAGACACAAAAAAGGGAAAGTTGAAAAAAAAAAAAGATTTAGGAAGGAAAAACAAATCCAAAGAAATATGGGAATTAAAAGAACTAATACCGATAGGAGAAAAGAAACAGAAAAAAGATAATGGAAGCAATAGGCTTATAATAAATTGAGAGAATAAACAGAACAAAGAAAGCAGAAAGAAAGGAAAAAAAAACATGAGAGAGGGAAACACGAAACTTAGATAATATACGGAATGAAGGCACAAAAAAGAAAGAAAGAAAGAAATGATGAGGAATAAGAAATAACACCAAGCTCTAGCGATTCTGACCTTTGGAGTAGAACAAATATGATAGCATGGGACGCTGACCACTAACTTAGATAATGTCTTTGTGACATTTAGTAATTTAGACTGCACTCATTGTAGTCTAAGCATTCAAGGCCAAATCTCCTCTGATGAGAACTTTGGTAAAGGTCGAAACGCGTCAGGAAAACCAGGCTTTATGAATGCAATTGTACAGCATTTGAGCTCTTTTAGCTCACGCAGAAGCACATGGAATTGAAAGCCTCTATGTCGCACTTTTTGTCCATCTTTGAGAGCAAGATATTATTTTTCTTGATGGTAAATAGATAGATAGATAGATAGATAGATAGATAGATAGATAGGTAAATAGGTAAATAGGTAGGTAGGTAGGTAGATAGATA
>CM072525.1:28287442-28354942 GCA_036898135.1 Oncomelania hupensis
GTCTGGGGACTTAATCTACCTGCCTGCCTTTTTAGATTAGCTTCCTCCCCCCAGACCCCTCCACACCCCCCTCTCTCTCTCTCTCTGTCAGTTGTTAATTTCGCGACTTCTGCGTGAGTTTGGGAAACAAAAAAACACAAAAACTCCACAATAAACAAGCATTCATTTTAGTTAGAAAATGGAGGGAATGCTTTTTATAACGCATTGTGCAATTAAATGAATAACACGGGAGCAATGAATTAAAATAAATGAGATACAAGGGGACAATTTAATTAAAAGATAAAATTAAATCAACCGTTATGCAGAGACGTCCTGTTGTTGTTGTTGTTGTTGTTGTTGTTGTTGTTGTTGTTGTTGTTGTTGTAAAAAAATCTAAACGGCGTTTCCAAACTACCGGAACGTAGATACAAACAGTTGGAATATAATTTAAAGTAATATAATTTAAAGTTAGTTTCGTTTTGCCAAATATTTTAAAGTATAGGAAGTACAACTTTGGATGCATACGTACTATTGGTACATCAATAACAAACAAGCCCGGATAAAGAAGAAGAGGCAGAAGAAGAAGAGGGGGTGGGGTGGCAAAAGGAGGAGAATAATAATGATGATGATGGGGAAGACCAAGCGAGGAAGAGGAGAGGGGTGAGGGAGAGGACAAAGAAGAAGTGGAGAAGGAAATAATACACTGAAATAGAGAGACCGAGAGAAACAGACAGACAGAGACAGACGGACAGAGAAAAAAGGTAGAGTCCGAGAGAAAAAAAAAAGAGAAACAGTGAGAGACAAATAAAGATCGAGACAGAGAAAGAGACAGAGAGACAGATCAGTTAAGTAGTTAATCATTGTTTATAGAGTCAAGGGGACTGCAAAGAACCAGTGTCTAATATCACCTAAATGTGTGAACAGACATTAAATTAAAGATTGATTGATTGATTGCAAAGAACCGAATCATGACCACGAGAGAGAGAGAGAGAGACAGACAGACAGACAGACAGGCAGGCAGACAAGCAGGCAGACCTATCCTATCCCGTAACTCGGAGGTCGTTGGGACACCACAGATGATCGTTTAACCAGCGTACTCCATCTTTCTTTGTCCTCAGCAACCCTGATGGCTTCGCTCAATGTCAAGCCAGTCCATTCTCGAATGTTGTCCTCCCAACTTTTTTGTCGGTCTCCCTCTTCTTTTACCTCCTTGCACTGTGCCTTGCAGGAATATAGATAGAGAAAAATCCGTGGGTCCTGGGATTGAAGGAAGGGAAAGCGGGAGGGATAGATGGAGAGAAGGGGGTTGTGAGAAAGAGAGAAGAGGAAGGGAAGGGTTAAGCAGAAAATTTAAGAGTATAAAGTAGCATTTCAACACAATAACGTTTACACCCCTGAGCTTGCCCTATCGGCAAGGAGTCGCGCGATACAACTGGACATTGATGAAAAGTACACGTTGAAGATCAAAGGTAACCAGCAGTCAAACAATAGTCCCCTATACGCTTTGAGGAGGCACTGTGGTCTAATGGTAGTGCTTCGGCTTGCGGATCTGAAGGTCCCGGGTTCGAGCCCTGGCCGGGCCATTGTGTTGTGTCCATGGGAAAGACACTTTACTCCTGTTTTCCTACTCCTTCGGATGAGAGTATAAACCGAGGTCTAGTCTGTGTCGCATACATTCCATCATAACGGACTTTAAAGATCCTGACGCTCATGTCCTAGACGGGTGAGTGTCGGTGACAAGAACACACCCAGCATGCACATAGGTCCTTCTTCCCCATCCCTGGCTGCCCAGGATTGTGCTCAGTTGTCCGGGCGTCAGACCATGCGTCCAAAGGCTGCGGGTGGGCGTCTCGGGCGGCTTGAGTTAGATCCTGTATCGGCCAGCGCCTTGAGCAGCTCTTGAGCTGGAAAAGTGCTATATAAGAACGATTAAATAAAATAAAAAAATAAATATACGCTATGTGTCCGGGGACTTTAATCTATACAATGTAACGTAACGTAACGTAACCAGCAACCAAATCAAACAAAATTGGATTAGAACACTCGAACCCTTTTTACATAGCGACGATTAAGAATAGCTTATCTTCACGGTGAGAGAGAGACAGAGAAAATAAAACTAAACTTGAATAGAACCGCAGCAAACCTTTTTCCAAGGCATAAGAAGCAAGCTACTTCGCTCTCATGGTTAGAAATAAAGAAAGAATGCAGCACAATCTTGAATGCATCACGAGCAAACTCTTCTGTCTGCCTCGGGACGTCTGAGAATATAAATTCTACCGTAGAAATTAGAAATGAAGAAGAAAACCTGCCAAAACAAGAGACAAATTTGAAGAAGGTGTTAATAAATTATCAAGAAATATGACCAATCAAAGGAAGGCATCTTACTATCATCCAGATATTTGTTAATATGGTTCCTGTTATACTATTTTAAAAACACCAGTATGGTGGATTATTATAAACTGATTGTTCTTATTTTTTTTAAATTGTGTTGACTAATATCACCCAGAGTGAACAGACGTAACATAAAAATAATGAACTGAACGGCAAAAACCAACACCACCTGAATGGAACCGTAGCTCTATGATAGGGAATTACAAGAGGGGCACATAAAAAAAGCTTTGGATAGCAGCAACAAAATTTAATAGAACCGCCGCCTCTTCCGCACAGCAACGAATGAAAAGAATGGCGCTATTCGCGCAGCTGATCGTTTTATCCTGAAGTGTCGCCGAGAAGGTGCTGCGCTTCTTTTTCAATTTTTTTTATGCTGCTCAGGGTTTGGTTACAGGAAAAAACCTTTTGTCGATTTGCTAGCGTCGATATTCTGGCGATTTTTTTTGTATCGATAGATTCCGTCTTAAACCTGAAACACCCTTTCACACACACACACACACACACACACACACACACGCGCGCGCGCGCGTGCTCGTGCGCCTACACACACACAAACACACCGACCCACCGACCCACATCTTGGTTTTCACTCTGATCTCTTCATTAATTCTGTCTCTGGTTCTGTCTGTGCGTCTCTCTGTGTCTCTCTGTGTGTCTCTCGCTCGCTCTCTCTCTCTCTCCCTCCCTCTCTCTCGTCCACTCTTGCTTTTAGCCTCTTGTACAACTTTATTTGAACCACCTCTGTTCATTAAAAATCCGCTCCCACCCCCCACACCCCTCCCTCCCTTCTTCTCCTCTGTGTCCTAAGAAGTTCTGACCAAGTACCCTCTCTATTAACATCCTTATTTTTACCTCTTTTAATCCCTCGTGTCCCTTTTTTGACCCCGTTCTTCTATTTCTTTTCTATTTGGAAAATTTAAGTAGTTCCAGATTTGTCTGGAAATACACTGATATTGTCAGGAATCATAACGAACAAAAAGTCGGTCGGTCCGTCGTCGGTCGGTCTGACTTTCGGTCGGTCCGCTGCATGCCATTTCTTAAGAACCACTGAGCAGATATTTTTCAAATATTACTTTAGCTTCTCGTGCCTTTCGCATTTGCACTGCCTCAAAGATGGAAGTCAGTTATTTGCTAAACACGTGTTGATGTTTACCTAAGAAAAAAAAAAACAACACACAAACACCCTCACGTTCCGATGTTGATAATTTTTGGTTTACGGGTTCTTGAACTCAGTCTTTTGATTCGTTCGGCTTTGCTCTTTGTCAAAGGTGCGCAAGATAGCTGAGGTCAATTATACTATGAAAGACGTTTAGCACTTTACCTCAAAATTGGCTAAACCCATGTTTGTAAATTGTAGGCATGCAGGTCCAATGTTGGCATGCTCCCAATGGTGAAGAAACGGAAACTCCGATGAAATGGCCATGTTACCAGAGCATCAGGTCTTGCAAAGACCATCCTGCAAGGCGCGGTGCAAGGAGGCAGAAGAAGATGGAGACCGAAAAAGAGGTGGGAGGACAACATTCGAGAATGGACTGGCTTGACACTGAGCGAAACCATGAGGGTTGCTGAGGACAGAGAAAGATGGAGTACGCTGGTTAAACGATCATCTGTGGTGCCCCAACGACCTTCGAGTTACGGGATAGGATAGGATAGGATAGGCATGCAGGTAGCTCAGATAGTGTCTCGTCATTCATTCCATATTTTCACTTTGTTTCTTTATAGGATAAAGCCGAGTCAGCACATGGCCATGAAAAGTAACGTTTTGGAGAAGAAAAAAAAAGGGCTCGTTTTTAACTTTGATTATGAGTATGATTGTAAATACATTTGAACGTTTGCCATCTTGTTAACATTGAACCCCTACCCTCTCCATCCTAATTCATTCTTTCCCCTCTTCCCCCACCTCCAAGTCCGTCGTCTCCCTCCAAACAAGTGTTTCTTCCATCTGACAATATGTCTTCTAGTGCCTGTTCTATTCGCCAAGCACGCAAATCCCGTATATTTAGCAGCGCGCGTCGTGTCAAGGTTACGAACCCCGCGACCTTCCGAGAGTTGCAATTTTTGGAGGAGGTGCGAACATTCTCGTCAGACGTGCGGTTGAAAATCTGCTCGCAATTCTTCTTCTTCTTTTAGAATCAGGATCTTTATTATCTTCAATAAAAAAAAAACACAAAAAAACACAAAAAACAAACAACAACGCACAATTAAATTCTTTCTTTCTTTCTTTCTGTATTTATCTCTTTCGTTTCCTTTCTTTTCCATTTCTTTCTTTCTTTCTGTTTTTCCTTTCTCTTACTTTCTTTCACTCTTCGTCTTCTTCTTTGTCTTCTTTTCTTCCTCTTAAATTTAAAAAAAAAAAAACAAACAAAAAAACATCGATTACTTCGTATGCGTAATTGTCCCACTGTTATAACAAAATTCTTCCCTTGGCTGTGATAATTTTTTCCCTTGATAGAAAACTGCTTCTCGGTGATGCCACTGCCCGTAATGGTACAATGTTATTATGCACTAAGTGTGATACGGCTACGATTCGTACAAACATAAACCGTCAGTTTTATGTAGGCCTCTCTTCTGTGCAGCGTAAGATTCCATTTATGCTGATATTCACATATGACAAAAATTATTCATTGATAACCAAATTTCAGTGTGCATAAGGATAGATGCGCGCGCGCGCACACACACACACACACACACACACACGCACGAACACTCTACCACTACAGTGCATACATACGCTGTAAATCTTGCCATCTCTCTTCGTGATCCGAGCAGAACGTTTCAGGTTTTCCGGGACGCTTAATTTACATAAAACGTGACGAAGCATGGCATGCAGGAGATATTGTTTGCGAATTTCACGTACGCGAATGAGAAAACTGCAGGGTAATGCAGGAAAGAAGACAATTGGGGAAGACCAAGCATTTTTCGTTTTTCACAGATAAAAAGACCATATGGGGAACGAGGTGTCTAGGAGGAGAGGGAGTGGATGGAGGAGGAGGAGGAGGGGGGTTAGGAGGAAGTGGAAGTTAAGTGTTCCAAGTAGTATTTTTCATTCCGAAAGGGCCTTTGGTTTCAAGGATGTGAGCTTATTTATTGTGTTGTTGTCGTGACAATGAATTGAGGTTGGAAATGTACTATGGTGTCATATTGCAGCGCCTTGAGCTGCACGTGAACTGGAAAAGCGCTATATAAGACCACTAAAATAAATAAATATAATATAAAAAAATAAATATCGTCAGATGAAAGCCAAACGCGTTGCATTCAATTGTTCCAAATAATAATAATAATAATAATAATAATAATAATAATAATAATAATAATAATAATAATAATAATAATTATTATTATTATTATTATTATTATTATTATTATTATTATTATTATTTTATTAATAACAATAATAATAATGATGATGATGATGATGATGATGATGATGATGATGATGATGATGATGATGATGATGATGATGATGATGATGATAAAATACTACTACTGCTACTAATACTTAACATTTGTACAGCGCCTTTCCTCACTAGAGCTCATAGCGCTTTACAGAAAGGAACAAAATAAATAAATAAATAAATAAATAAATAAATAAATAAATAAAGCGAGAGCAATACCAGAAATACCAGACCAGAACACTTACACGCACACACACCTACATACACATAAACACACTCACCCACCCCCACAAACACACACTCACAAACAAACACACACACACAACGACTATGACTGTGTTTTAAGCAATATGTACTACTACTACCACTGCTACTGCCATGAAATGAATGTATCAATTTATGTAACGATTTCCACAAGATCAGATATATAAGATTAGACAAGTTTATTATCTCCGTCCAGAAATGGCATTGGCGTGTCAACACATGTATATATCACAATATCAATGACAACAGTAAGAAAAAAACCTCTTTAGCCGTTACAGATACAACTGTACATTACTTGCTGACTCTCAGGTATAAACACACGCTTCCGTAACTTACATTAAAAAAATTATTTTAAAATGTACAGGATCATCCATACACATAAACACACAAGATGGCTGGTTATAATCTACAACCTAAAATATCTATAACACAATTATATAAAATAATAAGACATTTTATGATCAAAGCATTGAGTTTAAATACACACACACACCCACACATTACACACACACACACCTACATACACACATACACATAAACACACCCACCCACCCCCACAAACACACACTCACAAACACACACACACATTGCAAGGAGGTGGAAGAAGAGGGAGACCAAAATGGAGGTGGGAGGACATCATTCGAGAATGGACTGGCTTGACACTGAGCGAAGCCATCAGGGCTGCTGAGGACAGAGAAAGATGGAGTATGCTGGTTAAACGATCATCTGTGTTGCCCCTACGACCTCCGGGTTACGGGACAGATAGATAGATAGATAGATAGATAGATAGATAGATAGATAGATAGATAGATAGATAGATAGATAGATAGATAGATAGATAGATAGATAGATAGATAGATAGATAGATAGATAGATAGATAGACTTTTTAGACTTTTTTTAGACTTTAAACGTTTATTGCAATTACAACATGTTACAAGGATAATAATTTTAAGCTTACAGCTTATTCTTACAATTAGTCCTTGTTTCAGGCACCCACTCAAGCATAATACATTTATACAAGCAATTAAACCTGCCACATGTTACATATATAAAAGTAACTATAATAATTTCAAAACAAGAACTTTTAACATATCTAAACGTCATCTGAACAATATAATATTATACCATTATAATAGGGTGACCTGTGGGTGGAAAAATTATGAATTTAAAATATGGTTAAAAAGCAATAATTTAAATGATTTGATTGTTTTGATTTGTTTAATGATCGGAGGAAGTTCATTCCATAAAGACGGTGCTCTGAACCCAAAACTAGTCTTATATAGATCAATTCGTGGTTTAGGTAAGAGATAATTTTGGGAATGGTATACATTTGATGATTTAGTTAAAAATCGGGTTAGATAGTTTGGTGCAATATTGTTGTGAACTTTAAACATAAGCATGATCATATTATATTAAAATTGTTTATTTAGAGGTAAAATGTTTAATTTTATAAATTTTTCATCTGTTGAAATAGTTGTACAGTTAGAAATTAATTTTATTGCCCGTCGATGCAATGAATTTATTTTTTGTATTTGATTATGACTAGCAGCACTCCACACAGTGGAAGCATAGTTAATATGCGAAAGACAGTGTGCATGGAAGAACACTTTCCTGGCATATTCAGGAACAAAACATCGTAGTTTTGAAAGCAAAAACGTACTTTGGGAAAGGCGTTTACATATTTGATTAATGTGTTTATCCCATTTGAATTCTGAATCAATAGTAACTCCAAGTACACGATGGTCTGTTACTTGGTGGACACAAGTGTTATCTATTGTAATATGTAATTGTAAAGGCTGTAATTGATGTTTTTGTCTTGTTGTGATTATCATGCACTCTGTTTTTTTAGGATGAAGAACCATTTGATTAGTTAGACACCAGTTTATCACATCATTTAAACTATTTTGTAAAGATGTTTGTATGGACGTAATGTCTTTCCCAGAACAATGTATTGTACTGTCATCCGCAAACAAATCACAGATTACATTATTATCTGATATTTGGAGGTGGAGATCGTTTATATAGATACAAAATAGAAGAGGGCCCAGTATCGAGCCTTGAGGAACGCCACAGTTTACTGTACCTTTTGGTGAGTAATGGCCATTTACTAACACTGTCTGCTCTCTATCACTTAAGTAAGATTGGAAAAAATTTACAGTTGCAGAATTGTTCAGATACACAGATAATTTACTGATCAATACGGAATGATTAACCATATCAAAAGCTTTTGTAAAGTCTAGAAAAACGGCACCAGTAATTTCATTCTTATTAATTGCAGAGAGCCAAGTATCACATAATCTAACCAAAGCAGTATGGCACGAATGATTTTTACGAAAACCAGATTGGAATGGATGAAAAAGAGCATGTTTCTCCATGAAAGTATTTACATGTTTATACATATGTTGTTCAAGTGGTTTAGATAGAACATTTAATAATGAAATAGGTCTAAAGTTATTTGGATCAGAAGTGTCCTTTGCTTTTGGAATTGGAACAACTTTAGCCATTTTCCAAGCATCAGGAAATATTTCAGTTTTAATACACAAATTATAGATAAAAGTTAATGGGTCAATGATGTAAGGCAGTGCAAGTTTTAAAATCAAAGAATTAATATTATCAAAACCGCAAGACTTTTTGTTTTTTAGACTTGTTATATATTTGGATACGTCATGAGCATTTAAGAGGGGGATGAAACATGTAGTATTCGGAGTTAGTCTGTCTTTACAAAAATTATCAAGTAATGCTGTAAGACTGTACGCAGGTTTATGACAAGTGGATTTAACGATATTATCAGTTATAGATAAAAAGTGATTATTAAAAGTTTCAGCTGATGGAGTGATAACAGCTGTGTGTTTTGTACATTTAGACTTTCCTGTTATCTCATTCATTGCTTTCCAAAGTGATTTTGTATCATGGTCATTCATTATTAATGAAGTAATATACTTTTTTTTTGAGTCTCGAATCATAGTGGAAACTCTATTTCTTTGTTTCTTGTATTCCGCAAATCTTTTTTGTTTTTTAAATGTGTCACGGTTTTTCATTGCATCAATAATATCTGATGTCAGCCATTTAGGAAATGTACTTTGTTTGACTCTTTTCTCTCTAATCGGTGCATGTTTATTCAAGATCATACAAAACCTTTCATACCACACACTTAAGGCTGTATTAGGATCATTACACAAATATATAGTATTGAAGTTAGTAAAATGTAGATCATACAGGAATGCATCCTTGTTAAAAGATTTAAATGACCTAAATTGAATACTTGTATGTGCATTAAGTTTATGTTTTAGAATTTTGCACGATAAAGTGCATACTATAGGATTATGGTCACTCATTGAAATTTGAGAAATATGTGCATTTGAAACTCTGTTGGAAATATTTGTATATATGTGATCTATTAAGGTTTTTGTGGTTTTAGTAACTCTCGTTGGTGTATTTATAAGTTGAGTGAGGCCAAATAATTGAACATAGTTCGACCAAGCGGTTTGCGTTTTAAGCAAATCAATATTAAAGTCTCCCAGTAGCAATACATTAGGGTGCGACTTTGTAATGTTGTCCATCATGTGAACAAACGTTTTAAACCATGTTTGAGTTGCTTTAGGATTTCTGTATATATAACCAATCATGACAGGTTGAGCCACAGTCGGACGAAATTCTAACCAAATGCATTCAATATCAGCAGGTTCACAATCAGATCTCCTTGTAATATATGAAGCAATAGATGTATGTATATATACTGCCATTCCAGTTTGTCCCAACATTTGTGAATCTTTTCTAATGAGTGTGTAGGATGCTATACTAATAGAGATGTCACTGTGGTCTTTGTTTAAGCGAGTTTCACTAATGCCTAGCAAGTGCAGGAATGGCTGTTCATTAAGAAGCATATTCACATCAATCAACTTATTGTATAAAGAATTAATATTAACATGACCAACGCGAATTTCAGTATTTTTATAAGCATTTAAAGGTGGTTTTAAATTTGATGCCATACTTATATAATGTATAGCTAATGATAAAATTTCACATTTAAAAAGTAAGAACGATAATAAAAGAATAATAATAATAATAATAATAATAATAATAATAATAATAATAATAATAATAATAACAACAACAACAACAATAGTGAAACAAATTAACCACAACAAATGCGTGAGTACGCGATTTAAATTAATCTTTTCCGAAGTAGAGAAGGCACTGAACTATTAATTACTACACAGTTTTGTGCAGTCTCTTCTTATTAAATCAACAAAACAAGTATATCATTTAATAAAGGGCGGCAATCACCATTAGGATTAATAATAACATGTAGTGTTTACAGAGATAAATTTATAGACAAAGCTGCAAAAAGCAGACCCTAAAGTCAACTCATCATTTGAATACAGTCATACAGCTGTTAGAATCAACATACTGATCGTAGAAATGATTCAAACAAGCGGACAAGCGTTTGCTTGTTATGTATTTCATGAGAAAACCCTGGCCTATAAATTTGATTATTACATGTACTTGTAACCCTAGGCTCACACTCAAAATAGGGCCTCTGAATCCCTGTAGGAAGAGTCTGATATTTGGGATATTGGTATTGCATATGTCCACCAGGTGAAATTTGATGACTGTTGTTTATAGCACTCATCATTGGCTTTTGTGTCATTTGACTATCTTCATTGTGAAAAATAGTGCGACTGGGGGACCAGTACCCAGGTGACAACCGTGATGAAGTCTGTGGCGTTTGGAGGAGCGGTGGCTTTTCATTGTTCAACATTTGATGATTATGACTTGTACTGTCTTGTGGTTTGATTGCATATTTGATGTTACATCCAAGTCTGGCTGTGCCTAATCGACTCGGATGAATGCTGTTTTCATATAGAGTCTTTTTTGGATAACCGTTTTGAGTGGTAAATGTTGATGTGTTATTTATGAAACATGTATTTTCCTTGTCACACATCTCCTGCAAGTGTTTGTTGGACATTGCCACTGTTTTTGCATGTGAGCTTGCTGTGTTCTTGGGAGGAATGATAGATGAGAAGAACAATTTAGCAAGTGGAAAGCATTTATGGAGAAGCTTTTTGATTCCAGTCCACACAGTGACTGTGGCCACATTTTTATAACAGCTGTCGATGCCAACGTGTACGACAAGATTTTGAATGTTTCTGTTGACCGGAATGTGACGTAGCCAATGCAAGACATCATCAATTGTAAGGCCAGGTATGCAAATCTTCTGACACTTATTGGCATTTGGAAATGTTAACTCTGGTTTGAAAAATCTGATTACAGAATCACCAATCATGAGGCATGTAACATTTTCTCTAACCCTCATCTCCGCAAGAAGCTCTCGAGGCGTTTTATCAGAGGAACAGCTACTGTCACTGCAAGCAGAATTAGAAGAAAAAACAAGGGGCTGGCGGTCTTGGTCAGAGTTGTGTGAATGTTTTATGAAGGAATGTTCCTGCTTTGATTTCAATGATTGGTTTGTGGGAAAACTTTGGTTTTCTTGCTTATTTTGTGGTTTAGGTGATGATTGCATTGATGTTGCATGTACATTGGTATCAATTTCATGCTTGCGAGACATCAGTTGTTCCATTTTTGAGTCTTCTGCAGCAAGTTTAGTTGGTGTCGTGACTGCAGGTGATGAAATGAAAGGCTGATTAAATGGAGTTTCTACCTGATGAGCACAGAAGCATTCTTTTCTCAAACTGAGCTGTTTTTTCACATCACCAAGCTGTGATTTGAGGTGCTGATTTTGTTTTTCCAGCTCTTTCACTTTTTTTGCCAAGTCATTTATGATGTCACTTTGCTCATCAAGCTTATGTTCCATATGCGTTTTCAGGGAAGATTTTACTTGGACTTTAGCTGTTTCAATATCACAGACAGATTTATCTGACACATTTTGGATAGCAGCTGATAGGTTATTTAACTGCCGCTGTACAGCTTTTAAAGTTTGTTTTGTTTGACTGAGCGTAAGTGGTTTAGGTGTTGGTGTACGTCGAAGTTTGGTATATGTTGGATAGTGAGGACGCCTACTTTTGAATTTAGGAAAAGTTGGTATTCTTTCTTGGATGTTTGGTGGAAACAAGACAGCCGTATTTTTTATACTGTCATGCATTCCAAGAGATACGTCATCACTATTCTTTGCAATACCCCCTGGCACGTAAGAGGCATCAACCGCTAATTTGGAAGAATCACAAGATACTGTGCCATGAGTGTTTTTAGAGAACACAACGTTAGCACCAGCTTCATCATGTGTTTGATCAACATTGAGGCTGCTCAGTTTGACAACACTGGAGCTGCAGGTGAAATCGACAACTGGCATATTCTCTAGTTCACAAACTGGACTAAGAGGTATAAACATGCCAAGAGAGCTGCTCATTGAATATTCACAAGGTACGTTTGTGGCATCACTACGTAATTTGGAATTATCAAGAGCAACTGCGTCACGAGTGTTTTCACAATTTACAAGGCTATCGCCTGGTTTGGTATTCATAAGAGCAACATTAGAATTGCCACGTTTGATTGAAGATGAACTAGTGGACAAACTAACATCCACTACATCATTGTCAGCTGTGTCATGTTCATCATGCACTGGACTAAGACACCTGAGTGCAGTAGAACACGAAGCACGCCTGTGTAGGGTGCACTTCTTTTGAGGGTGCTTTGAGGAATTAACTTTGTTACCATCACGGCTTGGTAAGGTAAGTGCAAATTTTGTATTCACAGCTTCAACGTTTTCATCATCAATATCTTTGTCAGAGTCAACAAGGTCAACAATGCGTCTTATAATTCGAAACTCAGTGTGTACCCAGTCATCTGTACAGTATCCCTGAAGCAGAACACTAGGGCTTTTTTTCTGTGCATTGTACAAGTGAATTGTTAGTAATTTGTCAAAAGGACAGTCTTTACCCACGTCATCACAAGCCTCATTCCAGACCTTGATCGACGACTGACGAATGTCATTAGAAGGCGTAGAAGCATCCAAGTTTTGGATCAGTTTTCCTTTAACACGAACATAATCTTTCCACTCAGCACGGAAAGAAGGGAACAACTTTTGTGCTTGTACAAAGTAACGCTCTCGGATAACTTTAATCCAAACTGACAGTCGCTTTTTAGTAGTTTCAAACTTTATTTGAAGAGGGTCTTTAGTTGGAATCAGTAATTCTTGGAATTGTAAAGAAATGTCACTGCCGCTGCTGCATCTGCTGATGGACAGCAAATTGGTAGAATTACCTTCGCACATAACACAGTTTATATTGTTATGATGTATTCACGTCATACCAAAGTGTTCCTGTCACTTTAGTGAAATCAAGCTTCAAATATGTAAAGAAAAACCACATTTGCATTAGAGTCATCGTGATATTCACCAAACTGCTCTGCGTTTGAAATCAGTGCCCACTGAAAAGGTAATCTCGGCAGAAGTCAGTAGTGACGTGAAACAATGGCTGTAAAACAGTTCACTTTGGTCAGAACGACAAAATATTTACTATTATGAAGTGTTCATGTTCAATTAAAAAAAAAATTCAGTAATAATATCAAACATTACTAATTTATGGAAACATAAACTACAAGTGTATTATAGTCTTCATGGTGTTGCCAAAATGCAGAATTTTTCAAATCATGTGCCTATTTCAGTGTTATTGAATGACGAACATGACGTAAATCACTGACGGAAATGACTCAATCTCCTGAAAAGTTTATTCTTCGTCATCAGCACTGATGACGTAAAACAGATTTGTAGAAACAATCAACGTGCGTAAATTGATGCAATCGAAAAAATGTACATATCAAGCGCCTCTTTCCATAGACAAATAATGACGTATCGAGACAAAATGACGTAGTAAGATAAAATGACGTAAGATGTTCCTATCTCAGAAGACTGCAATGTTCATCATTGTTTATAAACAAAGATATTCCATCAAGATAACGTATGCCTAAGAAAGTATCCCTTGTTACATCCTCAGGCTGGATAGGAAGGATTTGACATCAACAACAACAGTTAGCTGCAAATCAAATCATAGGCTTGATTTTGGATCCCATTCACGCGCTGTATCGATAAAGATAGATAGATAGATAGATAGATAGATAGATAGATAGATAGATAGATAGATAGATAGATAGATAGATAGATAGATAGATAGATAGATAGAATCATGCTTGTTAACAAATAATATTTGGATCTGTTACATTGAAACGCGCCCGATAGTTCGTGTGTGACGCGCACGATAGATCAGATCGTTTTATTTTGAAAAGCATGCAGTAATAGAGTGTATTTACCTTTGATTTGATTTTGCGTTGTTGTTAGAAGAAGCTTTGTATAACGTTGATAATTTTAGTTGGTCGATATTATTTGAGAATTGTTTAGAGTTGGTTATTTACTATCGATCGAAGCGTATGGATAATTCTAGTGGTAACTAAAGAAGCTTCCATTCTAAATACGGTTGTATGACGTGAGACTGTGATGACGAAGTTAATTCTGATTGGTTATAATTGTGTCTTGCCCGAACGTTCTTTATTTCTCTGGAGTTAGAGAGACTATGTAAGTGCCGCACTGTTTCAAGAGAGTGGTTGATAGTTGAGAATTGTAGAGTGAAAAAAACGATTGAGCGATTGTATGCAGTTGTGGATGTTTGCTGAATAAAGTTGGAAAATTTCATACGACGACTCCAGCCTTGTTGATGATTGAACGGGTTGAGTGGATAAACGAATCTGAGTTACACTTATTAGGAGGATTCAAGCATTGGGGCTGAATCAACTACTGATAAAAATCAACATCGAGTGTAACATGATCACTAAAGAATAATTATAATGACGTTATATCACAGTACTACTGGGTATCACGTGGCTATTAACAAATGAAAACATGACACCATCTCACACACACAACAGATAACTACACCCAATCACTCACTCGCACTGCAGGTGCTCCCACACACACACAGGTGTCTTGGCCAAGTAGAACGTGGTGACTAAAAGTGATATCGCATGGTAACTGACCAATCACATTTGACGATGTTTCTAGCAAGCGGTGAAATATACAAGTTGTAAGAATACAGGACCTACTTTAGCCCATTTAACAATCACAGTCTCCTACGCCTTTTTTGCAAAGACTAAAAAAAAACACCGGTCTTCTTGTATTTTCTAAGGCGCGTTAAATCAGCAAGGTTTTATTCCCAAACCGTCATTAATTCACAAATACTACAGCAGTGTTGGTCTCAAGGAAATAAAGATTCAAAAGAGAAAAAACAATGGACCGACTGAGTTAGCGAATGCAACTGGCATTGTTTTTCATTGTCTGCCTAAGCTAGAGTTGACTCAAGCCTTGACCTACATTCTGAACGGAGCGGAGACGAGTCAATGAAATGAAACTGGCATTGTCCTTTATTGGTGAAGGTTGGTTGAAGGAACTTGCCCTGTGTCGCGTTCTGGTGTTCAGTTTTCTTTACTCTGGGTATGTGAGTGGGCGGGTGAGTGCTTAATTGGCCACGGGTACGCGCGCGAGCATTGTATGTTTGTGTGAGTGCTGAATAAATGTGAAGAAAATCTTCTAATTTGGGGACTATTTTTGGTTGCGCATTCGGATGACATTAGCAAAAAGGATTGTGCAAAGTGTCCGTTCATACACATCTTTTTCCTCTAGTCTAATTTTGATTCCCCCTTTCTTTTCAATTGAACAAATCGATACATACATGTAATTCGCATCTTAGACGTGGAATATAAAATATTGTCAGATCTCGATCGGACAGTACTGCACTCGCGCGCAAAGCGCTTTCGTGAATATTGTCCGATCTTGATGTGACAATTTTCCATATCCCACGCGAAGATGCGAATAACGTATAATATCAACACTTTTGAAAGAGGTGGTTTGTTTTGGTCTTAATAATATTTTCTGTGTCTTTGAAGGGAGGCAACATGTAACTATAATGAATTTGACAAGGCTAAAGGATCTGTGAAGTGTTAAAGAGAGTGATCTGTTTGAGTTTGTGATTTTTTTTAAAGGTGAGGCAGTGAGGGTAAGAAGATGTAGATTGCATTTTTATTTTTATTTTTTTAAATACGAGAAGTAGAAGACTAGGGTAGCTGAAAAGGTGTTCGGGAGAAAAGAGTTCTCCTAGTGTTTAGTTCACAAAATGGAGAAAGAGGAACAAGACTTGATTGTAAGGAGTTGAGATGTATGGGTTTGTGTGTGTGTGTGTGTGTGTGTGCGCGCGCGCGTGTGTGTGTGTATGTGTGTGTGCCGTAGGGTGGTGATTGAGGATGGAGGTTGCAAAATGTGTGTGTATGTATGTCTGTGTATGTGTGAGTGTGTGTGTCGGGACGGGGAGAAAGGAGTGGGGGGGAGGGGGTAGTGATCGAACGTTCCAGCGTTTTCTTCGGTCCTATTGCTGAGCAGAGAGCGTCTCACTAAGTTCGTTTGTTTGTTGTCATGTATGAAGTGGAGGAATAGGATGCCTGGAAGAGTAACTGTTGACGAAGGTTGAGACATAGGGTGAGGGTGGGAGTTTGTACAAGAGTGGTATGGGTGGGCGGGTGTACAGGAAAGGGGGTGGGGGAGGTGTGATGCAGCTACAGCTAACCAGTCGGTCATAGACAATCATAGAAGCGGAGAACTCGGTGAAACAGGGCTCTTGAATTGTTGCAGTCTGTTGTTCATTGATGAGAACGTCATTCAACGTATGGCAAAGCGTTCGTCTTGCATCCCGAGAAGGGCAATGAAGAAATAAATGAAGAAACTAATTCCCAACCGCCCTTTCCCCCGAAAAGGAATAAAATGACAAGAATTTTTGGACGAAAAGATAAATGACTGTGCCTGCTAAGCAAGGATGGACAATGGAAAAAAGAAATGAAGAACACCCTAGGAAGAAAATGAAGAGTTTTGCAGGAAAAAATTAAAATTGCCTGCCAAGTAGAGATTGAAGGGCAATGAGGAAAGAAAGGAAGGAAGGAAAGGTTGAAGGAAATGGAGAAAAATGAACACAAATTTGCAAGAGGAATTAAAGGTGTGTGTTGAGTGCAGTAAACGGTAGCGATGGCGGTTTTATTCTGCACCCGAATCAATGTCTCCGAGAGTCTGGCAGATATGTTGGACATTGGATTGGAAACCCTTACTTGAAAAGAATAATCGGAGAATTTCTCTCACCCTCATCCCCGCACATTTCTCTCTCTGTCTCTGTCTGTTTGTCTCTGTCTGTCTCTGTCTGTCTGTCTCTGTCTGTCTGTCTGTCTCTGTCTGTCTGTCTGTCTGTCTCTCTCTCTCTCTCTCTCTCTCTCTCTCTCTCTCTCTCTCTCTCTCTCTCTCTCTCTCTCTCTCTCTCTCTCACCGCATCGGCTATTTCAGTTCAGAGCTGTTTTATAACCCGTACTTTCTCACCTTGTCGTTTTATTTGACAAAGCGATATAACAGTTTGACAGTTAAAACTGCCACGTTGCCTGGAGGTTCCGGAACAAACGACCCAGTTTTTCAAAACACACTGCTGATCTTGCACGATTCATCAAAATGTTCAGTTCGACGTATTCTCTCGACGTTTTGTTGGTTAATTGATCAATGAATTTTTTTCATACTTTTAATTTAATGTGTTCATTAGTTTTGCGCGGGATCAGCCTGGTGTTTGCTTAAATCCATGTTAATCTAGGTTACATATTATATATATTCCCTTAAGGCCCTTCGAGTCTGTGTTCTTCCATGCCTATGCTACCCATAGGTTTTACAAATGGCATTGTTTAACGTGTACAAAGAGCTCAGAGAATATAATAAAACCTGGGTAAAACAGACTTGAGAGAACATAGGCCTAAGTCAGTATATACCTGAAGTAACATACACTTCGGGGACTTGAAGAAACATCGACCTATAGGGAATATAGACATGCTTCCGTTTCCCCTACATTTAATAACCCCCACCTTCCACCTCAAGCTATCTTCCAACTCATTGGTTTTTGTACAATTCAGCGGATGCGTCCTCTATAATTTGTTATAACTTTCAATGTAGGGATTAATGTTTTTCTGCCTGATCATTCAGTCTTTCAATCGAATTTTCCGTTTTAGTCTACCCTCATCTCAGTGTGCGACAAACGTTGATTCAACGTTTTCTCCCTATTTGTGGTCCTATTATCGGTTCAACAGGTGCAGCTGGCGAATTTTTGCTGAAACGCCCCTTTTAATTCTCCACATCCACCCTTTCCCTCACTCCAGTTTGCGCATCCATCATTTGGTGCTAATACTTTAACCGACTAAATTTCGTTGCTTCCTCTCTGACTTTCATAAAATTTTGTTGTTCAACAATTGTTGCATCATATTTGGGCGCGAGGTAAAATTTTCATTTGGTCAAACTCTAGATGTAAGCTTATACAGTTTCTCTCTTCTGTTGGTCAAACTTTCTTCGATTCAACCGATTCTTCTTTTACTCTTGCCTTGGGCTCGGAAGCTGTCTGCTGACAGGTTCCTGGGGCGGAAATCGAACATACGATCTTCAATGGAAGGCGGGCGATGTTTGAACCTCCGTTTTGAAGAGCGACAGAAGCAGGGAGATAACTGCACGTTATTGAAAATCTTCTTCCACTTTCACTTTCAATTAAGGAGGGGGAGCGTTTGATTGAATTGAGTGGAGCAGATGCAGAGCGTTCTGTGCTGCCAAAGATTTTGCCAGGGGCTCGCAGGGAAAATGAAAAATCGGTGGTACTGTCCTCGCTGACTCTTTGCATCATAGCACACACTTTTAAACTATGTGTTGTTCTTGTGGTACTGTGGTGGGGGTTTTGTGAGTGAGTGAGTGAGCGTGTGTGTGTGTGTGTGTGTGCGTGCGTGTGTGTGTGAGTGAGCGAGTATGTGAGTGTGTGTGTGTGTGCGTTCCTGTGGGTGGGTGTGTGAGCGTGTGTGTGTTTGTGTGTGGTTTTGGTGTTCCGTGATGCCCTGATCATTGTTCCTATCCAGTGCTGCATTTTCGATGTCTTGTTTAAAAACAAAATAATGCTCTTATGTTCTGTGTACGGATTTAGCAATAAGATTATTGAACACGTGACAGAGAGAGAGAGAGAGAGAGAGAGAGAGAGAGAGAGAGAGAGAGAGAGAGATTCTGATGTTTTATTGAACAAAGGTCATTGGTCCATTTCAACATATTAAAATAGCAACAAAAAATCGTTTGAAATTCTCAACTACGTAAACGAAATACCGACATGGACAGGTGATCGATTATATTCAAGAACGCACTCCGTTTTCCTCCCTTCCTTCAATAATGGTACTGGAAAAAAAAATAAAAATAAAATTCGATCCTCTTTTCGTCTTCCAGTAGCGATCTCTTTGCCTTTACACCACCTGCCTGTTCGAGTGATGGATGTGTAGACTATTTGTTGTGTGTGTGGATGAGACAGGTGAGCGTGTATGTTGGTACAGATCGCCCCGCTTTGAGCCTGATTGATTTGGGGAAAGGCGCGTATATTGCATCCATTATTATTATTATTATTATTATTAGTAGTAGTAGTAGTAGTAGTAGTAGTAGTAGTAGTAGTAGTAAAAACATCCGCATCCGAGAGAGAGAGAGACAGAGAGAGAGACAGAGAGACAGAGAGAGAGAGACACACACACACAGAGAAAGACAGAGGTAAAGACAAAGATTGAGAGATTGAGAGGGAGAGACGTGCACATACATGCAAACAAACGTTTTGCCAAAAAAAAAAAAAAAACAGAGCGAAGTGGGTTAAGATAGACAAGCAATGAAAGCGGCATGAATCTATTACAACATGCCTTCCTCGATGTATTGTTAATGTTCTCCCAGCTTCCAGAAGTGCAGATATCTAAACAAATTCCCCAAGGCCAGTACCACTTGGCGCCGATTGAGTAGCAGGAGTTAGCTAGAAGAAGAAGAAGAAGAAGGAGGAGGAGAAGGAGGAGGAGGATAAGAAGTGTTTGTCGGCATTGTTTTATTCAGTCCACCTTGATTATTTTAATTTTTATTTTTTTAATTAGTTGGTTTTTTTAATTAATATAAATATTTTGTTTGTTGTTTCTTGTCGTCCGCCAGTGATATTTGTGATACATTATTTATTATTAGGGTAGCACTTATTGAAGACTCGTGCTTCTGTGCGCCATGATGTTTTGCCTTGTACTATTATCTGGCTTGTTCAATACATTTATGTTGAAACCAAGAAGAAGAAGAAGAAGCAGAAGAAGAAGAGGACGTAGAAGGAGGAACAACAACAACAACAACAACAACAACTACTACTACTACTACTACTACTACTACTACTACTACTACTACTACTACTACTACTACTACTACTACTACTACTGCTACTGCTACTACTGCTGCTACTACTACTACTACTACTACTACTACTGCGACTACTACTATTACTACTACTACTACTATTATTATTATTATTATTATTATTATTATTATTATTATTATTATTATTATTATTATTATTATTATTATTATTATTACTACAACAAGAAAAAGGAGACGGAGAAGAAGAAGAAGAAGAAGAAGAAGAAGAAGAAGAAGAAGAAGAAGAAGAAAGAGGAGGAGGAGGAGGAGGAGGAGGAGGAGGAGGAGTAGGTGGACAACGACGACGATAAGAGAAGAAGAGGAGAGCTGTATGCCGTGGTCGTTAAAAACGCAAAGGACAAATTTGTGTAAAACGCACATACATAATTTGCTGAATTAGTAATCTATTACGTGGCCGTGACCTTATATACACACCTGAAGGAAGAGGCCTATGTGAAAATGAAAACTAGAACTACTTAATTAAACAATAACTTGCTAACCAACTAAATAACTAATTAACTAAATTAAATGCCCCCCCCCCAAAAAAAAAAAAACAAAAAAAAAAAAACAAACAAACAAACAAACAAACAAACAAACAAACAAACAAAAAACTCTAAACCTAACACTGCCTGCATGCATCCTTATAATTTTATATAATGGATCACATAAAAATATGCTACACGTACTTATAGGTGGCTGTGTTTAAAAGTAAAATGACCATGATGTAAATGTTCACACACACACACGCACACACACGCACACAACCACCCCTACACACACACACACACGCTAATAAACACCCTGTTTTTTTCTGACGAGAAGAGTACTGTGATGATATGTTCAAACACATTGTCACAGAAGGCTAGTTTTGACACAGCACTAAAGCCACACGGTTAGGTAGTCATTCTCTGTCTAAATCTCAACCGAGAAGGACGCACGCTGAAAGCTCTCTCTAGCAGTAGACTACGCAGGTGTCGGGTGAAATTCATTCATCGCAGTATAGCCAGAGCCTGACATTGTCAAAAAGACGAGCAGGCTTGGTCCGATGCAGGAGATAGACCACTGAGAGTCAACCCTGACATTCGGCCTGCATTGGAGCATCAAGCACTGAGCTCCGATAGCCCAATAGTCAACAAACAAGAAGAGGAGACACCATCACCACACCTCAACGATTCAGCTCAGTGCCACAGAAAACATGCACACACACTGATCTAGCAGGACTGTGCGGTTGTCCACTCTCATGAAAACGAACATTAGGCCAACCAGAACAAATAGCCCAATGATGAGATAGTAGCAAAATTCAAGAACAGTAGCAGCATAGATCCATCACGGAGCGAATTACTCGAAGTGAATTTGGACTGTTAAGTTAGTATTAGTTATATTATATTTTTGGACATTTAAGTTAAAGTAGAGATTAGAATTAGATATAGAGTAGAGGAAATAAATGTGTGATATTTACTGTTAACAAGTGGATGGACTACCTAAGTTTCATAGCCGTGCGAGAGCTAGTGTGTCAGTGAATCTTTTACCATTTTCTCCCTATCTCTATAACCCTATCCGCACACAGACTGGGCTAAACATATAAATGTATTAAGATTAGTCATAGGGTTATTATGCTAGCCGATCCCCGCAGACGAAAGAGGAGTGGGTAATAGCATTCCATTGTGCAGAGCCCAGCAACAATAGACCCACCGTCACACATATGACATTAATCAATGTATAAATAACTGTTGTTTTGTAAATGTTTATCTCAATCTTGACAATGTTTTTATTTTATTTTTAAATATTTTTTTTTTAGTATGGAATGGATAGTGAATGAATACGTAAGTATGCGTGAGATATTGTCACTAAATTATTATGGAAGGGTGGGGGAGAACGGGAGGGGGTGGGAAATAAAAGGAATAATTCGATATTATTATTATTATTATTATTATTATTATTATTATTATTATTATTATTATTATTATTATTATTATTATTATTATTATTATTATGTATTCGCTGAGCGAAGCCATCAGGGCTGCTGAGGACAGAGAAAGATGGAGTATGCTGGTTAAACGATCATCTGTGGTGCCCCTACGACTTCCGGGTTACGGGACAGGATAGGATAGGATTATTATTATTATTATTATTATTATTATTATTATTATTATTATTATTATTATTGTGCGTCGAGCTACGTCTTAAGTAATTAGTTCTTTGAGTACGTGCGCTATATGAAAAGAACCTGCAGCGGACGAGCTGGGCATCAGTATATTAAAATAATGGTCGCGGAGACGAAAGATGCAATAATAATATGAATGATAAGGAAGATCAGTTTCAAACAGGATTTATGCTTTGTCCTTTCTGACCGCTATAAACAAGCCATGTCAGTTTAAAAAAGAAGGCGTGGATGCTTAAGATGGAGTTGAAAGAGGAAGAATGAAAAAAGGAGAAGGAGGAGGAAGAGGAGGAGGAGGAGGATTAGAAAGAACAGGAGTGAAGAACTCAAATGAGAAAAAGGAGAAAAAGCTAGGAATGGGAGAATATGGGATAGGAGGAGAAAGAGGAACAGTCCAAGTTTTTTTTTTCAAATTGCAACCAGTAAAGAAAAAGAAGAAGAAAGAAAGAAAGAAAGAAAGAAGAAGAAGAAGATGGAGAAGAAGAAGAAGAAGAAGAAGAAGAAGAAGAAGAAGAAGAAGAAGAAGAAGAAGAAGAAGAAGAAGAAATGGAGAAGAAGAAGAAGAAGGAGAAGAAGAAGAAGAAGAAGAAGAAGAAGAAGAAGAAGAAGAAGAAGAAGAAGAAGAAGAAGAAGGTTAGAAGAAGAAGAGGAAGAAGAAGAAGAAGAAGAAGAAGAAGAAGAAGAAGAAGAAGAAGAAGAAGAAGAAGAAGAAGAAGAAGGAAAAGGAATGAACCGAACTAGAAAAAATTGTTTCCCCCATCCGCATCATTTCCAGTTATACGTACTACTAAGATGCTAGGTGAAGTTCGCTCTACTATCCGCAAGAATGTGTACCAGTCAAACGTTTGTGAAAGAAACCTTTCTTTAAAGAACAACCGAAGTGTACATTTCTGGCATGAGAAGGAAAAAAACACATGACCTGGCTTTTGACACAGCGTTATTAAACATCGACACATCGGACTCTCTCGACAGAGCTGTCCTTCCTTTGCCTTTGACACCTCGGACCCTCGACACAATCGGATCGGACCCTCTGCATAGCGGTCCTTCGGCCTCCTCCCACCAGGTTCCTCGAAACTTATAATTATGGTTCCCAAGCACATAGAGAGGGCTCCGCGGCGCTTCTTTTCAGCGTACGCATCTTATATAACCCAAGACAAACGAGCCAATGAAATTGGTGCGTCGTAAGACGGATGAGCCCCAATGTCTCTTTACCATTGTTCCAATATGTTTGGTAGATTAAATTACTTGGAAGGGAACGTGAGAGCTTAGCAGTTAGCATATTCAGATCTTCAGAGGTGGATGGACTTGTGCTGTTGTTTCACACCAGCTCAATGCCTATGTGAGCAGCTTTGTTTAGTGCCTCCACATTGAACGAAAAACGATGCTTAACGTCCTATTGCATGAGCGTTAAGGACAATAAAATTGGGCTAAAAAGCCCTCATCATACATATTTACCAGACCATTTGGTCTGGCTCGTACGGATCCACATTTTGCTGGCTGCGGGCTATTTATAGCTTGCCTGCACCCTCCCTTCCAGTGAAAGAAAAGGAAAGGAAGCATTGGCGAAGCTATTTATAGCTTAAAACTAAAAAGCTTTGGTTGAGCCACTGTGGTTTGTGTGTGTGTGTGCATGCGTGCGTGCGTGTGTGTGGGTGCGTTCGTGCGTGCGTGTGGGTGTGTGTGTGTGAGCGTGTTTGTGTTAGTTAGCAGTCTAGGTCCGCTACTATCACGAGTGAATCAAAGTGTGTTTTCCTGTAAACGCAGATTCTTAATTATAGAGCTCTTTAAAGTTTCCTTCCAACGCCAAAGATTTCACCGTTCGATCCTCCGCCCGGGGAACGACCCTCGCTTAAGGAAATGTGCGACTTTCCTGTTCTCCGAGAGCGCGCGACTTGAGCCGTTTTTTGTGCTGGTAAAAGTGCTAAGTAAGAACAGCTAAGGTCAAATAAGGATGGTCTTGCGGCAGTATTTATGTCGCTCTTTTATAGCGCATTTTCCCGCTCAAGAGCTGCTTAAGGCATCGGCGCGGCAGTGCAAAAAAAAGGGGGGATAGGAGGAACTCGGGGTGTTAATCAGAAGGCGAGTTGGAAACGTGTGTAATTTCTCCTTTATGCTCTTTTGGGGATATTTCTACCACCACCACCACTGCTTATTATCCGCCTATCTTCATGTCTTCTCCTCGAGTGAAGTCAGCATGAAATGAACTGCTTTTTACAAAGTGCCCAGCTGACACATTAATATGCATATCAGCACGTACTGTCCTAGTGCGCGAAACTCTTCCCCCACTTCTTTTCGCCTCTACACCCCATGTCCCCGCCCTCTCTCTCTCTCTCTCTCTCTCTCTCTCTCTCTCTCTCTCTCTCTCTCTGTCACCACACCCAGACGTCTACGTCACCACAGCCCCCAATTCCCATCATCTTTGACATTGCAGTGTGTGCATCAGAAAGTTTTGTTTTGTAAAAACACATTCTACACACACCACACCCCTCACCTCACCATCTCTTTCTCACACTCTCTCTCTCATCCACCCCCCGCCCCCCCCCACACACTTCCCGACTCCAAACAATCCCTTGATAACATGTTTGTTTGTTTGTTTGTAGATTATAGTCACACGACACTTTCGCATATAGGTGACTACTGGACCGATTTATACTGACACCAGCGGGCCAGTTGTTGGTAAAGGGGAAAATAACATGATCACACGTTGACCAATCCGGGATTCGAACCAGCGACCTTTCGGTTACTAGCAAGACGCTCTTACCAACTGAGCTACCCGGCCCCGATAACATGAGAGAACATGCAGCAAGATTTATAATCCCCCCCCTCTCCCCACCACCACCACCACCTCGTTCCCCCCACTTCCCTGTACCCACCATGCTCGATCCTTATCTACTCGCCACCATCATGTGCCCACCACCCCCAACTCCTCCCCCCCACCCCCCATTCATATTATAGTAGTGAACTTATGTATACTGAGCTTTCCGAAAAACGACGTTCTGGCTCAAGGGAAACAACCGCCGTCTGCTTCTTATCGATCCCATCAAAAGCACCGTCCCTTGCACAGGCGGGCGCTGCACAGGGAAAAAAAAATATTACTCAGTGTCGCCATTATCGCCGCGGAGCTTTCCCGGAGGAAAGCAAGTGAAATTTCCCTCGGGCAGGATTGCTTCAGAAGGAAGATACGCTGGACGAACAGTGTGCTAAGATGTACAGCTTCTTTGGTGGTCTGCACGTCCAATAAGACACTAGTAGTGAACACTTCCTCATCAACGCAGCGAACAGAGCAGGTCGAAACAGAGCAAATGCTGAGTAGATGCACCTGGTTATGGAATCATTATAGAACGCACCTGGAGCAGCGATGGAAGATGCACAATATAGGTAGGGCTTACAGCGCTACCCCGAAGGATATAAACGCACAGACCGGCTACTACACCGTTTCCAAACCATACGTCATACAGTATAATGCACTTGCGGTGTCTAATCAAATATTAGATGCTTAACAATGGTTGGGTGTATTCTCTAAAAGTTCGTAATAATCTTTGGATGCTTTCTTTTTTAAACTAAAAGGTAATCAAGCCGCTCTACTTACATTTTTGTTTTAATTCCAAAAAAACCCATAATTTTAATTCGAAGGTACCTTCATTTTTGTTTTAATTGCAAGAAACCATAATCGAAGATGCCATAATTCCACGTCCAGAGGTTAACACTATTTAACTATGCACGGTTTGTAAGCCCTTAACATGAACAACCTACTCTCCTAAAAATCTTTAGCTGCTTTTAATTTGTTTGAGAGTGCAATCAATTTTTGAGTGTGCGGACCCAATCACAGTGTACACTTTGTGTAGGGAGTGAAGACTGTAAAGTACGATATAAGGCAGCCTCAGCTGGCGCGCCCAATGGCAGCGATACTCGTTTCCTCCTTCCATTCGGTACCTTTCTATCTATCAGATCCCTCAATCTGTCAGGTCGTCGAGAGGACAATCATGGGGGGTGGAAGGTGAGGGGGAGGGATTTGGGGGGGGGACGAAGCAAGCAGATTCTTTCTTACCTATCAGCTGCGCCAGAGGCTTTGGTGAGCAGGTCTGGCACAGGCAAAATATGATAAACTGCAGTGAAACAGCACGCACTTAGCGCACGCACTGTTAAAGTTCAGGATCATTCGTGCCATAGACGGGCGAGTGACGGCTACACAAATACAACCCACCAATTACCTCTTCCTTTTCTCCCGTTCCCGTTCGCCCAGGATTGCGCTCAGTTGTCTGGGCGTCAGACCTTACGCCCAAAGGCTGCAATGGGCGCCCCGTATGGCTTGAGTTAGATCCTGTATCGGCCTGCGCCTTCAGCAGATCTCGAGTTGTGGAAACAAAGCGCTATATAAATAAAGTAATAGTTTTAAAAGAACCCAAGGCTTTGTTTACCTTGGGCGAAAACGGTTTTACCCTTTAAAAAAAAAATCGCGTTGCTATTACATAAAACAATAAGCAACCGCTTTGAATTTTTCCATTTCGGTTCTGACAGAGAGTTATTTCCCCTGTTTTAACACGATCACCGTGTGACCTTTGACCTATTTCTGAGCGAACCACGCGCGTTGACGTGTGCGTTTTTGTGTGTGTCTGGGTTTGGGTAGGGTCTAATTTGTCAACCTGAAATTGAAAAACAACAACTTACGAGCAATTGGTTTTTACGGGTTCTGCCTCTTGCCGGGCCTTGATAAATGCTGTTTTGTTAGCTCCAAAATAATAAATAGGCAACAGACGAATCGGTGATTTTATTTTTGTATTGTTTCCCCCCTTCTTCCTCCCCCTTTCTTACTGAAAATATAATTCCTATCCTATCCCGTAACTCAAAGGTCGTTGGGGCACCACAGATGATCGTTTAACCAGCGTACTCCATCTTTTTTCTGTCCTCAGCCAACCCTCATGGCTTCGCCCAGTGTCAAGCCAGTCCATTCTCGAATGTTGTCCGCCCACCTCTTTTTTTGTTCTCCCTCTTCTTCTGCCTCCTTGCACCGTGCCTTGTAGGATGGTCTTTGCAAGGCCTGATGTTCTGGTGACGTGGCCACACCATCGGAGTTTCCGATTCTTCACGACTGTGAGCATGTCATCGTGTTGTCCAAGGGTTTGTGTGATGGTCTGTCGAATTTCGGCGTTGGTGATGTGCTGGGTATAGAAAATGCCCAGAAGTCTTTAAATTAAAATAAAAATACTGTGAAATTAAAGGTGAATACAAATTTGTGTATTAACATAGCATCAGTATTTTACCCAAGAGGTACTGACAATAAAGACAGCGACTGGATACGATATTTAGTTATTTCTGATCAATGGATAATATGTGGTGACTTTAATACTCATTCACCTTTGTGGGATAAGAGCTGTCATAGCACACATAATAACTGTTTTAATGAAAATGTTATTGACTCGGACTTAATTTTGATTAATGATGGAAGGATAACTCGCATTCCTGACGTATTTACACATCGTCCTTCAACTATTGATCTGACTTTTGTTACTCCAGATCTGTTTGTGGATTGCGTACATGATGTTGAAACTGATTCCCTCTGCAGTGATCAGCTGCCTATAATTATAATCAGAGAGAAAGGAAGAAGAGAGAGATCACTTCGCGATATCGCCTTTATGAGAAGTGATGTACGGTGGAGGAGTTACGTCCCTTCAACCTCACATGGGCTTGCTTTCGGTTCTTAGTCTCTTGTCTATATATGGGGTTTTTTAATTATATTTAAAAAAAAATGTTTTAGACCGCGATTTTCACCTTTTGCTGTTGAAAATGTTTGAAATAAGGCTTTTCAAATTTGAGAAATTTTTTTTTATGCACATCTGTTTATTTTTTCATGACTTGCTGCCTCTTGACCGTAAGGGTGTTATGAGCGCTTCCTAAACTGTAACCCGTGATATAGGTGGCTTTTGCATTGTTTTGTTGCTTGAAATAAACAGTATGTATAAGATAAATTGAGTTAAAATAAAAATAAAAATAATATTAAAACACACACACACACACTAGTCTAGAATATGTGTCATACATGCGTAATTTATTTTTTGTTCCGTATGGGGTTATACAGCATACGGATTGATTGGCAGTTTTAGTGTGTATAATTTGTGCGTGTGTGTGTGTGTGTGTGTGTGTGTGTGTGATATAGAAAGAGATGGAGATCGAAATATAAATAAAGATATTGACTAATTCGAAACGTAAATCTAGTTGTGCACACGGAAATTCATTTATTCACAAAAATATGCTTCGATTGATTTCAACATAATAATTAGGGTACGTAATTATTATACTCTCTCTCTCTCTCTCTCTCTCTCTCTCTCTCTCTCTCTCTCTCTCTCTCTCTCTCTCTCTCTCTCTCTCTCTCTCTCTCTCTTTCTTTCTCTCTCTCTCGTATTTAAAAAAAGGTGAACAAGGCAACTTTTTGTGATCACAAATGAAACCATCCTGCAATCAACCCTATATATTTCATTCAAATTGACAATACATTCAGTGAGTCCTGTGACAAAATAAAGGGTTGGCATCTGTGTTTTATATTAGAATATTCTGCCACAACCTAATTTAATTATAACAGGATACGAAGTTGAGGAATTACAGACACAGTTTGGTGGACAGCAAATAACAAGCTGCTGAAATTTTACTTTTCTCATACTGTCTTACAATCTTTTTTTTTTTTTTTTTTTTTTTAGGGCTAATCCAAACCGTTTCTTACACGAAACATCACCTTAGTTCCAATCCGTCTTGTATCATTGACAACCATTCATTGACCGGTCTTGGTCATCATAATTCTTTTATATCACGATTCTTGTCTGTCAGAATAGATCTACAATTTCTTCAAGAACTTACCGTTCTTCTTCCTTTGGGAAACCAAAAAAACTCTTCCCCTTGCATGCTGCCTTTAATCTTGCGTTTGTGCAGTTCAAAGCTGCACAGTGGTCACCGTAACTGCTCCTGCGATTTATTTTCCCCCTCTCCATCAGATCTTCGCTCTGTGACGCAGCCATTTTCACACATGTTACAATCAAGTCGCATAACTCGTGACGCGTCATCACACCAAAGGCGTCACTGCGCGGTCTAAGTATTCCTGGTCTATGTTATAATCAGAGAGAAAGGGAGTATTCCTGGTCTATGTTATAATTCTTAATAACACTGTTGATACACAACTTGAAGATGATTGTGTGCTTATTATAGTCATACAAACGGGGAAACATCAAAGTGTACTATTGGGATTATGATATTGTATTGATTTTGTGAACAATGATATCGGTTATGCAAATGATAATTTTTGTGCTAGCTTCTAATTCTATTTCTCAAAAGAGAACATCTTGTAACAAAAGACATAGGGGAAATCTATGGTGGAATACTACATGTGAAACGGTATTAAAATAAAAACGGATTGCATAAAAAAAGGTGGCTAAAAAACAGATCAGAAAACAATTTTAAAATCATGAAAAAAGCTAAAAATTAAATAAAACAAAATAAAAAGCTTCCGAAAAAAACCTTTAGGCCTGAGTATGGTAAACATTACATTTATACTTTCAGAGATGCTATTAAGGTCTGAAAGAAACTTCCAGAAATTAAAAATGGATGTCAGCTTCCAAAGTGTCCTTTAAAATTAATAGGTAATGATTTCCCTACTCTTAAAGAAAAAGCTGAAGAATTTGTTAAAAAAAAAAATTTCAAATACTAGTAATTATCATAATTTGTCACAACATATTCAAATTGAAAGAGAAAGATTGGAAAATACTGAAGAATATAATGCGCCCCTTCATAATAATTATGTTATATAATCATTCAGAAATGACAATTAAAGAAGTTTAAAATGCTGTTTTAGACATTGGAAGAAAACGATCAGCTGTAGGATTGGATGGAATATCCTATAATTTATTAATGCATCTCCCTGATAAATGGATAAATATTGTACATACAATTATTAACAAATGTTGGATAACTGGCAGCTTGCCCGAGTCTTGGAAGTCTTCTTTTGAGCGTGTATGTTGGTATAGATCGCCGCGCTTTGAGCCTGAATGATTTGGGGAAAGGCGCGTATAGCATCCTGTATTATTATTATTAATACCCATATTAAAATCAGTAGGACAGTTGCGTCAAGTTATAGACCCATCTCTTTAACAGTCCTCTGGACTCAAAGCAATATACCTGTAATGTAATCTCACACGAGTAAAATAATGGAAAAAATTATATTAGAAAGGATTTCATATTATTGTATTAAACAAAATATTTTACTTGTAAATCAGGCAGGGTTTCAAAAAGGGAGGTCGACAAACAGATTATATTGTTAAAATTATCACGCATAAAAAAAGACAATTTGCAAAGAGAAAATGTGTTTTGGCAACATTTTTTCATGTTGCAAAATCATACGACCCAGTTTGGCATACTAGACTGATGTATAAATTAAAAGAAATGTGGTTGTCTGGTCGTACATATAATTATATTAGTAGTTTTTAAAAAATATAAATCATATTCTTCTAGTTTTGTAACTGATATGGGAATTTGGCAAGATTCTATATGTCCAAGTTTTTTTAATTTGATTTGTGACTTGCCGACAGTTTTGAAATAATATTCAACAGGTTGAAACCCCAAGCTGAACAAATCATAGCTGAAGAACAAGCAGGATTCAGGGCAGGGCAAAGTACCACTGAACAGATTTTAAACCTCAGAATAATCTGCGAGAAATACTTACAGCACCAACATCTATATCATGTGTTCGTAGACTTCAAAAAGGCGTTTGACACAGTCTGGCATGCCGCTCTATGGGCAACCAGAAGAGTGTACAACATCAGCTCTAAAATTATTGAAGTCATCAAAAACCTGTATGACAAGGCTACCAATGCAGTCCTCCACAACAGCGCCATCGGAAACTGGTTCAGAACAACAATCGGCGTGCGTCAGGGATGCCTACTCTCTCCAACACTTTTCAACATCTTCCTAGAACGCATCATGTCAGATACCCTTGCAGATCACGAAGGCACAGTCAGCATACATAGAGGGAAGAGCAATCTCCAAACTTCGTTTTGCGGATGACATGGCTGGAGAGGAACAAGAACTTGAACAGCTGGTACAGAGGCTTGACACCACCGCCAGAGCCTAAGAAATGGAAATAAGTGCAGAGAAGACCAAAATGATGACCAACAACACCAATGGCATCAACACGGACATAAAAGTCCAAGGCCAATCCCTCAACACAGTGCATAGCTTCAAATATTTAGGAGCCATTGTATCAGACAATGGGTCCCGACAGGAAGTCCTTTCCAGGATCGCACAAACAACTGCTGCCCTGGCGAGGTTGAAGCCAATTTTGAAAGACAGGACCGTCAGTCTACATTTCAAGGTAAGACTGCTGCGCTCCCTTGTCATCTCCATCTTCCTATATGCTTGCGAAACATGGCAGATCTACAACGAAGAATAAAAAGCATGGAGATGAGGTGCTACAGAAGACTTCTGGGCATTTCCTATACCCAACACATCACCCAGGGTTCGTACAAAACTTGAATACTCTTGAAAATACTGCAAAAATAACTTTCATTTTCAAGACCCTTGAAAATTCTTGAAAATCAGCAAATGTGTCTGTAGTTCTTGAAAGTTCTTGAAGTTTGACAGAAGGAAGACAATAAATTTTCAGTCACTAATAAAAACAACCACCACCAGCAATTCACGAACTAATAACAATAAAATTAAATTGGTAAATACTCGGGGGGTTGTACTTTCGCTTATACCGGAAGTCGGAAGTGGTCCCTTTATCAATCCGGGCAACTGCCGGTGTTTCTAAGTTGAAGAATCTTCACGGTTTCATCTTCACAGTTATGAAGTTGCAAAGATCAAGATGCCTAGCGGAAAATGCCATTTTAATAAGCGATGGCTTGAGCACGAACTCTACAGGTCTTGGCTACAAGAAGACCCAAAAAAACAAGCACGGAGCGAAGTGTTCATCATGTGGGGGAAAGCCATCGACATCTGAAAGATGGGAAAACATGCAGAAAACGTAAATTATGTGTCCAAGGAGATGCTGAGCTACACCAGCTCTGCAAGAGCCAAATATCAAGAGTATCTTGATGACCAGAAGAAGCACGAGGAGGTACAAAGAATCTCAAAGAAGAGGAAAGCTGAGGAGGCAGAGCTGTCCGACATGAAAAGCAAGAGGCAGAGACTTTTCGACAATTATAACAGCTTGCAGGAGTCTGCAGACTTGCAGAGGAGGCGGCAGAGAAGAAGAAGATGTCTCTTTTACTGGAGTCGAATGCACTTAGAAAAAGAGCCAAAGAACTGCAGGCAGAGGCACAGAATCTTGAAAAAATTATTAAAGAGACAGAAGCAAAGTGAAAAGTCAGTGCCTGTTGACTGATTGAATGAATCATTGATAACAGCCTATGCAAAGATGTGCATCATTAAGATTCTTCGTTTTGTAATGATTACTTTAGTCATAACTATACTAGTCATAAACCACATGTATAAAATAAATAAAATTTCTTTTGATTAAAGAATGTTTTTGTCCCCAAAATGTCATAATTAAATTACTTTCTCTATTTGTTCACTGCAGATAACAAAAAAACAAACAGCCAAAACAGCATGATTTATAACATGAGAACAAGTAATTAATACGTAAGATGGAGAATAAGTCACGGTATAACTAAAAACAATCCCGTGAATGGGTTCTTGAATTTTGAATTTATGGGTCTTGAAAGTACTTGAAAAGTTCTTGAATTTTGCCTTAATTGTTCTGTACGAACCCTGTCACCAACGACGAAGTCCAAAAGACCATCACACAAGCCATTGGACAACACGATGACCTGCTCACAGTGGTGAAATAACGTAAACTCTGATGGTATGGCCACGTCATCAGATCATCAGGTTTTGCAAAGACCATCCTGCAAGGCACAGTGCAAGGAGGTAGAAGAAAAAAGAGACCGAAAAAGAGGTGGGAGGACAACATTCGAGAATGGACTGGTTTGACACTGGCGAAACAATCAAGGTTGCTGAGGACAGGGAAAGTTGGAGTATGCTGGTTAAACGATTATCTGTTGTGCCCCTACGACCTCCGAGATACGGGATAGGATAGGATAGGATAGGATAGGATAGGACAGTTTTGAGTAAAAGAGTAACGCTTGCTGAATATGCAGATGATATACCTATATGGATGAATGAAAAAAACAAACTCTTTGTATGAAATAAAAGGGATTGAAAAAATGATATAAAAAAGAAATAAACAACATATCTCTTGTTATGAATGAAAATGGTCTTGAATTGTCAAAATAAAATTACTTTTTAATAATGGTCAAGAACCAAGAGAATTTCCAAAATTAGTAAATGAAAATGAAGAACTAAAATATGTTAAAGAGGTTCAATTTTTAGGAGTGCATTTAACATGTAAGCATGTAACAGGAAGAGACGCCAAACAATTTCACAAGCCTGACGCAACGATTATCGATGATATTATCTTGTAATGCGACAAAGTACGCAAGTTGTTTGTCCGTGAACTCAACGTTGTCATTATTAAGCAAAATAAAATATGTGAAAAAAGATCATTACACACTAACATACTTGACACACTGGCTCTTTAAAACAAAAACTCGACTGGGACTCTTAACTCGATGTAGAGATTAACCAATAACTCGGTGTTCAAAAATCAAAATTTCTCGGCAAAGTTGACTGTCTCACAATGAGTTGATTTCAACCATTTCAGCAGAGCCGAAGTAGCGAAGAAGGACTTTCAAAGGTCGAAACGGCTATCACGCACTTTGCTCTCAAAACAATGGGTCCTCCTATATAGAGTGGGGGACAGTATTGCAGAAAGACTGTCACCTTACCTTCTATTAGTATACATTGTAAAGCAGTGTTATTTCTACATCATCATCCGGTGTTCGAAAACGCTCTCTCTCTCTCTCTCTCTCTCTCTCTCTCTCTCTCTCTCTCTCTCTCTCTCTCTTTCTCTCTCTCTCCCTCTCCCTCTCCGTCCCTCCCTCCCTCTCTCTCTCCTTCTCTCTGTTTCTCTCTTAACTCGACGTTCCCAATCGAGATTTATTATTTGCAAAATTTTTTCTGCATTAAATCTTTTTGTTTTCTGCATAAAGCTCCTGATTGGTCAGAGGGGAAGGAGAAGATGGGAAGAAAGAGGGAGAGAGAGAGAGAGAGAGAGAGAGAGAGAGAGAGAGAGAGAGAGAGAGAGAGACAGCCAGACAGGGCTGAAGAAAAGAATAACGGGGTTGAGAGGTTGGGGTTGGTGTGGAGTAGAAGGGCTCAGGGAACTGCTTTCTTAACCCTTCCATAACTCATTCTCGTAATTGGTGTTGTCAAAGAGCTAGGCGAAAATAGAAGCTATAAGCTTCTTCAATAGGAATAAACCGTTGTGTTAATGTGCAGAGTGACACACATTTACATGGTTGAGCAGGTGCAGTAATGGTTAGCTACTTCAAGAGTTTAGAAAACGTCAAGTCTTTGGACATCAGTGCCCAGGATACCAGCATTGCTCAAACAGACCGCTGGCTGGCTCAAGGAGCGTCTCTCTCTTTGCTGCTTCGTCCCTCATTCTCATCCCGACGACCTGGCAGGTTGAGGGTTTGGTTTGGTAACTAGATAGTTTGATAGCTAGATAAACAGATAGAGATCGACCAAGCTAGACTAGATTAGATTAGGATGGATGGATAGATAGATAGATAGATAGATAGATAGATAGATAGATAGATAGATAGATAGATAGATAGATAGATAGATAGATAGATAGATAGATAGATAGATAGATAGATAGATAGATAGATAGATAGATAGATAGATAGATAGATAGATAGATTGGGATTGCACGGTGGCCTAATGGTAGAGCTTTGGCTTGTGGATCTGAAGGTCCCGGGTTCGAGCCCAGGCCGGGGCATTGTGTTGTGTCCTTGAAAAAGCCACTTTACTCCTGTTTCCTACTCCTTCGGATGAGTATAATAATAATAATAATAATAATAATAATACAGGATGCTATACGCGCCTTTCCCCAAATCATTCAGGCTCAAAGCGCGGCGATCTATACCAACATACACGCTCACCTGTCTCATCCACCCTCACACACACCAAATACACCTCCATCACTCAAACAGGTGGTGTAAAGGCAGGGAGATCGCTATTAGAAGACGGAAAGAAAATCGAATTTTTATTTTTGAAATTTTTATATTGACTGCGTCCTGTACCATTATTGAAGGGAGGGAGGAAACCGGAGTGTCCGGAGAAAACCCTCGGTGACCTCAATAGTCTCGTACCTGAGTCACATACGTTCGCCCCTTGCGGGAATCGAACCCGCGACCTTCGGCATAGGAAACCGGCGACTTATCCACTGCGCCACGAGACCACCCCATGGTAGTATAAACCGAGGTCTAGTCTGTGTCGCATACATTCCATCATAACGGACTTTAAAGATCCTGACGCTCATGTCCTAGACGGGTGAGTGCCGGTGACAAGAACACACCCAGCATGCACTTAGGTCCTTCTCCCCCATCCCTGGCTGCCCAGGATTGTGCTCAGTTGTACGGACGTCAGACCATGCGCCCAAAGGCTGCGGGTGGGCGTCTCGGGCGGCTTGAGTTAGATCCTGTATCGGCCAGCGCCTTAAGCAGCTCTTGAGCTGGTAAAGCGCTATATAAGAACGATTAATATATATAATAATATATTAATAGATAGATAGATAGACAGATTGATATATAAATAGACAGATAGCTAAATAGAGATAGATAGATAGATAGATAGATAGATAGATAGATAGATAGATAGATAGATAGATAGATAGATAGATAGATAGATAGATAGATAGATAGATAGATAGATAGATAGATAGATAGGTAAGAGGTTAGGTGGTTAGGTTAGGTAAAGTTAGGTTATGTTAGGTTAGGTTAGATTAGATTATATTAGATATATATATAGGTAGATATATAGACCAGATAGATACTGACATAAGCGTATAGCTGAGACATACAGTTTAGCACTAAAGTCATCAATATATTATTAAATCATTTTTTGTAGAGACTATGGTAGTCAAACATACACTGCGTAGCTGAGACTAAACGGGACTGACTGGGGGAGTGTAAACCTCGGCTAGTCTTTATTAGCTACACAGTGTAAAGTAGGTGAAGGTTAGGTTTGGTGAGGGTTTCAAGCCTTGATCAGTAGAGCCATGATTTGCATTCACTATAAGATGCAAGGGGGGAAAAGGGCACATTTCTCTCTCTCTCTCTCTCTCTCTCTCTCTCTCTCTCTCTCTCTCTCTCTCTCTCTCTCTCTCTCTCTCTCTCTCTCTCTCTCTCTCTCTCTCTCTCTCTCCCATTCCCCTAAAGCAATTTTTCTCTCTTTCCTTCCCCATACACCACCCTCACCCTCACCCTCTCCCCACCCCCTTCTCTCATCTTCTCCTCTCAATACTTTTAAGGGACACAGTGGCACATGTTTACAAATACTTCAAAGGAATCTGCAGAACACGATTAAGACTATCTAGACAACAATTTTCCCACACGATGTACGGGGCCTTTAGCAGTAATAACTGCCTTTCTCATCCCCCCTCCCCGCCACTCACCCCGCCTGTCTTCACTCCACCTCTTCTTTCACTCCCTCCTTCCATCTCCCGGTTCTCAGTTCTCTAAGGAAGACATGCCACGTTTACATAATTTCGAGACATCGGAGTTCAAGTAATACAATTGTAGGCAATTCCCTTCAGGTAATATACACCTTGAACTATGATCATTTTTGTATATGTCCCCCTAGACTCCCCTGGACTCCCTTGGACTCCCCCTGGACTCCCCCACTCCCACCACAAACTCCCCGACACCCCTTCCCCCGACGCCCCTTCCCTCGCATTCAGTGCTTTAAATTACGAGGCGATGAAATTGCGCATTATTTCGAGAAATCTGAGCACGCCAAATAAAGTCTAGGCAATTTCTTTCCGATTTCCCTTAATGGCCACAGCCGAAATCCACGAATACAGTGTGGCTCGCCTTGGCCCTGAGCACGTGGTCGTTGAACCTGTAGTAACGTGAGGTTCCTCCGCCCTGGCCGGTGACTTCTGTGTAGAAGACTTTCGCCCAGTGATGCCGTGCTAACATCACCCCTGTTAGTCGCCTCTTACGACACGCCGGGAAATGTTGGGTCTATTCTATTTAATGCCCGAACCCACAGGGCATCAAACAGTAATGATAGAAGGTTCGTGGAAGTTTGGAGGAGGTTCCAAACCTTTTATCCCAGGATCTCAGATCCCGAAGCTAGGTTCCTAAACATTTTTTTTTGGGGGTGGTCCATAAGGTTCGACAACCTTGGTTCGGGTTCTTAGAACCTCCAAAAAATGTTTTTGAACCTTCCTTACCTACCTCCCCAATTACGCTCTAAACCGTGTTGTCTCCGGCAGCAACTGTCATCGTAAAACCTTTCTGGGCATCATAAATAATGACTAATGCCTCTGGGGCTGTAGGACTCTTTAGATGTAGAAGACGAGAAAGGAAAGAAAAGGAAAGGAAGAACAAGAACAATAACAAGAACAAGAACAAGAAGAGGAATGGTATTGTGTGCAATCTAAATTTAAAAAAAAATCTATTTCTGTTCCGACTTATGTAATAGAGATCTTTTCAGATCGCCGCTCTTTGAGTTCGACTGAAGAAAAAGCCCATGAAAGCAGCCTGTATTGTTTAGAAGGAGCAGGAGGAAGAAAGAAAAAAATGAAGCAACGAAGAAATAGGGCGTGGAGCATAATTACATGTAAAAGTAGTGTGTGTTGCACGTGGGAGTGGATCGGTTGTATAGAAGAGAGAAAAAAAAACAGTAAGGAGAGAAGGAAGAAGAAGAAGCAGCAGGATGGACAATGAGAAAACAAGTATAGAGGAGGAAAGGACGATCACAAAAGGAGAAGAAAAAAATATGGAGGACAAAAAGAACAATCAAGCAATGTAGAAATGAGAGCATGCTTCATACGTAGTGTCTATTTCACCGGGGTGGAGGGGTTCTGTAGAAGAGGAGGAGAAGAAGGAGAAGAAGAAGAAGAAGAAGAAGAAGAAGAAGGAAGGAAAAGGAAGAAGAAGAAGAAGAAGAAGAAGAAGAAGAAGAAGAAGAAGAAGAAGAAGAAGAAGAAGAAGAAGAAGAAAAAGAAGAAGAAGAAGAAGGAGCAGGAGGAAGTAGGAGAAGAACATGGTGGAAGAAAGGAAAAAATGAAGCAATTAAGAAATAAAACATTGGTCATAATAATATAGTATCTATGTCACCGGGGTGGATCGCCTCTTTAAAATAAGAAGGAGAGGAGGAAGGAGAAAGAAAAGGAGGAAAGGGAGATAGGAAGAGGAGCAGGAGGAGAGGATGCAGATGGAGAAGGGCGAAATCGGAGAACTACGTTGTTTTTCAACGTCACCGTCCAGATTCACGTTTCACGGTGATCGAAGGGCCGGAGCAGACATTGCGAATCATTCGGGCATCATAAACGGTGACTAAGTCTCTCGGGGCTGACGGTCTGTTTGAAAGAAGAGGGAAGATAAGGGCGAGGAGGAGGAGGAGGAGGAAATCAGAGCATGGGTCATACATGTTCAAAACTACCTCCCCAGATGTACATTCGAACACTCGTAACTGTGTTTTCGTCGGCAGGAACAGTCGTCGCAACCCTTCGAGGTACCATACATAGGCACTAGTTCGCTGGAGCTGGCGATCTCTTTAGAAGAAGGAGGAGAAGGACAAAGAGAAGCGTGAAGGATGAGGAGGCGGAGGAGAAGACGAAAACAAGAGAGAAGAAGAAGAAGAAGAAGAAGAAGAAGAAGAAGAAGAAGAAGAAGAAGAAGGTGATGATGATGATGATGATGATGATGATGATGATGATGATGATGATGATGATGATGATGATGATGATGATGATGAAAAATGTAATAGAAAAGTGGAATAAAACCGTTAGAAAGTATTGTTTTGTGTTATGTTCTGCGTGTTTTGTTTGCATGCCTGAGGAAGACGTAATTAGCTCGACATTTTTCACTGTGTTGCTTTGTCTTGTTTTTGTCCAATTGGCCATTTTTAAAAGGTGGTTTATTCATATGTTTCCAATTATTGTGATAAAAAAGGAAAGAAGGAAAGAAAGACAGAAAAACACCGACAAACCCGCCCCACAAGATTAAATCAAAACTACAACGCTAGAAACTACTTTGCTTTATTTTGAAATTTAAACCAAAAATAAAAATAAATGTTGTTTTTTGTACTAATTTGGAACCGGTGAAAAGTTGAAAATGCCGACCGACGGACGATGCTTCTCATAAACTCCAAATGCTTAGTGTACATGATAAATCGTTGTATTCACGCACGCACACACACGCACTTTCTTTGGTCCACTGCACCTCACTCCTCACCCACCCTCAGTGGGATCCGGCCTTTTCGCCCCTGGATAAATTGCCCCCGGACTATTCGCCCCCACCCTCAGTATCCTCCATTCCTGTTTCCCCCTTTCCCTGTCTTTATCCACCCCTCTTCTCCCCCCCCCCCCTTAACCCTGCCATGCCCCCAAACCCTCTTACCACCCTCAACCTCCCTCCCGTCTAAAGTAGAAGAAAAAAAAAGTCTAACTGCTATTACTCACTGTCGGCACAGCGTCGTTACCTAACGTAAGAAGAGCATCCCTGTACTGTCAACTACTCTATATGTCATTGCTACAAAACATTAAAACTTGGAATCTTTCCAACTTTTTTAGTTTTGGCGAACTACATGTATAAAGAAACCTATAATCTGCTGTACTTTACCTCCTTCAAAAACCTTCTACTTGTCTTTAGTTCAATATGTTTTTTTGTTGTGTTTTCTTGGCAGCCTACTTAGTACCCCGAGAGTATATATTTCTCAGACTTAACCAGCATTGTTCAACCTCACCACGACAGCTCGCTGCCGCGGACGACACTTTTCCGTGTTTAGCAGCTAAGTGGACAGGGTGCTGTTTTCCTATGCCGAAGTTCGCGGGTTCGAACCCACCGTGGGCCGATTTAAAGACGAGACTGTTCAAGACACCCAGGGTACTTTTTCTCTCTCCCTTCAATAATGGTATTTCTATACAGTTAATCTAAACTTGGAAAATAAACATCGATTCCTCTTCGACCTTCTGTTATAGTGGTCACTTCAGATCGCCGCGCTTTGAGTTGAATTTTTTTAAAGCGCGTGATAGCATCCCGTACTATTATATTATTATTATTATTATCCCTTCGGACTTTACATAGGTCATTCTCTAAAGTCCCCTACAATTGGGAATGCACTACCTCCTGCGCTCATCAAAATCTTAACATCTCTTGGTATCTGTGCGCTTTGAGACTTAATACGGAAAGCGCCCTTTTTGCGCCTTTGTTGGCCTCACAATCTGGAATTGCATTCCTGTCCCTGTCCCTCCCCAAGACAGCCAGACACTGCAGTCTCCGATCAGTTTTAAGCCACTATCTGTTTCCCACCTATTTGTTAGAGTGATGTACGCATATTTCTCTCTCTCTCTCTCTCTCTCTCTCTCTCTCTCTCTCTCTCTCTCTCTCTCTCTCTCTCTCTCTCTCTCTCTCATTCCCCCCTCCACCTCCCGCCTTTTGGCATTCTTCGGTACCTGAAACTTCGCATCACATGCGAACCTTGACGACGTCATACAAATCTCTTTGAAAATAACAGTAAAAAAGTTACTTTCATGTTCAAAAGTTTTAACGAGGTTCTTCATAACGCATAAATGTTCCTTAACCCACAGAGGCCTCAATCTTAAATTTCAAAGTGAAATGGAAAGTGAACAGGTGCTACAACGAGTTTAGCTCCAAAGCTTTGAAACTAAAAGACAAACAGAAAATACGTGGAATATATTTAAACGGCAGTCTTTTTTTTTTCTCGGTCGTTCCTAAAAGTTCAGACAGGTGAAAATGCCACCATGAATGACAAAACTGTATTGTTTGTTTTCATATTTCAAAGCAAAATGAAAGAAGTAATGATTATAAAGCTGCGGGTGGACGTAAAGATAGGTTGAGTTTGAAGCGATGAGGGTTATAATTACTACATGTCTACTTTTACTGTACTTCTAAGGTAGATTTTTCGAAAACATTTTACGAAATAAACGTTTGTGGGGTCGAGTGACAAATATTTATGGTCTTAACCATCGATAGTGTAGACATATTTGGGGGGAAAAATATCATTGCAGCATTGATTGTGTGCTTTCTAAATGTCCCTCTTCTGCAAATAGTGAGTCTGTCTGCGAACGTGGAAAGATGTCCTTACGCTTTAGTGATTTATTACGTATCTGTTGTGTTTACTGAGACAGTTCTGTCTCTGAACTAATCGGTCAAATCCCAGAGAGAGAGGGAGGGAGGAAGAGAGAGAGAGAGAGAGAGAGAGAGAGGAGAGAGAGAGAGAGAGAGAGAGAGGGAGAGAGGGAGAGAGAGAAATGTGAATGCTCAACGTCAACGTTTCATTGAGGTTGTTGTTTTTGTAGTAGTTGTTGTTGTGAGGCGGGAGTGGATGGTGGTGTTGATAGTGGTGGACAAGTGGTGGTGGTAGTACTGCTGCAGTTGCTGGTGGTGGTGGTGGTGGTTTAGTTGATGTTGTTGCTGCTTTTGCTGTTGTTGCTGTTTTTGTGGTGATTGTGGTTGAAACACATTACAACCAATCGGAATAAACTTCGTCATCACTGCTTTACGTCATACAACTTTTCTTAATGTCCAAGAATTTTCACAGCTATCTACATTTATCGCGAAGCTTCGATCGATACTAAACAAGCAACTCCAGAGAATTTTCCAACAATATCGACCAACGAAAATTATCAACATTATACCAAGCCTCTTCTAACAACAACGCAAAATTAAATCAAAGGTAAATACACTCTATTATTGCATGCTTTGCAAAATAAAACGATCAGATCTATAGCGCGCGTTTCACACGAACTATCGTGCGCGTTTCAACGTAACAAATACATTCCCCCAAAAGAAACATCCGCACGTTACATCTAATCTCATGCCATGAATAGAAGCTCTTGCGCATCTAATCTAGCGCCTTGAGCAGCTCTTGAGCTGGAAAAGCGCTATACACGTATATAACAACGATTCTATAACTAACAAAAAATGTAATCTAAGACATCCAAACTAACCACCAAATTGATATGTTCCAAATTACTTTTAATAGCTTCACCAGGGATGTCGTTTGGGTCGGATCTTCGGCTTTTAGCCGAAATTTTTATAAAAAAGCCGATAAACTGTCCGTCATGTCGGCTCGCCGAGCCGAAGTTTTCACGGGTGAATCGGCTCGGTTTTGTCCATTTTTGCGATATTCCTGTGCTGTACGCTTGCAGTTTAGGTGAGGATTCGATAATTACAAAGGTTAAACCCAGAAACTCTGACAGTATTGTGGTCTGTCAAGGGACAGTCTAAACTTTTTATTGTTTTTGTGTGTGTAACATTTCAGAAAATAAGATTTCTTTTCAATGTTCTTATTCTACTCTTAAAATCATGTTTTATTACAAAGATATGCATCCACAGAACACCTTTAATATATGGAGGTGGAGGGTGCACGTTAACGTAGTGAATCTAGTAAAAAAAAAAAAAAAAAAAAAAAAAAAAAAACATGTGAGACTGCTTTGGAAGAGAGAGCCGAAACTTTCTGTAAAAAGCCGAAAGTTTCACGGCTGTTTCGGCCAAATCGCCGAAGAAAAAATTTCGTAGCAACATCCCTGCTTCACATGATCCACGCGGTATCAGAATATTAAAACAGATCAAAACATTTTGCTGGTTATTTTCGTTTTTTAGGAGAGAGATCCAGAAGTTGTAATATCGTCATGACTAATCACATTGCTCTCTCACATACACTATAAAAACATCAGTGGAATCTTAGGGACGAATCTTTACCATAAAAAAGCAAAACAAAAACATAACAAGTGAGGAATAGCTTAATGAACTCTGTATGGCCTACACAAATAGGTATTACTGGGTCTGGCAAACAAATAGGTATTACTGGGTCTGGCAAACAAATGCTTACGTAACGTTTTATAGACAAGCACTCACAGTCCCTCTCCTAGACTTTATAGTACTTGAAAACGTAACACTTTGTTGTTGTTGGTGATGGTGTTGGTGTTGGAGGTGACGGTGGTGGTGGCGATAGTGTTCTAAATTAAAAAAACTGTTGTGAGGTCTGTCTGATTTGGACTGACATAAATCCTTTCCGCCCTCCATCCCGAATTAGAGTTTACGTCACATGCTTATGTTAAAGAGTCTGAAATTGGTGTTTTTCTCAAACTTTGACACTATAGATAGTATGATTATAGAAGAGTTTTGTTAATTAGCCCACGTTATTCATGTTGAAACTCTCCGATGGGCGTACGAGTAAACAGCTGAAAAAGGTCATTTAGGTTCCTTAATAATTCCAGGGTGCTTATGTTGTTGTTAATAATATTGTTATTAAAATCATTTTTATTAATATTATTACAAAGGAGTTTTACATGGTCGGCCCAATGTCGATGTAGTCACTCTCTTTGATGACTTAAAATAGGTGGTAGGTCCGCCCAACTATGAGTTAAGGCTTGTTGTGATAGATTTACCTCGCAAGTACTATTTTATTGACAGCTGTCTCGGACTCATGCCATAGACAGAGACATTAATACCACAAGTTGGGATCCATTCGTCTGGTACTAGCGCAAGTATTGGTTAACAAAGGCCCCAGACAAGCCAGAAGAGTGGGTACGGGTATCTATTGCGCGGAGCAGGCAGCGAAACGGGCTGCCCATTGGGGGTTACGGGTATTTCTCATGGTGTCGAGTGTTAACTTTGGAAACAAAAATCGTATTCTAATGGTGCCGTGACGCGCTTCCCCTCGGCGCGATTATCCATCTTGTCCACGAAAAGACGTAGAATTAAAGTGGAAAAAAAACACAACAACAACATCAAAAAGAATGGAAAGCTGTTACAGTTAATGTAATCGTCCATAAGGATACACAGCTTTAAGCTTAAAGTTGGTCATCTCCTTCGGTAAAGATCAATATATAGGGCAGAGACAATCAAGATCCCGCGAACGGCAGATGCTCGTTATTCCCCACCACCTACCCTAACCCCATCCCTTATACCAAATACAAACCAAAGTTAAAGCTGGAGTAGCACTGTGTGTCTAGCTAGTCAGCGATATTCGTTTTCCTGTATCTGTGTATGCGCTTGTGTGTGTGCGTGCGTGTGTGTGTATTAATTTTTCTGTCCTCTTTTGTTATGTGGCTTAGCATGTGATGATCCTGTCTGTTATGGCGTACGAACAGGGTCAAACGCGCGATGAAAAGTATCGCTACTTTGCATCGCTCCGTTACGAAAGGATCGATCGTTTTCATCGCGCATTTCCGAGTTCTTCCGAAAACACAGTATGCAAATTTTCCAAAAGTTTGATCGGAACTAAAGCGGAACACAAAACAGGCAATCGCGCCAATCTGCTTGCTTTCCTTTCGTTTTGCGTTACTTGAGGCGGGAAGATGGATGTAGATATTATTTATTAACTAATATTAATTCTTATATTTAGCTATTTGGAAAAAATATATTTATTAATTAATTTACTCTGCAAAGGACAATTGGAACTGCGGAATGTTACATAATACATGTATATTATTTCATTAGCTTGCCCGATTTCAATTTTGCAGAAACAGTGTGTTTCGCCTCGGTAAACTTCGGAACTGCGCGATGAAACTGCTCGAGCTAAAGTATCGATGCAAAGCATCGATACTTTTCAGAAAGCATCGATACTTTCGCATTTGGCGTTCCATTTGAGAAAATGTGCGATCCTTTTGAGAAAAGTAGCGATACTTTCCTAAACGGATGGATCCTTATGAGAATTTTATCGATGCAAAGCATCGCTACTTTTCATCGCGCGTTTGTCCCTGTTCGTACGCCATAGTCTGTGCCTGAGTTGCGTGTGCTGTACACCTGAGGTTGGTGTTTATGTGTGATGGCGTTGGTTTGTGGTATTGTGTGGAGGTGTAGGCGGTGTAAGGTGTAGTAAAAAACTATGTTTGGGATGTGCCTGTGGATAATAGTTGTTCTATTATATTTTAATTGTTGCACTGTTTATGTTGTGTTTGTTTGTGTCATCCTTTTCCCAAAATAAATCTACATTTTTCATTTACTGTTTGTGCCGTCGAAAGGTGAATTTCTATGTAAAGTTCATAGACGAATAAATTCTCAGGCGCTGTCAGTTTTAGTCTTAAAAGAAAATATTCACGACAAAACTAACATGATTTAAATAATACTAAGCATAACAGCTTTCATTTTTTTTAAAATTTTATTTAAAATTTAACGTCTTTTTGCTTGACTGATTTTAGAACAGGAAATTACTCGTACGATCCGTGAATTTGGATTCGGAATTCGTGTTTTGGGAATTGATGAGACTTATTTTGGGTTTTGGATTTGGAACCTGGAAACTATTGGCCACCCTTGCCGGCGGAATTGTATTTTCTTTCTCGGCGAAAACACCGCAGTCGCAGAACAGTGGAACCCAGTACGAGGGGGAATGGTACGTAGTGCCCGCAGGTTGGGTTTTTAGTGCCTGCAGGTTGGGTTTTTAGTGCCTGCAGGTTGAGTTTTTAATGCCTGCAGGCTGAGTTTGTGTATCTGCCGTTCACCCGTCTTAAACATGAGCATTATGCCAGGATTGGTAAAATCTGCGCGATGGAATGCACGTGTTGTTTATAGACAAGACCTCGGTTTATAGTCACACCCCTGAAAGTAATTTTCGGATTTGTTGGCGGTTCTCATTTTTTTAGTCTTGTGTATCAGTAATTTGGGTTTAGACTATAGCTATAAGCAAGACAGTCGTTGTTTTCAATTACGTTCAATGGCAAGGGCATAGATCACGCTGTTTTCTACGGACCCCTAGACAATTGATTGGTCTCAATGTATTAAGATTATGTCTCAGAATTAACAGTTTCATCAGCCTTACGTACTTCAACGACACCAGACCCACAATCACCCCCGAATTCATGTATCACTCTCCCTCCCCTACCCCCACACCCCTCTCTCCCACCCACTCCCAGTTGCCCACCCTCTTCACCTACACACATTTTTTCGCTCCCTTCTCCACCTCACAAACACGGACCAATAGGACCTTTTGTTTTCAACATGAATGATTCTTATAAACATCACCGACCAAACTCTGAAGAACTTCTTATGTAAGACATTTCCTTTCTAAATGTACAACTCCCAATTTTTTTTCCCATTCTTTTATCGCATTATGTTATTACTTCTTTGTCATTGGTAAATTTCAAGGTTTTATTTTGTAAACGGAAACGTGTATTTTATTAGTTGTGTGTGTATAATATGTTCCATGAAGCATGTAGTGCTAATAATGCTCTTGTGTGTATATGTGTATTCGTTGTTTAGCTGTGAGTCTGCCCGTTGTGCTACAACAAGTTTACACTGCATTTTGTTCGTGAATACAGATTTATTGACGTGGCTAGACTTACTGAAGACACTAGTCGATTTTACAATCTAACCTAGGCAGTAGGTCACTCAAAACGCCAACTTGCAGCTAGCTTGCAGCAGCAAGTGCACAGTCCAACGCCCGGACAACTGAGTCCTCTTTTCACCTCACCTCACCCTGATCGAGCGACCTACTCATGTTTGTTTTCCTGGTGGTGTCAAAACGTTTTGGCGTTATATAAATATAAAACAGTTACCCTAGAAATCCCTGCTGTCGAAAATAGAACCAGACTGACCTGACAAGAATGATATAACAATTCTCTTTGCCCACTGTGAATTACGCCTTCGAGAGGCAAATTAGAAAAACCTCTTACAACTACATTAATATAATAGCAGTAGCAATATCTACACGCAGACAGACAAAATAATAATATCCCCTCCCTCTTACACAAACAAAACAAGTAAATAAATAAGTTTGTTACATTAAAAAAGTAAATTAAAAAAAATAAAAAGAAGTTTAGAGCGGATGAATTTGTTTTTAATGTAAACTCACCGCTAGATACGGCAAAAATGCAGAATTTACACAAAGGGGTGAATATTTTATAAAATGTCTCATTTACTCTTAAGGGGTGACTACCTGTATTTGACATTATGTCTACTTTACTCTAAGAGGCGAATCTCTCTCTCTCTCTCTCTCTCTCTCTCTCTCTCTCTCTCTTTCTCTCTCTCTCTCTCTTTTTTTTTCTCTCTGTCATACACACACGCAAACCAAAAATAAAGTGCCTCACTATACTATATAAGCATAGTAATTGAATTTTTTAACACACAAACACGCACCCCCCACCCCCACCCACACACACACGCAGAGTCAAAAACTACTACAGTCAAAAGGAATGGAATTAATACATTCCAAATAAAATGAAAGCAGCTGGATTTCTGGTATAGAAAACACATTATACAGCTAACAAACTTTTCCTTAGTTTTTTTTCTTCCATTTTCTTTTCTAACCCTGGATGAACTCCTGAAGTAGCGGGATATCCATTACCAAAACTAAACTAAAAACTAAAACCCCAGACTAAAAAAAAAGATTTTGCTTGAACTGGGTAAACAATAGGATGATATTAAGTATATAAAGGAGTTACATTATTTTTTTAAACACACGTACAGGACCACAGGGGTGATTTATGTTGCAAACAGGATCGAAGCAGCTGGAATTCTTTTTTTTTTTTTTTACAAACTGCGTAGGAAGCAAACTTTTTTTGGGGTCACCATTCAATCAAATCAGCTGGATATCTATAATAACATTAATAGAATAAAAATTGGAATGAAAGCCATGGTACACTCTTTTTTCTTTGTCTGTGTGTTGAAGGTTCTTTAGAGCAAATCCCTCAAATTAATTTCTGAAAACAACAACTGAACAATTTAGGACCTCATTTGGTCATTGAACAACAGCAGCAGCAGAAGAGGCGGAGGGGGTAGAGAGAAAATATACTATGAATGTAGGTCGGATCAAAATAATGCGTCCAACGTTAGCCGCCATTTGTTTTTTTTTAGAAAAAATGTTTTTCTTTCCTTCTGAATTGTCTTTTTTTCCTGGCGTAGACACAAACGCGCACACAAACACACACACACACGCATACACAAACTCATTCACTCATGCACAGACACCCTTAATAAATTGTTCCATGTTTTAACCATAACACTCCAGATATAATTTTATTGACCTAGACTAAACAATGCGTCCGTGAACCATCAACTGAAACAGTCCAACACACCATTCCGTTCATGGTTGCATCATATATGTGCGCATACACACACAACACACGCACACATAAACATACAACAAACGCCTCACGCACACACACAGAAACATACAAACAACACACGCACGCACACATACGCACACAACACACACAACACGCACACACTCTTTCTCTCTCTCACACACACACAAACACACAACACACTTATAAACATATAGCGCACACACACACACACACACACACACACATACACATTTACACATTAGCCTTGTTCTCAATTTTGACCATTACACAGCAACGGAACGGAAAACGATGCTTAACGTCCTATTGCATGAGCGTTAAGGACGATCACCACGTCGCCACCCTGACAACAATGACCATCATCATCATATCAAAAATGAGATCCAACGGATCTTCTCATAGTAGTCAACGAAGACTACCGATGCACACAGCAACAGGAACACAACATCGCACTTATAATGACGGACTGGATGACGCACTATTCCAAGACAGAACCCTTCATTCCCAGATAAAAACAGGTTTATCACAAACACACCCATCCCCTCAAACACTTCTCCCCTCCTCCCCATTCCCACCCTCTCTGTTACGTTTGCGACGCGCACGATAGATCCGATCGTTTTGTTTTGCAAAGCATTCAGTAACAGAGTGTATTTACCTTTGATTTGATTTTCGTTGATCAATATTATTGGAGAATTTTCTAGGATTGCTTGTTTACTATCGATCGAAATATCTAGATAGATCCACTAGTAGCTGAGAAATTCTTGGACCCTAAAGAAAGTTGTATGACTTAGACAGTGATGACGAACTTTATCCTGATTGGTTATAATTGCGTCACGCTGGAAAATTCGAACGTTCTCTAGAGTATAGAGAAACAATATAAATGCCGCACTGTTTGAGAGTTGAAAGTTGAGAAAGTAGAAAAAGCGATTGTATGCAGTTGTTGATGTATGCTGAATAAAGTTGGAAAACTTCATACGACGACTCCTGCCTTGTTGCTGAGTGAACAGGTTGCGTGGATAAATGAATCTGGGTTACACTTATTAGGATTCAAGCATCGGAGTCAAGCATCGGGGCTGAATCAACTACTGATACAAAACCAACAACGAGTGTAACACTCTTCCATCTACACACACAGCTCAATTACAATTTAGACTTGTTCTCGATATTGACCAAACGCAACACTTACCATGCATTGGATTACATCATTATTTGCGAGACAGAACACCTCCGTTCCCCCATTCCCATAGACAGACAGACAAAACACACACTCACACATACACACCCACGCCCACCCGCACCCACACATCACCTACACTTTCCAGACACTCTCCCTTTCTCCCTCCTTCTTCAATCTCTCTCCCTCCTTCACCCCCCCCCCATTCCTCCACCCTCCATCTCCATCTTTCTCTCTCCCTCTCCCTCTCTCTCCCTCTCTCTGTATCACAACTTAGGCTAACACGGAGTCACAAAATAAGCTTATACACTTGTAGAATATGTTCCATCTATGCTGGCCACACACAAATGTAAGGAATAAGTAAATAATAACATACTGGAACTGACAGCATCTCTGTCCGGCTGGCGAAATCATAACCCAACTTTTGTACTTTTCGAAATTTGATTTTTCCGTCAACGGCATGAGTTTAATACATCATACTGTCAGATACATATGATCCTTAAAAGTCACAGACATCATGATTATTTGCACACGCTGGTCAATATTTCAACCATAACCCAAAATATGGAGATTATCGCACTGTTGATGTATATAATTATTTAATATGTGGAGAAAAAACACACCACCCTTCTGTTCATGCGTATTTCGAGAATGTTAGTGTGAATCACACTTTCAATGTTTTAGACACATCATCATCATCATCATCATCATCATCATCATCATCATCATCATCATCATCATCATCATCATCATCATCATCATCATCAACATCGTCGTCATTATCATCATCACTATCGTCGTCGTCGTCGACATCATCGTCATCAGCTATTTTTGCGCATTTCAATACATTTAGTAAATATCAAACTTTCACTGTATCATCATCATCATCATCATCATCATCATCATCATCATCATCATCATCATCATCATTGTCATCATCATCATCATCATCATCATCATCATCACCATTACCAGGCGGCAGGGAAAGCTCAGTGGTCAGAACGCACGACTTGTGTGAGTGCGTCTTGGGCGACGTGGGTTCGAATCCTGACTTCAGCAAACTACTGTGTGATTGCTGGATATTAGGGGCCAGCGCCTTGAGAAGCTCTCTGAGCTTGTAAGTGCGCTATATAAGAGAAATCTCTTTTTAAAAATCTATTTTTACCATCATCATCATCATCATCATCATCATCATCATCATCATCATCATCATCATCATACCCCAAATAACGAAGAGACAGGCAATTTCAACACACATTAATTTTGATCTTTACTCTATGTTAGTCGTTTTCAAAATACCGAAACGACGGAAAATTCATACGCATCAGATCTACATTTTATCCATTACTGAGATTTTGGAAGAGGAACAAAAATTAGAGCATCGAAGCATCAGACAACATGTCCAAATACGGTCCATATAGTATCGTATAGCTGCTGTTGTCAATGTGAAAAAAATATAAATTTCTTGAGAAAGCGGGTACTGGAGAACTTACCGCCTCTCGTGAAAATTAGTAGGTGGAGACAGTATTTCACGTACCACTCCTCATGATACAACACAACACTGTGCCATACAATACAAACAATACAATACATTACAATACAACCTGAGCAAGTACGATTTAAAGCATGCAATAAACAAATGTATAAGATAGAGGTCAAACTTTCACTGAAAACAGTTGAGAAGAATACCTCTTGGAAAAACCCGTGCAGAGCATCAGGAAGAATTTTGTATCTCGTGAAAATTGGTCATAGAGACAGAATTTACGTACGATTTCCACTGAGACAGCTTGAGAAGACCATCTCTTGCAAAAAAAAAAAAATAAAAATAAAAACAGGCGTACAGAGCTACAATTATTGCTCGTGTAAATTGGTCCCAGCGACAATATGTGACGTACGGTTCCCCAATTGCAGAGTAGAACATATAATAAATATATCTTGATACAGCAGTTGTAATTTTCTCGCGAATGTATGTGTTGCTGCTACTACTACTACTACTACTACTACTACTACTACTACTACTACTACTACTACTACTATAACTACTACTACTACTACTACTACTACTACTACTACTACTACTACTACGACTACGACTACGACTACTACTACTATCGTTGTGATAATATTTCACTCGCAACAGATTCTCAAACTACACCTTTGTCCACCTTCAATCCTTTTGGTGTGTGTACGTGGTGATGACAGATAAGCACTTCTTTCCGTTTCGTTGTTGTGAAATCGGCTGCAGCTGATCTGAAGTTGGCGGAAACACCATCCCTTTTTCCCATCCGTAAAACTATACAGTGCAAATGGAGAGAGGAAAAAAAAACACTACACTAGAGGAACATCTTATCCTCATTCTACATCTTGGCAATGGCGTTATTTTCCTATCCTGTCCTATCCCGCAACTCAAAGGTCGTTGGGCACCACGGATGATCGTTTAACCAGCGTACTCCATCTTTCTCTGTTCACAGCAACCCTCATGGCTTCGTTCAGTGTCAAACAAGTCCACCCACCTCGTTTTCTGTCTCCCTCTTCTTCTGCCTCCTTGCACCGTGCCTTTCAGGATGATTTTGCAAGGCCTGATGCTCTAGTGACGTGGCCATACCATCGGAGTTTCCGTTTCTTCACCACTGTGAGCATGTCATCATGTTGTGCAATGGCTTGTGTGATGGTCTGTCGGACTTCGTTGTTGGTGATGTGCTGGGTATAGAAAATGTCCAGAAGTCTTCTTTAGCACCTCATCTCCATGCTTTGTGTTCTTCGTTGTAGATCTGCTGTGAGGGTCCATGTTCCGCAAGTGTTAGCCCAAGGTCTCCACGATCCAAAGCAAGCCTGGCATATGCCTTACAGAAGAACAAGAAGTCTTGGATAGACGGACAGAGTACTGCTCTGAGCTCTATAATCACAAACCAAACGGAGACCCATCATTTCTAGCATGTCCCCAGAACAGAGAAGAGGAAGAACCCTTCCCAATCCCCCAGAAGAAGTTGAGGCATTATACTGGAGACAAAAACAAACAGACACCAGATTTATTTTTAAAATGGAATTATGTAGTCCAGCCATATAAATGTGGACGGCAGTGATAATAGCATCTAGGATATTGTACTTCGTAGATGCAATATTTCACGGGATAATGTAATGACATGAAAGCTTTTATTTTAGGTTTGTGTTGCATGATATTATTGACTAACGGCGATAACCTTTTAAATTGTCAATGTCGCGATTGGTCCTACGGTTGATTAAATGTATGAGCGTCAATACCACCACTCCACCTCCATCACCACTACCACAGCAGACGGCACTCAGATTTCCCCCGTGTTAAAAACACTGGATCAATCTGACGAAGCACATTGTATATGTGAAAAACTCAAAATCACTATTCATATCTTCCCCTTTCTCTCTCTCTCTCTCTCTCTCTCTCTCTCTCTCTCTCTCTCTCTCTCTGTCTGTCTGTCTCTGTCTGTCGTAGATGCTGGACTCTGAAAGAAATAAAACACCTATGTCCACTGACTGAAGTCAGAATACATAATTTATTCAGCCAAATGACAACATACATGGCATATGGCAATTGTCCCGCTGTTGATAAATAGTCACACACACACTCACATCCCACACAACACCTTTTAAGACTTATGTTTTTCAAAAAAAATCTTGCAACATTTAGCGCAATCACACTGGGCCTATAAAATGTCCCAAATAAGACATGTATCTGTACTATTTCACGTTCACAGGCAAGTTTTGCTTCATTAATTATTCACACAGAGAAACGGAGCGGACACTATAAAGTCTACATGGAGAAATGGGGAAGGAAGGAGGAGGGGGTGGAGGGGGGGGGTAGGGTTTGAAGGAGACGAATGACTAGAAGTGGAAGAGGGAAACGAAGGAAATTAGGAAGCAGGAGGAGAAGGAGGAGGAGGCCGAAGAAGAAGAAGAAGAATGAGAAACAGACGATGACGATGATGATGATGAGAACAAGGAGGGAATTAAGAAGGAGGAGGAGGAGAAGAAAAACAGATGATGATGGTGATGATGATGATAATGATGATGATGATGATGATGATGATGATGATTATGATGATGATGATGAAGAGTTGATGTTGAGGCGGAAGAGGAGGAGGAGAAGAAGAAGAAGATGATGTAGATGATGATGATGATGGTGATGATGATGATGATGATGATGATGATGATGATGATGATGATGATGATGATGATGATGATGATGATGTACTCTTTGTATAGCGTCTTATTGGCATCGGCAGATACGCCCAATGCTTATAAAGCTGGAGGCATATGGTGATAACGTGGGGGTAAGTGGAAAACGGAGGAGGAGATAGGGTGAAAGGAGAGATAAGGATACTTTTTAAAAAATACAAAAGAGGGGGGAGGGAGGGTGAGGTAAGTACACCAGTAATATTGCCAGCAGAAAAAAAAACCCCAAGGCTATATATAACGTGCAGTAATATCAACTGTCTTACGTAACAGCTGTTTGAAATTCGAGCAAAGAAAAGTAAGAAAAAAAGAACGAACGAACGAACGAAAAGAACGAAAGTAGAATGTGAAGTTGGCAGAGAGGAGAGAGAGAGAGGGGTGACGTGGACAAGAGAGAGAGATGAGAGAAAGAGGGGGGCGGGTGGAGAGTGGGGGGGGGGAGGAGGACATTTTTGGGGGAAGAAAAAAAGTGCAATGTGGATAGACCGGAATATTGACCAAGTAGTTGAAGTTCCCCTTCCGTTTCACGTTTTTTATTTTATGGTCATTTTGGAGAAGAAATTAACAGACATAAAACCTGCACCGTATGTCATAATATCAAGTCATTCTCTGCAACAGCTTGCAAAACAGATCACCGTCTTTGTATGACCTGATGTAAAATGATTGAATGGCGTGCAGAGTAACACGAATGCGTGGCTCAGTGGTCCCAAGTTGTTTCGTAAGAAAGACAGGAAGGAAGTATGAAAAAAGGGGATGAATTAAGAAAAGAAAGAAACGAAAGAAAGAAGAGATGTTAAAACCGCTCTAAACTTCTATATTACATGTAGCCATGCCAACGACGACGACAACAACACAATTTGCCTGCAAATTTATAAGTTCCTATCCTATCCTATCCCATAACTCGGAGGTCGTTGGGGCACCACAGATGATCGTTTAACCAGTGTACTCCATCTTTCTCTGTCCTCAGCAAAACTGATGCTTCGCTCAGTGTCAAACCAGTCCATTCTCGAATGTTGTCCTTCCACCTCTTTTTCGGTCTTCCTCTTCTTCTGCCTCCTTGCACCGTGCCTTGCAGGATGGGTTTTGCAAGGCCTGATGCTCTGGTAACGTGGCCATACCATCGGAGGTTCCGTTTCTTCACCCCTGTCCAATGGCTTGTGTGTTGGTCTGTCGGACTTCGTTGTTGGTGATGTGCTGGATATAGGAAATGCCTAGAAGTTTTCTGTAGCATCTCATCTCCATGCTTTGTATTCTTCGTTGTAGATCTGCTGTGAGGGTCCATGTTTCGCAAGCGTATAGGAATATGGAGATGACAAGGGAGCGCAGCAGCCTTACCTTGTGGCCTTCGTCGGTCGTACTTTCACCTAGGCCTTTTCAGCGCAGTTTGCTGATACCTAAGATGTTCCACCGATAGTGGCCCAGCTCGTGGGCAAGTTCTTCTAATGTTCCCTCCGCAGTTAGGATCCTGACATTCCAGGTTCCTATGACGATGTTGTCTCTCGTGCGGATCCTGTTAAGTTGTCCATCAGTAGCACACTTATCACCTCCGTCCTGGTGGCCAACGGAAAGCGTTGTCCTTGGTGACCTGGGCGACGAACGATCCGGTATGGAGTGAGTTGTTCTTTTCACCATGCAGTGTATCTTCGTTGACCTACAACGAAAAATGTAAAGCATTGAGATGAGGTGCTACAGAAGACTTCTGGGCATTTCTATACCCAGCACATCACCAACGACGAAGTCCGACAGCCCATCACACAAGCCTTTGGACAACACGATGACCTGCTCACAGTGGTGAAAAAACAGAAACTCCGATGGTATGGCCACGTCATCAGATCATGAGGTCTTGCAAAGACCATCCTGCAAGGCACAGTGCAATGATGTAGAAGAAGAGGGAGACCGAAAAAGAGGTGGGAGGACAACATTCGAGAATGGACTGGTTTGACACTGAGCGAAACCATCAGGGTTGCTGATTCACGGGAAAGATGGAGTACACTTGTTACACGATCATCTGTGGTGCCCCTACGACCTGCGAGTTACGGGATAGGATAGAATAGGACAGGATAAGATAGGATGGTTTTTTTGGGCAAAAAAGACATGGCAGGGCCCAATACTCTCCAGGCTGTTGGTCACAGCCGAAATCCACGAATACAGTGTGGCGCGCCCTGGCCTGGTTTCTCTAGGCCAACTTAATGAGGGCGATGCCTATTTGTTCTTTCTCATTCCTACTCTGTTCTAGCAATCTAATATACTATCTTCTTCTTCGCTAGACCGGTCATCTACTTTTTTGTCTTGAAAACTCTTCCGAACAAAACTCCTCATTTGTGTGTGAGGTCTGTTGAATCAGCTTGGGAATTTTGGACGCTTTCTGCCAAATATTCAGTAGGTCTTCCTATTATATTATTACTTAGCAATGTAGGCATTTTATATGTACGTGTTTTTGTTTAGATTTTATAATGTTTGTATTCTATTTTGTTTTTACAAACGGGGGTTCGATACATTAGACTATAACCTCAGCGCCTCCTGCGTAGAATACCCTTATTTTACAGCGACCCGCTGGTGAAGAGTCTTCAATGTTACCACTGGGAGTTGTTTCAGCAGATCTTTTATGCGAATCAGGGGTGAGTCCTCTTTCAGCCAAGTTGTGGTCTTGATTTTATGGTCCTGATTCGGCTCTTTGCAGTCCGCTGGACCCTGTAAGCAATGAATAATTAACTAACTATCTCCCCTCCATCGCTGGTTGAACTTTCCCGGTGCTGAACAGATCCAGTCCAGGTGCCCATCCCCAGCTGGGTTGACTGGGATGTGTGTGTCGTTGGGGGTTGCCTTCCAGGTATAGCCACCCGTCCAAGTACTAACCCTTCCCGACGTTGTTTAGCATAAAACATGGGTAGCGCGTGTCCAAACCAATACTCTCTCCCGCGCCACCCTCAGGACAGACAGAGGTTATCTCCACAAGTTTCAGGAATAACAACCCAGTGCACTTTCACAAGAAGAAAAAAAAAAGCCCACAGCGTTCACAAAGTGTCTCACCTAATTATGACTGGCTGGGAAATATCAGATTAAACGCACATGAAAGAACCCATTATTTCCCAAATGCCTCGGGTGATATCGTTTTCGTCGCTTTTGCTATCGACACCTAGAAATATTTTGCCAGCCCAGAATGAAAGTGTTGGAAAGTGAGAATGGGTGAAAGGTGGGAGAGTGAGTGAGAGAGAGAGAGAGAGAGAGAGAGAGAGAGAGAGAGAGAGAGAGAGAGAGAGAGAGAGAGAGAGAGAGACAGACAGGGAGAGACAGACAGGGAGAGACAGACAGGGAGAGACAGACAGGGAGAGACAGACAGACAGACAGAGAGGTCAGGTGGATATCAAAAAACCGACATTGTCTCTGTTGGAAACGAAAAAAAGGGAGAAGGAAAAAAAAAAGAAGCCTAAGTTACACTGTAACAATCTTCCAGTTCCACCATGACGTCAGTTACTGCTTGTATCTGCCTTTGACGTCACAGCCCACTGACGTCTTCGTCCAGATGTCCCTTTCTGTCCCAATACATCAGAACTATTTCAATCTCAATGCACTCGTGATCTTCTTCTCTGGGCTATTCATTTGGATAACAGAGAGGTCTGTAAATATAGTCGTTGAAAGTCCGTCCATTCAAGGTTTTAAAAGTGTATCCATGCAGGTTCTAAGACCAAGGAGTGATTATTTAGGTGGGCCGACATTATATCGAAACATAAAAGATCAAAACATCTCTAATTCGAATCGAACCGACAAGTGATCGAAGCGTCAATGCGTCGAATGATGCAAATATCGAATGGACACCATATCTATGGGACAAAAAGTAGAAGAGTCATTTACTCCAACGTTTTAATATTTTGTCGTTCCGATATTTTTGAAAATGTTTTCAATCAATCGAACCAGTTATGAAAGGTGGTTCAAAAAAGGCATTATGATGAACCATTAATGAATAAGCAATCACTTAATATTGTATTATGAAGACTACTCATAATTTTTAGAAAGTCTAATAGCTGTTTGAAAATCGTTTATGGTATTGCAAGATGGAAATGATAATAGATCGGGCACACAAAAAGGCCAGCCTCTTCTGTACGTAAATGGGCTGACATATATTGTTGAGCGCTCGACTGACTCTCTCTCTCTCTCTCTCTCTCTCTCTCTCTCTCTCTCTCTCTCTCTCTCTCTCTCTCTCCCTCTCTCTCTCTCTCTCTCTCTCTCTCTCTCTCTCTCTCTCTCTCTCCCCCACTCTCTATATCTGTCTCTCTATCTGTGTCCTCTGTCTCTGTCTCTCACACGTGATATATGTAAATATACACACTCAACATGCACACACGCATATACACAAACCATTTTTGTAAGCTTATATAGAAAACAACTCCCTCCACCCCGAAATTTCGATTTTTACCTGACTCACTTTACAAACAAAATGGGTCAACAAACTTTCATTAAAGAATGTAAGGTCATCTTGACCGCCACTCTGACCCTGATACGATATGCCGGACCAGAAGTGACAGAGTGATATCGTGACCTCCGAAGATAGAAAATCCTTTTAGCGCCTTCTTCCGGTTTCGGTTGACCTAATTCCCCGTCATCAATTATGCGATCGGAATACTAAACGAACCATACTTAAATTTCGCTTGTTACGCATGTTAGCTATTTATTGCCCATTAGGATATTACTCATTTCTTGCATAGGGCACCAACCCCCCCCCCCTCCCCCCGTTTTTTTGTGGTCCTTTTAAAAACATTTATATTCATAAATTTATTCATTCGATATTTAGATTGTATCGCAAACTGAATATAGAATATAGAAAACAGAATACAGAATTTATTCAGCCAAAATGACGATATACATTACATATAGAATTAGCTCAGATGTTGGTAGACAGTCACACACACATACACACTCCACACAACACTTGTAAAGACTTTCAGTGAAAAAATCCTTTATGCACAGTTGTAGCATTAAGCGCTATCACAATGGACAATATCAGATATCAGAAATGGACATGTGTTATACTATATCACAGACAGGCTTTAATCACGAAACCTAATGCACGCACACAAACACACCCACCCACACGCACACACAAAAACTATCCTATCTTATCCTATAATATCCCGTAACTCGAAGGTCGCTTGGGCACCACAGATGATCGTTTAACTAGCGTACTCCATCTTTCTCTGTTCTCAGCAACCCCCATGGCTCCGTTCAGTGTCAAACTAGTACATTCTCGAATGTTGTCCTCCAACCTCTTTTTTCTGTCTCCCTCTTCTACCTACTTGCACCGTGTCTTGCAGGATGGTTTTTGCAAGGCCTGATGTTCTGATGACATGGCCATACCATCGGAGTTTCCGTTTCTTCACCACTGTGAGCATGTCATCATGTTGTCCAATGGCTTGTGTGAGGGCCTGTCGGACTTCGTTGTTGCTGATGTGCTGGGTATAGGAAATGCCCATAAGTCTTCTGTAGCACCCCATCTCCATGCTTTGTATTCTTCGTTGTAGATCTGCTGTGAGGATCCATGTTTCGCAATTGTCTGTTACAATGGCTCCTAAATATTTGAAGCTATGCACTGTGTTGAGGGTTTGGCCTTGGACTTTGATGTCCATGTCCACAGAGACAAAAGAATGGAAATCGATGCATATTTAAAGAAAACTGTAATATTAAAATATACCATGGAAAAGATAAGAAAAATGCATATGAATAAAAGTTACGTTGACTTTATATGTATATATGTTGGCTGGGTTGGGTCGACAAAATGTCTACCTAAGTGATACTTTTACTTGCAGGGTTTCTTTAAGGCGACCAAAATCGGTCGCCGTAATGTTTTTGCCTCTGCCGGCTAAACCAATTACCAGGGAAAGATATATCACACACATATACACACACACGCCCACACGCTCACACACACACACGCGCACACCTACACACAAACACACACACATACACACAATGCATAAGCACGCGCTCACTGAAGTACACACTTACACTTCACACTTTTAAGCCTGGGGCTAAATCAATACATTTTATTTTAATAAACATAAATACCACATTAAAATTATAGTGGAGTCATAAGGGGGGGAAATGCACTTGATTACAAGAAATAAAGATGTTTAAAAAACCGTGTCATACACATGCATGCACTCACACACATAAAACATTAAAATAAGTAATGTTAACATGTTGATAAACAACACAATATTATAGATGCATTTTGATATTTAGAAAGTTCAAAATGTGTGCCAAAAAAGTAATATTAACCCTTTTTATGTAAAGAGAATAATATCATTAATGTGTCGATGGAAATGTAATGCATTTAGAACCAAATACCTTAACAAAAGTTTTATGTGTATGTAATGGCATAATTTCTCAACAACATATACGTTCGTGCCCTACATAAAAACAATGTATACCGGTATTGCAATCAAACACTGAAACTGATATCTTCAACTGTCTGAAGCTGATATATGAACTGTTTAAATCATGACTAGATAGTTCTTTAGGAACAGTCTTGTAGCATTTTATTTGATATGTTTTAATAATAACGAAATTGAAACGGTGTAGTTGTGTTCGCTCAAGGCTTATTATCCATATTTTTGTTGCGTGGGAATAACTGGGACGAACATAAAACTCTGAGTTTTGGGGTAACTATATTTTTACTCAATTCCGATTGTTTTTGATATGATATGGAAATGTGCGTGCATGCGTTTTTGTATGTATATGCTAGTGTATTTTGTTGGTACATGTATGTAGCCGAGCGGAGTATTTGACTCCCGTCTCTCGGCCACGACCTTGGGAACATTGCTCAACCCCAGCTGTTATTTTCATTTTATCCCTAAAAGAGGGACATAAAAATATTTGCCCTGCAAGGCGGTGAAGCGTGGTTGGTCGTACCGGGCTGCCGGCTACAAGTGCCACGCACTCTACTGCAAAGTCACTGCCACCGACCTGCATAAAATGCCTGCCGACAATGTGGTCCCGCTCGCCACTAAAAGCAGCAGGCGAATGGTCAGCCGGGGAGAACAAATGTCGTGTCGCCTTGTCCTGCGTAACCCAATGGCATACCCAAAGGATTCTGCAAAGCAGGAGCCACCCAAGGCTAGTCTAACCAAGAAAATCAAGGTAGACAGTTTCTCTCCCAAGCCTCAACCAGTCGCCTCCCTTTTCAGCTACATGTATACGCGAATGTACGTAAGGCTGCTGGGCCATAGAACTTCACGCTACACGCTTCACGCTGCACGCTTCACGCTTCACGTTTCATGCTCTGGGCCATAGGATTTCTCGCTACACGCTGCACGCTTCACGCATTCCTGTTTCCTCAACTGACCACACACAATATTTGTGGTTTGTGACTTCTTGAGAAGATGAATTCTTCCGAGAATAAAAGAAATGGAAAAGACAAGTTGTATTGAATTTTGTGTTGTTGACAGTAGATCTAGAAAATTAGATACATGTGTACAAGCCTTGAGATAAGTCTGCCACCTTTTGGATTACTGTGCTATGAATTACAGTAAATAAATAAATAAATCGTATAAAAGTTACCTTTGGGTGTATTGAGAAGTTTTTTCAACTCATCCCAAACTTGGGCTTTTTGGTCTTTGTCTTTATAATCTGACACATGTGGGTCCCAGAGAAGGGGCCTTGCCCGGACCAACTCGATTAAATGTACTCTATAGTCATCCATCTAATTTCTTGTGTCTGATCACTATGGTAAGCTAGAACGTGAACTTCACGCATCGAAAAAAGTGGGCATGCTCACTTTTCTCTTCACGCGTGTAGCGTGCAGCGTGAAGCGTGTAGCGTGTGTGAAGTTGTATGGCCCACGCCAAGAGAAACCATGTCTGTTCATTTTTCTCTTCACGCGTGAAGCGTGTAGCGTGAAGCGTGAAGCGTGTAGCGTGAAGTTCTATGGCCCAGCAGCCTAAACGAGAGGATGAGTGATCGTCTAAAATCACAAATCCTATGTAGATGTAAAATGACATTTAAAAATAATACACACGCACACGCACGCTCTGCCATCAAACCAAATTTCAAACAGAAAATTAAACACCCTAACAGATAAATAGTATAGTACTACAACAATTTGACCGGCATAAAACAGGCACATGAATTATTGTATACGCTCCCACGCTAAATCGCACTTCCACACATGCAGCATATTTGCTCACTCGCTCCGTCTGCATAGATGTTTATATTACGCCCCAGCGCTAGCCCAAATGTTGTTTATTGCAAGTGTATAAAAGTGCCCTAGTTTTGATTTAATAGCTTCAGCAGATGCCAAACAACAACAACAACAACAACAACAACAACAAAATAAAATAATCAAGGAATTTGAAGTATGCAAACTGAAAATTATAATAGACGGAATAGAAATATCGTTTAATAATTTTTTTAATGTAAATAAACTGTACCACTACCACCATTTAAGAAGTGGAGGAGAGGAAACCGGAGTACCCGCGATTCTTCTGAGTCCAAGTAAAGTCGGATATCAAAAAAGAAAAACTAAACGTCCAAAATTTCCTGTAAAGTGACCCGCAACCTTTGTAGTGAGAGTGGAGTATAAGGGTTGCGGTTCCTGGAACGTTTTGGAACTTAAAGACTCGAGTAGACAATCCAATTCCCAAAGATATCTTTATTCTGTTATTTTTCAAAGATAGGCGTATTTGAAAATCCCAGACTCTTTTAAAATTCAGTGCTAATGAGGTATCCGCAGCGGTGCGCAGGTTACAAAAGATTACACAAGGGAACGGGCGACTACAAAACGCTGCGGTAGGACTATGTGCTAATCTGTGCCGACATTTTTTTTTTCTGTTTCGTGAATTTTTTTTTACCACCTTTATTTTCTCTGGCTGTGAAAAGGATAAGAGGATAGCACGAGTTGATTTATGGAGCGAGGTTAGATTCATGGCGCATACATTATTTTCCTGTAAAATTGAATGTCGTCGGTGTCCATTCAAAACCTCGTATGTCCCAAAATACAGTTTTGAGAAAAATGAAAAAAACTGTTATAAAAAATCAGGTGTCACCAAAACAAATGGTTTTAGTATAATTTGCATTCAGTATTGAACAGGAAATTTGGCAGTAATAGTGGCAAGATTAAGAGCGCATGCTTGTTTGAGAAATAGACAAAAATGTTCACATACGAGGTTTTTACTATTTTGTATGAGCTGGAAGGTGCAACTTACGAGGTTTTGACTGTTTTGCTTGAGCTTGAAGTTGCAAGTTATAAGGATTAGTCACAATAGCAAACAACAAAGGAAACATTAATACAAAATAAAAGACCGAAAAATGCAGTTGAAAACATTGTCAATGTTGTTTTATTCAATAATGCAGACACAACCCTTGTCTTTACAAAATTGAAATAGGCTAATAGGCCATTGATAGATTAACACTTAACACCCAGCAATCAATGAACGCGTTGTTGCATTCATCACTGACATAATAATGTCCTTCTGACCATAACAAGCCCTGTACTTAAAGTAGCACGAAGTCCTTTCTCGGAAATTTCCTGTGAAATGAATTATAAGATGTAAGCTAAGTAATACATGACACTTATGTGAAGTTTTTATTACCATAACATAACAGTCTAAATGAACTTTTATTACCATAACATAATAGTCTAAATTAACTTTCATTAACGTAATAGTCTTAATTAACTGTTATTACCGTAACAGTTTAAATGGACTTTTATTAACATAATAAATGAACGTTTACTACCATATGTCTAAATGAACATTTATTACCATAACATAAGCCTAAATGAACCACCATCGGCACATGGAATGTTCGGACCATGTACGAATCAGGAAAGACGGCACAGGTAGCAACTGAGATGAGGAATAATGACCTGACCGTGTTAGGCATCAGCGAGACACGATGGACCCAAGCTGGACAAAGGCGACTGATGACAGGAGAACTATTGCTGTATTCCGGGCACGAAGAAAACGATGCACCCCACACGCAGGGAGTAGGCTTTATGTTGTCCAATCAGGCACAGAGGGCACTTATAGAATGGGAGGCCCATGGCCCCAGGATCATCACAGCATCCTTCCGTAACAAGATGAGGAAGATCAAGATGAACCTTGTCCAGTGCTATGCTCCACCGAACGACAGGGAAGAGGATGTTAAAGACCATTTCTACAGCAGACTACAGAAGATCCTTGAGACCTACCCAGACAAGGACATCACCATCCTCATGGGAGATGTCAATGCCAAGATTGGGTCTGACAACACCGGATACGAACCAGTTATGGGCACCTACGCCTTAGGAGTAATGAATGAGAATGGAGAGATATTTGCGGATCTGTGTGCACTCAACAACCTAGTCATCGGAGGCAGCATCTTTCCTCACAAGCGGATCCACAAGAGTACATGGGTATCTCCAGACAATGCGACAGAGAACCAGATCGACCACCTGCATTAGCAAGAAATTCCGAAGATCCCTGCAAGACGTTAGAGTGAGTAGAGGAACAGACGTGGCGTCCGACTATCACTTGGTGGTGGCGAAACTGAAGCTGAAGTTGAAGAGGACATTCGTCAGGCAGAAGAATGAAGTACAACATCAGCCTTCTGAAAGACCCAAAGACAAAAGAACAGTTTATTCTGGCGCTAAGGAACAGGTTCGAAGTGCTTCAGGAATTATTTGAAGAAGAAGAAGACAGTGTACTCAACAGGTGGCAGAAAGTGAAAGAGACACTAAGATCGTCATGCCAAGAAGTTGTGGGGCCAAAGAAACATCAACAGAAAGAGTGGATCAAAGCAGAGACCTTGGTCAAGATAGAAGAAAGAAAGAAGAGGAAGGCAACAGTCAACAACAGCAGAACCAGAGCAGCTAAGGCCAAGGCCCAAGAAGACTACACAGGAGCCCATAGAGAAGTGAAAAGAAACATTAAAAAAGATAAGAAGGCCTACGTGGATGGACTGGCGGCTGAAGCGGAACAGGCAGCGTACAGCGGCAATATGAAACAGTTGTACGACACCACTAAGCAACTCTCCGGAAAGTTCAGCAAACCAGAAAGACCTGTTAGGGACAAGCAGAGAAACACCATAAACAGTATAGACCAGCAGTTGAACAGATGGGCTGAACACTTTGATGAACTTTTGAATAGACCAGCACCAACGAATTCCCCAGTCATTGAACCAGCCAATGTGGATCTTCCAATCAACTGCGAGAAACCGACCATGGAAGAGATCAAGAAGGCCATCACCCTGATGAAGAACGGAAAGGCCGCTGGACCAGAGGATATCGCAGCAGAGGCTCTAAAAGCGGACTTGGAAGCATCAGTGGAGATGCTGTACCGACTCTTTGAGAGGATCTGGGAGGAAGATGTTCCGGCAGACTGAAAGGAAGGTTACCTGATCAAGCTTCCCAAGAAAGGTGACCTCAGCAACTGTAACAACTACAGGGACAGTGGCATCACACTTCTATCTGTGCCTGGGAAGGTCTTCAACCGGGTCCTTTTGGAAAGGATGAGGGATACTGTCGACCCACAGTTACGAGACGAGCAGGCAGGCTTCCGACAGAATAGATCCTGCACGGACCAGATAGCAACGCTCCGCATTATCGTGGAGCAGTCCCTGGAATGGAACTCGCCATTGTATATCAACTTCGTCGATTATGAGAAGGCGTTTGACAGCGTGGATCAAAATACCCTCTGGAAGCTCCTTCGACACTACAGCATCCCGACCAAGATGGTCAATCTGATCAGGAACTCCTATGACGGCATGTCCTGCAGAGTTATCCATGGCGGACAGCTCACAGACAACTTCCAGGTGAAAACTGGAGTCCGAAAAGGATGCTTGTTGTCACCTTTCCTCTTCCTCATCGCCACAGATTGGGTTATGAAGATGTCCACCAGGGAAAGTAGGAACGAATATGAAATTCAGTGGAACCAGCTCGAGGACCTGGACTTCGCTGACGACCTTGCTCTTCTTTCCCATAGCCAACAGCAGATGCTAGAGAAGACAAATGCAGTGGCGGCCACATCGTCGGAGGTCGGCCTCAACATCCACAAGGACAAGAGCAAGATCCTGAAGATCAACTCCATCAGTACCGAACCAGTCATCGTGAATGGAAGTCCCTTGGAAGAAGTGCAGTCCTTCACCTACCTGGGTAGCATCATTGATCAGCAGGGCGGCACAGATGCGGAAGGCTAGGATCGGCAAAGCAAGAGCTGTCTTCATTCAGCTCAAGAACATCTGGACCTCCAGAGAGCTGTCTTTGGCCACCAAGATACGGGTATTCAACTCCAATGTGAAGTCAGTCTTACTGTATGGAGCAGAGACATGGAGGACAACCAAGACCATCATAAAAAAAGTCAAGTCCTTCATCAACAGTTGCCTCAGAAGGATTCCCCAGATCCGCTGGCCCGACACCATCAGCAACGCCAACCTTTGGAAAGGACCCGCCAACTCCCTGCTGAAGATGAAATCAGGAAAAGGAGATGGGGCTGGATAAGGCATACCCTACGCAAACCAGCGACGAACGTCACCCGGCAAGCGCTGAAGTGGAACCCCCAGGGAAAGCAAAAGAGAGGACGTCCAAGGAACACCTGGCGACGCGACCTCGAGGCCGACACCACCAAGATGGGCTTACACCTGGAGTCATTTAGAAAGAATGGCATAGGACAGAGGACTCTGGAGAGCTGTTGTTGGCGGCCCATACCCTGGCAGGGTGACGGGCATTAAACTAAAAACTAAAAACACACAATATTATTCTGTATTTTGTAAATTATTTTGAATTATGCCACAGTATGCCTTTGACTGCACTCATTCAGTGTCAGATTTAGTCACAGAGTGTGATATAACGTGCCTGTTTGTTTTTTCCTGAAGAGTAATATGGAGAAGATCTGGACGATATCAATCTAGAAGAAATCATGATTGAATAAAATGACAACATGTATCATCAGTACTCACCAAAATGTAGAAAAACTGACCAGAAGCAGCTGACATTTCCACGATGACAATAACAAAAACCGCGTAAGTGACGTCAACTCAACTTCTTAGCGCGTCATTTATTTGAATGAAACCTCGTAAGTTGAGTTACAAGGTTTTAGAAATTTATTCCAAATGATAAAAACCTCGTAAGTGAGATACGAGATTTTGATACAAATCGTTTGACCTGTTGGGACATACGAGGTTTTGATATTTTGTATTATTGATGCTTTCTAACTGAGCTATGAATTCCGAGCTTGTGATAAAAAAAGCGCAAAAATTCAAGGGACATAACCATGAAAAGATTGCAAAAACTACTTTTTCGGAGTTACGAGGTTTTGAATGGACACCGACGATGTGCAGTTTCCTCTTCTAGTTTCCTTGTCTGTCTGTTTTCTTTCTCTCCCCAACTCCCTCTCTCGCTCACGCTGTCTCCTCTCTCTGTCTCTGCCTCTCCCTCCCTCTCTCCTTCCCTCCCTCCTTTCAATATGTTCTTTCCCCTTACCATATATCACTCCAGCTCACATGATTGTGTTTAGGCCTACTACCATGAAAGGTAATAGCGA
>CM072525.1:28359942-28402442 GCA_036898135.1 Oncomelania hupensis
ACTTTATCTGTCCACGTTTCCATTTAGCCAGTGAGGTGTCTAGCGATAGGCCCTAGTTATAGTTCTACGTAGCAAACCGGAAGACGCCTTACCGTGTAGAACTCTATCTTCAGTTTAGAGGAATCTTAATAATAATAATAATAATAATAATAATAATAATAATAATAATAATAATAATACGATAATAATAATAATAATAATAATAATAATAATAATAATAATAATAATAATAATAATAATAATAATAATAATAATAATAATAATAATTGCTATACACAACTTAAAATGAGACTGCACACAATCACGCTCATATACTGCGCACACAACAAACGGATGAGAGTATAAACCGAGGTATAGCCTGAGCACGCCCGCATTCCATCGCACGGACTTTAAAGATCCTGACGCTTATGTCCTACACGGGTGAGTGCCGACTTCACAAAATACACCCACCACGCACTAGGTCCCTTTTTCCCCGTCCCCAGTCGCCCCAGTATAGTGCTCAGTCGTCCGGGCGTCATAGGCGCCCAAAGGCTGCATTTGGGCGCCTCGGGCCGCTTTAGTTAGATCCTGTATCAGGCAGCGCCTTGAGCAGCTGAAAAAGAGCTTTATAAGACCGATTAATTTTTTTAAATAAATAAAATAAAATAAAACGCACATTCATCTCTCAAACAAGTGGTGTTAAGGCAGGGAGAACGCTGTTGGAAGGCGGAAAAGGAAAATCGATGGTAGGAGCACCTTATGCCAAAATGCAAGAATGGGTGAAGGTCAATATTTATTTGCTTGTTTTGAGAGACGTTAGAGGCGATTTCGTGGAGATAATCACCGCGCAAAGCTGACGTTTGGGATACGAAAAGCGGCCTATCCGGGGTTTGTTACCCGTACCCTTATGTTTAGGATACAGTTTCTGTTGTTCTTTTTTCTTTTTTTCTTTTTTTTAAATGTAAAGTCTGTTCTAGTAAAACATGTATCTATGTTTATATCGTAACCAATGCAACGTTGTTTTCATTTTGACGAGTAACTAGACTATAACTAGGTACTAGGTGTGTGTGTGTGGGGGGGGGAGGTGTGGTGTGTGTGTGTGTGTGGGTGTGTGTGTGTGGCTAGGTAGAAACGTCTTTATTCTGACATACACTTGAACCTCTACGTACTTTCTTTTGACGGATCCCGTTATTTTGACGTCAAAACAGTGTTCCGTTAGGATAGGGCTGTCTTAGGCTTAGGGTTAGGTTAAGGGTTTGGGTTAGGGTTAGGGTTTGAGGTTAGGATTAGGGTTAGAGTTAGGGTTAGGGTTAGCTTCAAAAAGTGGAGAAATTTGTAAAAACGTCAAAGTAACGTCTGTAGAGTTTCATGAAAGCAGTCACAACGCCGTTTCTACACGGTGGTGTGTGTGTGGGTGTGTGTGTGGTGTGTGGGTGTGTGTTAGGGTGTGTGTGTTTGTGTGAGAGAGAGAGGGTGGGGTGGGGTGGGGTGAGTGGAGAGTGTCGTGAAATCAAGTTATATATAAAAGTTAAAAACATGGGGCGTTGTCTTCAAAAGTTTGTGAACGATTTTTGACCTTTTAATCTCGAGTAAGTAATCTGGTGTTGATGATGCATTTACCGGTTTCAATTTGTGTCTAGCCTTACAATGTCACGCGCAAATTCTCCTATTGGGATAATACAGATTTTGTGGCTATGACTTGACTTGACTTCAGTGATAACATGATTTTAGACTTTCACAAATATATACCTACACTTAGTAGATTTGGTATATACACGGCATACTGTGTGCGGCAGTCTTCCATCAAACGACTCCCCCCTCCCCTCTACCCTCCCACTCTCTCTCCTCTCTCTGTCTCTCCACCTTCCTCTCTTCCACCAGCCCCTCTCCAGCCGCCCCCTGTCACTGGCTGACCACAATGGCTGTAATGGAGTGGTCATTGAAGTGCGGTGCACGTGCAGCCAGTGTGTCCATAATACGATGTGTCACTTCCGTCTGTCTCCAGGGGTAAATAGTGGGTCGACCCTTGTCTGCACCCTTGGAACACGGGGCGTAGCAGCGGCACCGGCCACACTGTGTGTTTGTGCGTGCGTGGGTGTGGGTGCGTGTGTGTTTGTGTGTATGTGTGTGGGTGTGTGTGTGAGTGTGTGTGTGCGCGCATGTGGAGGGAGTTGGGGGTGGGGGTGTGGATGGGGTGGGTGATGGGCACTTTTGTCTGCTACAGGCATGTAACAGGGACGTAGTACCCGTACAGGCAACATTGAACTCAGCCGGACCACTATTTGAAAAGAGAAATAGCAATTACTGCAAACAATTTTGCAGCAATGTCTACTCATTGCAACGAGATTAAAAATACTCACGACCGAATTTAGTTTAACGAAAATACATAAAAGAAATTGCCCTGGACCGACAACATTTATCTCTGTCTGTCTGTCTGTCTGTCTGTCTCTCTCCCTCCCTCCCTCCCTCCCTCCCTCCCTCTTCGTCCCCCGTCCTCACAAACACAGACACAAAAAGTGCTCTTTAATTAACTACGTTCTCATCAGTTCGTTATCTGCTCTCCCACAATTTCCGTTCAGGCAAAAGAGGAAATAACGAACTGAATTCAATTATAAAACCCAAATCCTTTGGGTATGTGTTTCTCTCTCTCTCTCTCTCTCTCTCTCTCTCTCTCTCTCTCTCTCTCTCTCTCTCTCTCTCTCTCTCTCTCTCTCTCTCTCTCTGTTTGGATGTGTGTGTGTGAGGCACGGGGTTGCCAATGTTCAATTCTAATTCATTTGAACATCTTAAACAGAACCACAAGAACTGGATTCTTCTTCGTGAGATGAGTTACCATCTTGATGAAAGAAAAAGTGGTGGTGAAGAAAACGGAAACTCCGATGGTACGGCCACGTCACTAGAGCACCAGGCCTTGTAAAAAACCATCCTCCAAGGCACGGTGCAAGGAGGCAGAAGAAGAGGGAGACAGAAAAAGAGGTGGGAGGGCAACATTCAGAGAATGGACCGGTTTGACACTGAACGAAGCCATGAGGGTTGCTGAGAACAGAGAAAGATGTAGTACGCTTTTTCAACGATCATCTGTGGTGCCCCAACGACCTTTGAGTTACAGGATAGGATAGGTTGATAGGAAAGAAAAGTTAATAAAATAACCAAGGAATTAATTACGCCCTATTTTGATTATTTGAAGAAAAAAATACACAAGTCAAGATACGTATTTAACAATACAGTTCTCCCTCCTCTCTCTCTCTCTCTCTCTCTCTCTCTCTCTCTCTCTCTCTCTCTCTCTCTCTCTCTCTCTCTCTCTGGAAGGAAAGAAGGAAGGAATGATTGTACGAATGAAGGGAGGAATGATGAACCACTAATGATGAGAGTTGAAATGTAATTGCATGTCGCAAACACTCCGAAATTGCAGGGGGAAATATAATTGCTGCCGTGATCCGTGGAGCAAGAGTTGGGCACCCTCGCTTTAGCTGACCATAGTTTTTGTTAGCGATAATCCCCATACCACACTCACCCCCTCCCCCCTCTCATCCTTTCCCTCCGCCTTCTTCCCCCTCTTTCTCAGTCTTAACTCAGAAGAACAGAAGAAAACAACAACATACAATTTCCTTTAAAATTAAGTGAGTGCCCTTTTTTTTATTTGTCTTCACAATTTTATGCTAGGAAGCTTAATCATCGAAGAATGCATTAATCCACATTTCTGCTGTTAAACATCTCCGATTTACATGGTTATTGCTTGATCATTGATGATGATGATGATGACGACGACGACGATGATGATGATGATGATGATGATGATGATGATGATGATGATGATGATGATGATGATGATGATTTCAAGGGCAAACATTTCCGCGAACACAATGACATGTCACACAAGACATAAAAGGATAATAGATGCAGGAAGAGTCAATGGAAGCGTAACTGGCAGTACAGTTCTCCTCTCTTAAGGTGACCCCCCACGGGACCAAATTTTTGTTTGATCTTATCCGAGGGGCACCCTAAACAGTCCTCTGATAAGATCAACTACCAGTAAAAAACTTGATCTTATACGAGGTGCTAAATTTTTGTGTCGTGTGACAGTTGTGCGTGTGTGTGTGTGTGTACATGTGTGCACGTTGGTGCGCGCGTATGCATGTATGCATTACTGTATATGCATTTTTTACCCCCATTGGGGTGCCGGGGGTTTCAGTATAAATAGTATCCCCACTTTCTGAAAATTTAGTGCTTTAAATTCCCACTGTCGCTGTCTTTCTCATTTGCTCTTTCTCATTCCTGCTCTTTTCTATCAATCTGCTATACTATCGTCTTCTTCGCTAGACCAGTCTTCTACCCTTTTTCTTGAAAACTCTTCGGGACAAGACTCCTTGTTTGTGTATGAGGTCTGTTGGATCAGCTTGGGAATATTGGACGCTTTCTGCCAGGTTGATTGATTGATTGATTCTTGCTTTAGGTCCAGCGGACTCCTCCGAGCCAAATCAGGACCGGACAACCCCCAATCCGCATAAAAGATCTGCCGAAACAACCCTAGTGGGAAAATTGAATGCCCTCCACCGGCCAGTCACTTTACAATAAAGACATCCCACGCAGGGGACGGCTGAGGCTTTACCCCAACTACTCGAACCCCCGGTTACAAAAACAAAATAGAATACAAACATCATTATAAATCATCAACAAAATACATACATATAAAATGCCTATAGTGCTAAATAATACAATCATAGGAAGTCCTAGTGACCACCCGGCAGAAAGCGTCCAACACTCCCAAGCTGATCCAACAGACCTCATACACAAACAAGGAGTCTTGTCCAGGAAGAGTTTTCAAGAAAAAAGGTAGGTCATTGATCTAGCGAAGAAGAGCAAATGAGGAAGACAGCGACAGTGGAAATTTAAAGCACTAAATTTCCAGAAAGTGGGGATACCATTTATACTGAAACCCCCGGCACTCCAACGGGGGTACTGTTGCCGCAGTGAAGCAGTCATGCCTACAAAGGCAAGACAGGTTTTCAACTGGGGCTTTCACTTTTCCCTTTATAGGTTAGAACAATCTACAGTTTCTGCCAGGTGGTCACTAGGGCTTCCTATGATGTTATTATTTAGCAATGTAGGCATTTTATATGTATGTGTTTTGTTGATAATTTATAATGATGTTTGTATTCTATTTTGTTTTTGTAAACGGGGGTTCGATAAGTTGGAGTGAAACATCAGCCGTCCCCTGCATGGGATGTCTTTATTGTAAAGTGACTGGCTGGTGGAGAGCTTTCAGTTTTACCACTAGGGTTGTTTCAGCAGATCTTTTATGCGGATCGGGGGTTGTCCAGTCCTGATTTGGCTCGGAAGAGTCCGCTGGACCTAAAGCAATAATAATGTAATGTAATGTAATATGTATTTTTGTGCGTGTGTATGATGCATAAGCACACACTCAAACACTCAAACGAATGGATGCAAGCATGCATACACATACACACACTCTCACACACGCACACAAACACATTGGCACGCACGCAAATGAGAATAAAAAATAAAAGTATGCACCAAGACAGTTACTGGGTGTATTTGCAGAAAACCTTACACAAGTTTAACGAATTGTTCACTTTGTCTACGCCACGACACATGCTTTATCGCTAGTGAATGAAGTCAATTCAGGGTAAGGTCCACTGTGACAATACGTCCCGCTAGGAGGGGACACGGCAGATCACAGTTACACCTCTACACCCCCCATGGGTCGCACTCTGTCAAAGTGGTTCCCATGTATATTGCGGCGTGTCGCATAACGTGGATGCTGGCTGGACGTGACAGCTAGGTGTTCTGGGATGGAATTCCATCTCAAAACATGAAGTAACCTCATAAATGACGTCATCTGTGACATCAATTTCTCTTAAGCAGTAGTCTCCTCCATTTGGGAACCAAAACGGGGTTGACGTTATCCGAGGTTTTCCCTTATGCGAGGTGACGCTAAGCGAGGAATTCTAAATGGTACAAAGAAGGTGTTTGGCCCGGACCAACAACCTGATTGATCTTATCCGCGTTGTGACCTTAAACGGTAGTGACGTTAAAAGAGGAGTACTGTAATCAAGCCACACGACCCATCATCTTTTGGTGTGTTAGGAAATACGGTGCTGTGAACCTGGAATCACAGTTACGATTTGCCAAAAGTGTTCAATAAACTACTCGTCTTCTGGTATATAAATAAAAAATTAAAAAAAAAATTGACGTCACGTTTTTTCGAATGTTAACACTGAGTTCCGTCATGCCCAATGTGTGCATAGTATTATCGTAAAACAGGATCAAATTTCCGTCTTGCTGTAGAGGTCGGGTGAAATAATGCGGCGATTATATTATATCTTCTTCTTCTTCTTCTTCTTCTTCTTCTTCTTCTTCTTCTTCTTCTGTTGTTGTTGTTGTTGCTGTTGTTGATGTTGTTGATGTTGTTATTTCTTCTTCTTGTTCTTCTTCTTGTTCTTGCTCTTGTTGTTGTACTTCTTCTCTCATTTTTCTCTTTGTCTTCATTGTCGGTCATGTTCGTCTCCTCGTTTTAATAATAATAATAATAATAATAATAATAATAATAATAATAATAATAATAATAATAATAATAATAATAATAATAATTAGCATTTGTAAGGCGCCTACCCTGCGGATCCCCGATCCATTCTTTGTGGTTAAAATACTGTTCTTTTTTTTTCATCAACATCATCATCATCTTCTTCTTCTTCTTCTTCTTCTTCTTCTTCTTCTTCTTCTTCTTCTTCTTCTTTTCTTCTTCTTCTTCTTCACCCAGGAGTCTGACAGCTGGGTCAGTAACAGTGATAACTCAATCCCGCTCTGTTAAGCGGGGATGAAATAATCGTCCACTGTCAGAAAAAAAATTATAAAAATAAACATAATAATAAGAAGAGTTAAGGCCTAAGCCACAGATGCTCTTAACTTACACTTGTGTTCAAACACGCACCCGCACGTCTTAGTTAATGAACACCTCCACACCCACACAAACTCGTACATACTCGTACACGCACTCGCACAAACACACACAAACACACACACACCCACACCCACCCACACCCACCCACCCACCCACACACACACACACACGCACTCTATTTCTATGAATCTATTTGTTCCTGGTACAGATAAAATGTCATTTTAAAAGGGAGGAAAGCGCAGTAGAGTTTTAAAGAAATCTACCCGTATGTCAACAGGACATTAGTAACTATGTGCACTCAACCAAACGTACTCAGTCAAAAGACAGCACATTGTTATCATTGATAGTACAGTTTGTACGGTTTATTGACGAGCCTTTCAACGTTGAGTACAGCTAATAACACGAAGCTCTAAAGGCGCAGACAGACGTGCAACGTAATTAAAACAGGAATCACAAAAGCCAAAACACGCCTGTTTTGCTGCGTGACTCGTGTGCCCACTAATGGTCAAGTGACAGCAAATGTCAATCATTCCTTTTACAGGTCCATTACTGTTTCCTTCCAGAAATTATGGAGTGAATAATTTAATAGTGGTTATGTTATTGTAGCGAGTAGTTTTAAAGCAACGCTGTCGGCAGGATTTGTTTTTATGTGTCGTGACAACATCTGGGGGCTGTATTATTTTGTTATGAAGCGCAGCAATGGAACAAACTTCCCTCTGAACCCCTCTGCGGCCAAACCTTGGCTGCCTTTCAGGTTTGGGGTTGACATCAACTTATAATAGCAGCTCATCTCCACCCCTACCCCCACCCCCACCCCCAAACCCCCTTCCACTCTTCTTCCCACACTAGTCCTCCTTAGTTCCAATACCTTTTTCTCTGGTATGAAATTCCGTGCTCTCTCTCTCTCTCTCTCTCTCTCTCTCTCTCTCTCTCTCTCTCTCTCTCTCTCTCTCTCTCTCTCTCTCTCTCTCTCTCTCTCTCTCTCTCTCTCTCTCTCTCTCTCCAAACACCACTACCAACCGCCCCACTTGGTTGACGATTGGAAATCCAAACGAGCAGCACATTCCTCAATGGGTGGTAAGTTTTACATGACTGCCTACATCAAAACTAAAGAAGAAGAAGAAGAAGAAGAAGAAGAAGAAGAAGAAGAAGAAGAAGAAGAAGAAGAAGAAGAAGAAGAAGAAGAAGAAGAAGAAGAAGAAGAAGGAGATGAAGAAGGAGAAGATGAAGATGAAGGAGAAGAAGAAGGAGAAGAAGAAGGAGAAGAAGAAGAAGAAGAAGAAGAAGAAGAAGAAGATGATGATGATGATGATGATGATGATGATGATGATGATGATGATGATGATGATGATGATGATGATGATGATGATGATGATGATGATGAAGAAGAAGAAGAAGAAGAAGAAGAAGAAGAAGAAGAAGAAGAAGAAGAAGAAGAAGAAGGAGAAGAAGAAGAAGAAGAAGAAGAAGAAGAAGAAGAAGAAGAAGAAGAAGAAGAAGAAGAAGAAGAAGAAGAAGAAGAAGAAGAAGAAGAAGATGAAGAAGGAGAAGAAGAAGAACTAAATAAAGATAGAAGATGAAGACGAAGACAAGGGAAGAAAGAAAGAAAGAATAGAAAGAAAGAAAGAAAGAAAGAAAGAAGAAGAAGAAGAAGAAGAAGAAGAAGAAGAAGAAGAAGATGATGATGATGATGATGATGATGATGATGATGATGATGATGATGATGATGATGATGATGATGATGATGATGATGATGATGATGATGATGAAAAACAAGAAGGAGAAGAATGAGAAGAAGAAGAAGAAGAAGAAGAAGGAGAAGGAGAAGAAGAGGGAGAAGGACAGAAGATGAAGAAGAAGGAGAAGAAGAAGAAGAATAAGAAGAAGAAGAAGAAGAAGAAGAAGAAGAAGAAGAAGAAGAAGAAGAAGAAGAAGAAGAAGAGAAGAAGGACAGAAGAAGAACATTAGACAATGATGGAGCCTAGATGGAGAAAAGATGAACTAATAGCTCAGTGTTCCCAATAAGGATTTCTCGTCAAAGGAAACACAATCATCCACAGTTCCGAACCTCTGGAACCTTTTCTAGTGGAGCCGGAGCTCGTTGCACAAATCGACCTCTGAACTGCTGATTTTTGGTTTGTTCACAATGAATCTAGCACTGGAAAAACTAAAACTGTTCACAAGGAATGGGATCTGCTATTTTAATTCTGGATGTGTGAAACAGAATATCATCTGTAGTTGTTTTTTTTCTCTATCTTTCTCGCTCTCCCGCTTATAGATAAAATGTCCACTATTATTGTTAAAATCACATTCCTCAGAACCACTTCACGCCCACAACGCAGTCTACTAGTCCTTCCAGTCAATTTTTTTTCCCGGAATAATAAACACCGAATTACGTTTTAAGTGACAACATGAATTCAAGTGGGTTTGAGAGGGAATTTAGGTAGTACAGTAAAATTAGCAAAGTAGCCATACCAATTCTATAATGTAATATAATATTCCCATAGATCAGTCCCGCTGTCGCTGACGATGCTTTCAGAAAAGAAACAACTGTTTAATTCAAGAGGGGAGGCGGGAAAGGGGGGTAACCACACTAAAAACGAGCGAATTCCTGTTAAAATCGGATGAGAATATAACCCGAGGTCCAGTCTGTGCACTGAATGCATTCCATCCCACGGACTTCAAAGATCCTTACGCTCATATCCTAGGCAGGTGAGTGTCAGCTACACAAATACAACCACAATGCAATAGGTTCTCTTCTTCCCCATACTCGCTCGTCCAGAGGGGGGTGCCCAGTTGTATAGGCGTTGGGCGATGCTGAAGGCAGCAAGTTGGCACCTCGGAAAGCTGGAGTTAGATTCTGTATGGGCCAGCCAGCAAGTTGAGCAGCTCTTTGACGTGGAAAGTTCTGGAAACTGCAGTAACACGCATTCAAAGCAAACTGCGTGCTTTCTTTGATTTTATGTATGGAGTCTGAATGTTTAGTTTGTGTGAGAAAGTGTCTATAAGCTTCCTGTAAAAACAAAACAAAAAAAACGTCTCTTCAAGGCACGCTTGAGACATCCCTGACCTGCCCCGTCCGCCAACATCCCCGTTAGAGAGATTATATCGATTCGTCGTCTAAAGAAACTGTGATCCTTTCATTTTCGATCTACGGCCTATACAGATAACCCACTCCATAGTTACCTAATCGATTTATTTATTCCAAATGCAGTCTCTGGTTCTAAAATTAAAAACAAAAACAAAATACAAAATACAAACAATACCAAAATAAAAACCAGCATTTGATGATGGTCCGGCCCAAAAACAGTTTAAAGCTATGATGGATAACGAGCGCTTGCTCAAAAATCGGTCAATCATTCACTGCTGGATACAGTTGGGATTTTCTAGGAATCTCCTTCTTCATCCTCGTCATTATGATCATGATGACGTCATCATCATCATCAGCATCATCAATCATCATCGCCATCATCTCATCTTCTTCTGGTACTTCTACTTCTTCCTCCTCCTTATTCTTCTTCTATTTGGTCCTCTACTTTCTTCTTCTTGTTGTTCTTCTTGATCCTCTTACACTTCTTATTCCTCCTCCTCTTCTTTTTCTTTTCCCTCCTACTTTTCATCCTCCTCCTCATCATCATCATCAGCAGCATCCTTCTTCTTCTCTTCCCTTATTCTTCCTCCTCCTCTTCCCCCTCCTCCTCCTCATCAGCATCACAATCCTACTCCTCCTCTTCTCTTTATTGTTATTCTTCCTCCCTCTACCCTCCCCCACCCCCTCTCACACACCCTCCTTAATCCTCCTTAATTTTTCTTCTTCAAAACCACGTTTAAGGCTGGTACGTGCTTTGGGTGTGTATGTTTGTGTATGTGTGTGTGGTGTGTATGATATACGTGCGTGCTCCCGTATGCATGCGTGTGTGTTGGTGTGTATGTGTGTGTCTGAGCTGACAGGCTGACTGGCTGTCTCTCTGTCTGTCAGTCTGTGTTAATAGGCACTTGAACGACGCGTGTCCTCTCACAAGACATTGATTGATCATACTTACACAGGGCTACTTCAGCAGCACCTGCAGAGAGTTCTTGAAAAGTAATATTGTACTGGGTGACACAATACGAGTGAGAGAGAGAGGGGGGGGGGAAGATGGAGGGAGGAACAGAGAGAGAAATGAAGATAGAGAGAAATTGGAGATAGTTGGAGAAAGAGAAAATGAAGAAAGAGAGAGAGAGAGAGAGAGAGAGAGAGAGAGAGAGAGAGAGAGAGAGAGAGAGAGAGAGAGAGAGAGAAATGAAGTGAGGGAGAGTGAGCAAGAAAGAGAAAGGCAGAGAGAGGGAGAGAGAGAGAGAGAGAGAGAGAGAGAGAGAGAGAGAGAGAGAGAGAGAGAAAGGGGAGATAGTTGGAGAGAGAGACACACAGAGAGAAATGAAGAGAGAGAGAGCAGAGATAGTTGGGGGGAGAGAGATAGAGAACGGAAGAGAAGGAGAGAGCTAAATGAAGAGAGAGCGAGTAAGAGAGAGAAGAGGGAGATAGTTGGAGAGAGAGAAATATTGAAGAGAGAAAGAGAGAGACAGACAGAGACAGAGATAGACAGACAGATATAGAGACAGACAGAGACAGAGAGATATAGAGGCAGACAGAGACAAAGAGAGAACGGAGCGAGAACGAGAAATGTAGGGAGTGACCAAAAAAAAAAAAACAGAAAGAGAAAAAGAAATGTAGAAGAAGAGAGAAAATGAGAGATAGGGGGAGGAAAGAGACAGAGAGAGAGAGAGACAGAGAGAGAGACAGAGAGAGAGAAAGAGAGACAGAGCGAGGCAGAGATAGATTATATACATAAATAACATCATAGTGAGGCAAAGTACAACTGTAGACACACGTGGGTGTCGTACAAGGAGGTACACCTGTGTTGTAAAAACATCTTGGCAGAACTAATCACAGTAAACAACCCTACGGTTCTCGCTTACAGCAACAATGTCAGTAACTCGCGAAGGAATGACACAATTACGTAAGAAGAAAGATGACGGCGATGATGATTAAGATGAGGAGGAGGTGGATGATGATGAGGATGATGAGGAGGATGAGGATGAGGAGGGGGATCAAGAGGAGGAGAAGAAGGATTGAAGAAGCTGTGCTAGTGATGGAGGTGATATAAGATGACGACGGTAGAGACGATGCTGATAGTGGTTATATGATGGAGATAGTGGTATTTGATGATGATGATGATGACTCCGACGGCGACGAGATGACGACGGCGATGATGATGATGATGATGATGATGATGATGATGATGATGATGACAACGACGATGACGATGGTGCTGTTGGTGTCGGAGGTTGGGGTTGTGATGATGACGAATGAGTGTAAGTGATACAACAACAGTCATAGACTGACAAGGGGATGTCAGGTAGGTTGCGGTGGACATAGACAATGAGGCAACACAGTAGATAAGAAGAGTGGCTATGAGTAGACGGAAGCAGATGGAGGAGGAGGAGGAGGAGGAGGAGGAGGAAGAAGAAGAAGAAGAAGAAGAAGAAGAAGAAGAAGAAGAAGAAGAAGAAGAAGAAGAAGAAGAAGAAGAAGAAGAAGAAGAAGGAAGAAGAAGAAGAAGAAGAAGAAGAAGAAACGGAGTAGGAATAAGAAGAGAAGAAGAAGAAGAACCGGAGTAGGAATAAGAAGAGAAGAAGAAGAAGAAGACCATTACCACCACTTCCACCACCACCACCACCACCACCAACAACAACAACAACAACAACAACAACAATAACAACAACAAGAAGTCGAGAAGGAGAAGGAGCAGGGAAAGAGAATAAAAGACAACGCGTCGGTTAAAGGGGATGGGGATGATCATTCCGATAACGATAAGAATGACGATGCGTACATTGATAATGATGAAGAAGGTGATGATGACGATGTAGGTGATGACGTAGGTGATAATGTAGATGATAGGCTTACTGATGACGACGAGGATATAATTATTAAACATAGAGTGTCCACAGAATGTTAGCGTGTATTGAGTTGTAGTTAGAAAAGTACCTCTGGTGGTGGTAGTAGTAATAGTAGTAGTAGTAGTAGTAGTAGTAGTAGTAGTAGTAGTAGTAGTAGTAGTAGTAGTAGTAGTAGTGGGTGAGTAGTAGTAGTAGTAGTTGTATCAATGCAAAACAGAATGCGTTGAATGAAGATTGCAACACACGTAACCACACCACTATTTTGCTAGTGCTTCAGTAATCCACAATTACTAGCATAACTTGGCAGCTTAACAAGAACACACGTTAGTTGTCTCATCTTATAGAGAAATAGACCTGCCTACTCTTCCTTCTCCTTCTCTCTTCTTCTTCCACCTTTTCTTCCTCAGTTTCGTCAACTACTGGGCAATAAAGAACAAGACAAGCCGAAGTCCACACTTCTAACTATAGAAAGTCCATTTTTTACCATTTTTGGGGGATTGCGGAAGATACAAAAGCAATCATAATTCTTTTTTCTTTTTTTAAAACATAAGTAACAATAACACTAACATTAGAAACATACTCTCACCTACTGCTAGTCTGCATTTAACAGTCAACGGAAAGATCGGCGACATTTTTTTTTAAAAGGTAGGGGACCAAAATTTTTTTTTTAAAAAGATTTGATGGAACGACATGTCCAGCTAGAGATTGAAAGTAAAATGAAGGGTCAATAAGAAAATAAGGACATCCGCATGTCTGTCTGACATCTTGAAGAAGACACTGATTGTTCTCAACCTTTCTTTTTCATCGCCATTCCGTCATCATAGGCAAGGGAAGCAATACAGAGCTTCAAGGCCAAAACAAGTTGTGCCCCTTTACCTTTTATTAAAAAAAAAAAAAAAAAAAAAAAGGAACACATCATTGATTTCTAGTCTTACGTTTATACAGACGTGCCTGTTGCGATGAAACACAATAATTGTTTAAACAGATTTCTCACGCCAAGATAACTGTACCGTACAGGAATTATTTTTAGTGTTATTACTTTGGGCTCCAGATCATTTCTAAATTCACCATGAATCCTTCCTTCCTTCTGCCATCTACCCGCTTAGATAAAAGTGCGTTGAGGATGAAGTAATAAGTGTACTGTTATTGCTCCTTCATAGCAAATTGCCTCCCGGAGCGTTGTCTTGGTGGTGGTGGTGTGATGATGATGATGATAATGATGATGATGATGATGATAAGCACTTCAACAACGCGGTCTTTCACCGATCTGGGCATGAGATATTCGTTTACATAATCCTGTCCTATCCAGTAACTCGAGAGTCGTTGGGGCATCACAGATGATCGTTTATCCAGCGTATTCCATCTTTCTCATGGCATCGCTCAATGTCAAGCCAGTCCTTTTTCGAGTGTTGTCCTCACACCTCTTTTTCCGTCTCCCTCTTCTTCTGTCTCCTGGCACTGTGCATTGCAGGATAGTCTTTGCAAGGCCTGATAATCTGGTGACGTGGCCATACCATCGGAGTTCCCGTTTCCTCACCACTGTGAGCATGTCATCGATGCATCGTGTTGTATGGTCTGTGTGATGGTCTGTCGGACTTCGTCGCTGGTGATGTGCTGGGTATAGGCAATGCCCAGAAGTCTTCTGTAGATAGCACCTCATCTCAATGCTTTGAATTCTTCGTTTTAGATCTGCTGCGAGGGTCCATGTTTTCCAAGCATATAGGAAGATGGATATGACAATGGAGCGCAGCAGCCTTACATTAGAATGTAGACTGATGATCCCGTCTTTCCAAATGGGCTTCAACCTTGTCAGGGCAGCAGTTATTTGTGCGAGAGGACTTCCTATCGGGACCCATTGTCTGATGCAATGACTCCTAAATATTTGAAGCTATGCACTGTGTTGAGGGTTTGGCCTTGGACTTTTATGTCCGTGTTGATGTCATTGGTGTGGTTGGTCATCATTTTGGTCTTCTTTGCACTTATTTCCATTCCATAGGCTCTGGAGGTTTGATTGATTGATTGATTTATTATTGCTTTAGGTCCAGCGGACTCTTCCGAGCCAAATCAGGACCGGACAACCCCCGATCCGCATAAAAGATCTGTTGAAACAACCCCAGTGGGAAAATTGAATGCCCTCCACCGGCCAGTCACTTTACAATAAAGACATCCCACGCGAGGGACGGCTGAGGGTTGACCTCAACTACGCGAACTCCCCGATTACAAAAACAAAATAGAATACAAACATCATTATAAATCATCAACAAAAAACATACATATAAAATGCCTATATTGCTAAATAGTACATTCATAGGAAGCCCTAGTGACCACCCGGCAGAAAGCGTCCAACACTCCCAAGCTGATCCAACAGACCCCATACACAAACAAGGAGTCTTGTCCAGGAAGAGTTTTCAAGAAAAAAGGTAGGTCATTGATCTAGCGAAGAAGAAGATATTATAGCAGAGTGGTAGGACAGATCGGGAATGGGAAAGAGCAAATGAGGAAGACAGCGACAGTGGGAACTGGAGTGGTGTCAAGCCTCTGTACGAGATGTTCAAGTTCTTGCTTCTCCACCCAGCCAATTCATCAATGTCATCCGCAAAACGGAGGTTGCAGATTGCTCTAACCCCTATGTTGACTGTGCCTTCGTGATCTGCAAGGGCATCTGACATGCTCTAGGAAGATGTTAAAGAGTTTTGGAGAGAATGGGCATCATTGAAGCACACTGATTGTTGTTCTGAACCAGGCTTTTTATGACTTCAATGATTTTAGGGCTGATGTTGTACACTCTCATGGTTGCCCACAGAGCTGCATGCCAGACTCAAACGCTTTCTTGAAGTCTACAAACACATGATATAGAGGTAGTTGGTACTGTAGGTATTTCTTACAGTTTATTCTGAGGTTGAAAATCTGTTAAGTGGTACTTCGCCCTGCCCTCAATCCTGCTTGTTCTTCAGTTATGATTTGTTCAGCTTGAGGTTACAACCTGTTGAGCTTGCTGAGATAGCTGATGAGGCTGATGGTGCAGTGATTTTGACACTCCGAAAGATTACCGTTTTTTGGAAGAGTGATGACAAGCGACTGGGTCCATGGTGTAGGCCACTCCCCACTGTGGCAGATCTTGTTACAAATAATGGTGAGGGCGTCAATCATCGATTCTCCTCCTGCTTGAGGCAATTCCGCAGACCTACAACGAAGAGTACAAAGCATGTAGATTAGTTGCTACAGAAGACTTCTGGGCATTTCATATACCCAGCACATCACCAACGATGAAGCCCGACAGACTTATCACACAAGCCATTGGACAACACGATGACATGCTCACAGTGGTGAACAAATGAAACTCCGATGGTATGGCCACATCACCAGAGCATCAGGCCTTGCAAAGACCATCCTGCCAGGCACGGTGAAAGGAGGCAGAAGAAGAGGGAGACAGAAAAAGAGTTGAAAGGATAACATTCGAGAATAGACTGGCTTGACATTGACCGAAGCCATGAGAATTGCCGAGGACAGAGAAAGTTGGAGTATGCTGGTTAAACGATCATCTGTAGTGCCCCTACGACCTTCGAGTTACGTGATAGGATAGGATAGGATTGTGAGTCAAAAGGCGCTTTACTAATGGTAAGATTTAATAGATTGCGTGCAGGTTTGACAAAAACGTCCTCTATCCTATTCTATAGGATATGGGATAGGATCAGTGGCGTAGCTAGGGGAGGGGGGGTGTCCTAATTCGAAAGTCCCCCCCCCCCCCCCCCCGGGCCTCCACTTGAAGGGGCCCCCAAAGGAGTGTGCGAAACAATGTTTTACATTAAATATTAAATATTACGACACCGCCATGTAATCTTGCTATTCAAGTTGTTATATAAGTTAGTGAATTTAGACTTATATATTTACTAAGTACATTATCTCATGTCATGATGTCGAATGTCAAAATGCAGGAACCCTCAAAGAGGCCAAGCCCCCGAGGCGCCCAGATGCCTAGCTACGCCACTGGATAGGATAGGAGAGATCTTAGTCTTCGGTTTTGAAAGTCTTTGTGTACACTACTCAAAAAATAAATATGTGAATTATAAAGTGTCAAGATTTAATAAATTACAGTTTTAACCTTTTGACATAATTGTGGTTTCCGTATAGATGCTAAAATATGGTCTTCATTTATTGAAAGATTTTGTGCGATTAAAAAAAAGATCCACAATTAAGGCGCTTTACAAGTGTGAAGATTTAATATTAGATTCAGCAAATATTGTTTCTGTAAACTGTAAAACTTCATTTGTTGTTGAATGACTTAAAACTTTGAAAAAATAAAGGAGTCTACATCTCATTCTTTTTATTTTCAAAGAGCTTACGCGTGTCAAGACGTCATGGGATTTACAAAATAACATGTTCAAAGAATTGTTCGGTAACGTTAGAGATTTGACCTTCGTTAACTGCAAGGCCTTGTGCGTAAAATGCTAAAGAGATTGTTAAATAATTAGTTTACTGAAACTTTGAACTAAAGGAATCCGCATCTCGGATTTGTTTGATCTACACTGCGTACCTTCTTTTTTAGTCTCTATTTAATGTCTGGAAATACTTTAAAATAGTCGGGAATCAGAATGAGCCAATTGTCGGTCTGTCGGTTCGGTACACGTTACATTTCAAGAACCTCTGAATGGATTTTGACCAAACTTCATACAAACATTATGTGGTTGGTGGCTTCCCTTCGGTGCCATCATACCGCAAAGACCAAGGTTGATGGGATCAATTTTGTTTTGCTAAACATATTTTATTCTAGATCTAAAAAAAATGGCTGATGCGATTTTGGTGATTTTGGTATGCAGTGGGTAACTGGATAGAAGATCAATGCCAGGAAATAGAGAACAGCCTGAACAAGAACAACAGCAAGAAGGCCTACCAGATTGTGAAGCGGCTGACAAGTGTTACACAGCCCAAGGTCTCCACGATCCAAAGCAAGTCTGGCATATGCCTTGCAGAATAACAGGAAGTCTTGGAAAGATGGACAGAGTACTGCTCTGACCTTTACAACCACGCACCAAATGGAGACCCATGAGTTCTATCATGTCCTCAGAACAAAGAAGAAGAAATCCTCCCAATTCTCCGAGAAGACGTTGAGGCAGCAGTGCAATCGCTGAAGAAGGGGAAGTCAGCGAAAGTGGACAGCATACCCGCGGAACTGCTTCAAGCAGCAGGAGAAGCGATTATTGACGCACTCACCATTACCTGTAACAAGATCTGGCAGAGTGGGGAATGGCCTTCACCGTGGACCCAGTCGCTTGTCATTACTCTTCCCCAAAAATGTAACTTTCAGGAATGTGAAAATTACCGCTCCATCAGCCTCATCTGCCATCCCATCAAGGTCCTCCTGAAAATAATACTCAGCAGGTTGAAACTCCAAGCTGAACAAATCTTAGCTGAAGAACAAGCAGGATTCAGGGCAGGGCGAAGTACCACAGAACAGATTTTCAACCTCATAATAATCTGCGAGAAATACCTACAGCACCAACAACATCTATATTTAAAAAGCGTTTGACCGAGTCTGGCATGCAGTGGTGGAAAAACGGAAACTCCGATGGTATGGCCACGTCACCAGATCATCAGGCCTTGCAAAGAGATAGAAGAAGAGGTTGACCGAAATAGAGGTGGGAGGACAACATTCGAGAATGGACTGGTTCGACATTGAGCGAAACCTTCAGGGTTGCTGAGGACAGGGAAAGATGGGGTACCCAGGTTAAACGATCATATGTGGTGCCCCTACCACCTCTGAGTTACGGGATAGGATAGGGAAAATGCAGTGTTACGAGTGGGCAATCATTCAGGGGTAGTTCGGTTTTCTGTCCGCTGGGCTGTGAGATCCCACCGTTGCTTCGAATTTTTTTTTTGGGGGGGAGGGGGGTTGGGAAGGGGGGGGGTGTACAAAGCACATGTTTTTGTCTTATTTAAAAAAACAAAAGAAAACAACAACCAAACCCATTTTGAGGGTTCTTGCTATGGACAAACGCTAGCTACTGTTAAGCGTTTTATGGCGTTCATATTTGCGCTTTCTCAAAAGTTGAGGTCGTGGTGGTTCATCATTTTTTTTAAATGCTTTTATTTTGCTTCTTCAAAATAAGACCACGATCATCATCATCATCATCATCATCATCATCATCATCATCATCATCATCATCATCATCATCATCATCATCATCATCTTCTTCTTCTTCTTCTTCTTCTTCTTCTTCTTCTTCTTCTTCTTCTTCTTCTACGGTAGATCCAGAACTGTTGTAAGATCGTTGGAAGAGCAACTGCAATGAGCACGCTGACTTGTTGCTTCTGTCGAATATTAATAGCATGTGAAGAGCAGCTCTGGCTGTGAAGTGCACATGACATTGAACATAAATTAAGAATGCACAACAAATTAAAGCCACGGTAAACAAGGTGCAAATGGGGAAGTATTGGCATATTGGCTTCTTCTTTTTCTTCTTTCTTTCTTTCTTTCTTTCTTTCTTTCTTTCTTTCTTTCTTTCTTTCTTTCTTTCATTCTTTCTTTTCTTTCTTTCTTTCTTTCTTTTTTCTTTCTTTTTTTCTTTCTTTCATTCTTTCTTTCTTTCTTTTTTTCTTTCTTTCTTTCTTCTTCTTCTTCTTCTTCTTCTTCTTTTTCTTCTTCTTCTTCTTCTTCTTCTTCTTCTTCTTCTTCTTCTTCTTCTTCTTCTTCTTCTTCGTCTTCTTCTTCTTCTTTTCTTCTTCTTCTTCTTCTTCTTCTGCTGCTGCTGTTTCTTTTTCTTCTTTCTTGCTTTCTTTCTTTCTTTTTTCTTTCTGTCTTTCTTCTTCTTTTTCTTCTTCTTTCTTTCTTTCTTTTATTCATTCTTTCTTTCTTTCTTTAATTATTTTTAACATTACAAGTACTGCAATGACGTGGAGGTGCCTGCACAACAACAACAGACATAAATAAAACGCACGAATATGACCATGGTAAAAAATGCGCTTCGGAGCACCAAACCAAAACAAGACAAATAATGATAATAATATAACGACGATATAATGAGTTTTGTATAAATCTATTTCTACTTGTTTTTGTTCTTCGTCACTGTCGTCTCTGTCGTCGTCGTCGTCATCATCATCATCATCATCATCATCATCATCATCATCATCATCATCATCGTCGTCGTCGTCGTCGTCATCACTTCAGTCTAAAGCCCCACAACTCTTCCCCGGCTTAATCCACGGCAATACATTGGGGCTTGGTGGCCCCCTTTCGCTGCTTTCGTGTTGTGTCCGCCTGAGCTTGTATTGTAAAAGAGACAAGTCACAAATCACTGCTTCAATGTAGCATACGATCATTGGGACACCCGAAGACGACGTTTAGATTCGAATTTGGCAAGTATTAGACACAGCATTGTTGACACTTATAAGCTGTAACAGTCATGTCTTTCCCCCTGTGGGGGTGCTGGGGGTTTCTGTATGTAAATAGTATCCCCACTTTCGGGAAATTTAGTGCTTTAAATTCCCACTGTCGCTGCCTTTCTCCTTTGTTCTTTCTCATTCCTACTCTGTTCTATCAATCTACTACACTATCTTCTTCTTCGCTAGACCAGTCACCTACCATTTTTCTTGGAAACCTTTCCGGGACAAATCTTCTCATTTGTGTGCGCGGTCTGTTGTATATGCTTGGGGATATTGGATGCTTTCTGCCTAATGGTCACTAGGGCTTTTATTATTATTATTTACCAATATAGGCATTTTATATGTATGTGTTTTGTTGATATTTTATAATGATGTTTGTATTCCATTTTGTTTTTGTAAACGGGAGTTCGATAAATTAGAATATAGGCTAATGCCTTTATTGTACAGTGACCGGCTGGAAGAGTGTCTTCAGTGTTACCACTGGGGTTGTTTCGGTAGATCTTTTATGCGGGCGAGTCCTCTTTCAGCAAATTGGGACACAGTCGCATGTCATCACTCTTCCCCAGTAAAGGTAACCTTCATAAATGTCAAAACCACCGCACCATTAGCTTCATCAGCCGTCCCAGCAAGGTCCTCCTGAAAATAATACGCAACATGTTGAAACCCAAGCTGAACAAACCATAGCTGAAGAACAAGCAGGATTCAGGGCAGGGCGAAGTACCACTGAGCAGATTTTCAACCACAGAATAATCTGTTAGACATTTCTACAGCACCAACAACATCTGTATCACGTGTTTGTATAATTCAAGAAAGCTTTTTGACCAGGGCTGGCATGCAGCTCTAGAGGCATCCATGAGAGCGTACAACATCAGCCCCAACATTATTAAAGTAATCAAAAGCCAGTATGACAAGGCCTCCACAACAGCGCCATCGCGAACTGGTTCAGAACAACCATCGGCGTGCGTCAATGATGCATACTCTCTCCAACACTCTACAACATCTTTCTAGAGCGCATCATGTCAGATGCCCTTGCAGATCATGAAAGTGCAGTCAGCATAGGGAGTAGAGCAATCTCCAACCTCCGTTTTGAGGATGACATTGATGGATTTGCTGGAGAGGAACAAGAACTTGAACAGCTGATACAGAGGCTTGGCACCATCTCCATAGCCTATGGAATGGAAATAAGCGCAGAGAAGACCAAAATGATGACCAAAAACACCACTTGCATCAACACGAACATCAAAGTCGAAGACTAATCTCTAAACACGGTGCACAGCTTCAAATATTTAGGAGCCATTTGTATCAGACAATGGGTCCCGACAGGAAGTCCTCTCCAAGATAGCACATGCAACTGCTGCCCTGATAAGATTGAAGCCCATTTGGAAAGACAGGACCATCAACCTACATTCCAAAGTAAGGTTGCTGCGCTCCCTTGTCATCTCCATTTTCCTATAGGCTTGCGAAACATGGACCCTAATAGCAGACCTACAACGAAAAATACAATGCATGGAGATGAGGTGCTACAGAAGACTTCTGGGCATTTCCTATACCCAGGCAATCACCAATAACGAATACCGAAAGACTATCACACCATCCAGTGGACAGCACGATGACTTGCTCACAGTGGTGAAGAAACAAAAACTCCGATGGTATGGCCACATCATCAGAGCATTAGGCCTTGCAAAGACCATCCTGCAAGGCACAGTGCAAGGAGGCAGGAGAAGAGGGAGACAACATTCGAGAATGGACTGGCTTGACACTGAGTGAAGCCTTGAGGGCTGTTGAGGACATAGGAAGATGGAGTACGCTGTTTAAACGATCATATGTGGTGCACCAATGACTTTCGAGTTACGGAATAGGATAGGATAAGATCCATTGTCGAAGGACAGTTAAGTGTTCTGTATTCTGTATTCTGTTACAGATGAGAGATGGGATGGAGAAGGTTTGGCAGCGTTTTGGGCTAGGCTTGATTTGACTGTTAACTGAACAATAAAATTACAAATAAAAAACCTTCCTGTAAAACAGGGAATTGCGGTGTCAAGTTATATTGACTTCTTAAAGCGTTCAGGCAGGAAAAAATGTGATTCGCAATCAAACACCACTCTCTTTCCCCTACCCCTTAATCCCCTTCCCCTCCCCCTCTCTCTCTCTCGGTCACACACACACACACATACAGTCCATACGCGTCTGTCTGTCTGCCCATTTCTCTCCGTTTCACTGTTTCTGTTTGTCTCGCTATCTCTCTGGCTCTTCCTGGCTCACTGTTTCTTTCTCTGTCTCTCTCTTTCTCCTCCTCCTCCTATTTTTCTTCTTCTGCTTTATTACTTATCTTTTCTTTCACTCTCTTCTTCATCCCTCCTCTCTGTCATTCCTCCTTCTCCCTAAACCCTTTTTATTCTTTTTTTTGACTCTCCCTGAATCTTGTGTGTAACAACAGTTCATCTTGAAGGCAGTCAGGCACACGATTTATTTACAGAGCAGGAAACATTGTGATAGCCGTAAAGATAAGACCAGTCCTATCTTACAACATGTCTTCCCCAATTATCTCATTACCACTCTTTACGAACAGAGCCCTTGGCTGCATAGTGCGTAGCTGAGACTTGAGTTTTCCCCCCTCTTCACTAGTTAGGCTGTGAATTGGACAAGTCTCAGACACGCTGGGTGAGCTTGACTGCACGAGCTGACTGAGTTTATGCTAACAAACGGCAAAAGGGTTGACGGGTAATTTATGCTAACAAACCGCAAAAGGGTTGAAGGGTTCCTCGTAACCTTTCGATCGCAGGAGACAGAGGTGCTGGGGATCTCTCTTTTCTCAGGGCCAGGACGGTGCTGGTAATCCACTCTTCCCCAACCCCACCCCTCCGTCGCCCACTCCTCTCTCCTCCTTCTGTCTGATAACTCTCTTGGTAACTTGTCGGTAGTAGAAGCCCCCTCCTCCCTCCACTCCCTACCTCCTACCTTCCACAAAGCCCCAACCACCGAAACCCTTTGCTGAGGGTCAGGGCAGTACATCACATCAATACACATCTCTTTTTCTCCCGCTGCTAATATAAGAGCTGCATCTGATATATATTTTGTAAGTTTGATGTATTTTTTTTACGTACGCCACTTCAATGCATAATCTAAGCATAATTATTATCTGGGAAAAGGTACACATTATTAAAGCAAGTCAAGTGCAGAACGATGATTTAATCAACAACAAAAAAAAGATGAAACGGTGAGGTTGAAGTTGTGTGGTAAAACTGCAAGATATAAAGAAGAAGAAGAAGAAGAAGAAGAAGAAGAAGAAGAAGAAGAAGAAGAAGAAGAAGAAGAAGACGTACTTAAGTAAGTCTAGTGAAGATGAGATCATCAAAAAGACAAAACGGCAAATTTGATGTCATGTTGTGAAACTTCAAGAAGAAGAAGTAGAAGAAAAGTAGAAGAAGAAGAAGAAGAAGAAGAAGAAGAAGAAGAAGAAGAAGAAGATGATGATGATGATGATGATGATGATGATGATGATGATGATGATGATGATGATGATGATGATGAAAAGAATGATGAGGATAATGAGGAGGAGGATAATGATTACAAGACGACGACGACGACGACGAAGAAGAAGAAGAAGAAAAAGAAAAAGAAAAAGAAGAAGAAGAAGAAGAAGAAGAAGAAGAAGAAGAAGAAGAAGAAGAAGACTTCTAGCTTTTCGTTTGTTGACCTTTTCGCCCTGTCGGGATCTTATAATTCTTGATATAAATATTTCCACGCTTGCAGATTTCGGGACAGAGACCTCAACGATATTATTTCGCGCCAGACCTTTTGCCATGCATGATGACGCTCAAAGATAGCCAGCGGCAAGTGTCGTACTTACAGGGTTCAGGAGGGGCAAAGCGGGCGTGTGTGCGTCGTTGGTGGACGGGTTTGTGTGTATGCAGGGACTGTGTGTGTGTGTGTGTGTGTGTGTGTGTAGGTGTAAGTAGGTGTGTGTGCGCGCGCTCGTGATAACCATGCGGATCAATCCCGTAACCTCAAAATTGCCCTTAAACTGACAACAGCCTCATTTACGTTTCCAAGAGTGCTCAATCATTTTCAGGGGTCGTTATGGCCTTGTTTGTGTTATGCACTGGTTGTCGGTAGAACCTTCTTATTAATTCTGACTACGTACCGTACATCATAAAACGTTCAGCTGTAAAGCGGTCTGTGATAGCTCCAGTTTACTTGGCTTAAAGCTAGGCAATTAATTGCTTCACGTGTTTTAAGGAAAACATTTTATCTCCTTCAAACAAGAAGTTTACCACGTTTATCCTTCATTCATCCATCCGTCTTATCTAGCCATCCATTCATGTATTCAAGGTTCAGGATTCCCATCCATTATTTTGTCCAATATTCAAGAACGTTATTTTATTTATTTTATCATTATTATATATAGCGCATTTCCAGCTCAAGAGCTGCTCAAGGCGCTGGTCGATACAGGGATCTAACTCAAGCCGCCCGAGGCGCCTGCGTGCAGCCTTTGGGCGCATAGTGTCGCGCCAAGACAACTGAGCACAATCCTGCGCGCCCGGGGGTGAGAGAGAAGGGACTTAGTGCGTGCTGGGTGTATTTGTACAACCGGCATTCACCTGTCTAGGACATGAGAGTCAGGATCTTTAAAGTCTGTGCTATGGAATGCGTGCGTGCACAGAGTAGACTTCGGGTTATACTCGTACCCTCTTCCGAAGGAGTATAAGATATAGTTGTTGTCCATAAAACGATTCATCCTTGAATCCATGGGTAGGATAGGAAGTTGATAAAGGTACTGTGTGTACTGAAGCATACGTACACTTGCAATGAAGGCTCAGATTCCACCGTCTGAAATGCTTTGATTTTTTAAAGTGAGTTTTGATTGTTGACATTTTATTGTCCCTTTTTGTCGGGAAAGGTTAAGGGCGCGCCACTGTACAGCCGACGTGGCCCTAACGTGCCACACAGAGTGGCTGAAACTCTACGACGCTGCTTACTCTGTCTCTCATGTCTGAAGTAGAGATGGGAGTGAAGGCCTTGTGGTGTTTCAGCTACGCTCTCTCTCTCTCTCTCTCTCTCTCTCTCTCTCTCTCTCTCTCACTCTCTCTCTCTCTCCCTCTCTCTCTCTCTCTCTCTCTCTCATCTCTTATCTCTCTCTCTCTCTCTCTCTCTCTCTGTCTCTGTCTCTCTCTGTCTCTCTCTCTCTGTCTCTCTCTCTCTCTCTCCCCTAGATCTAAGTTAATTAGCAACTTTCTTGTTCCAGTTGATCGTTTTCTTTTTGGCGATATTGCGTATGTATTTGTAAAATATTGTGAGACCTGATATTTCGATGCATCCACTCCCAACTTTCCCAATTTGAAATGAACGTGTTGTTTATTCAATAAAATGTCAAAGTCAAAGTCAAAGTCTCTCTCCCCACCCCCACCCCTCTCTCTCTCTCTCTCTCTCTTTCATACGTCAATTTTTTTCTTCAAAAATTCTATACTAGAAAAGAATAAACATGAAAGTTTGTTTTTTAAATCTAAGTTAATTAGCAACTTTCTTGTTCCAGTTGATCGTTTTCTTTTTGGCGATATTGCGTATGTATTTGTAAAATATTGTGAGACCTGATATTTCGATGCATCCACTCCCAACTTTCCCAATTTGAAATGAACGTGTTGTTTATTCAATAAAATGTCAAAGTCAAAGTCAAAGTCTCTCTCCCCACCCCCACCCCTCTCTCTCTCTCTCTCTCTCTCTCTCTCTTTCATACGTCAATTTTTTTCTTCAAAAATTCTATACTAGAAAAGAATAAACATGAAAGTTTGTTTTTTAAATCTTAAACCACATTATTGAGTTGAAAGCTCTCCGAAGGGTGCATAAGCAGCTTATAAAAAAAGTCAATGGAGGTCCCCGATTACGGCACAAACTTCGAATCGCTAGGTTAACAGTCATTGATCACGCTCCGCCGAGATTTTGTTTTGGTGATTCACCCTGTGCCTATATCCTAAGGGAGATGAGCCGTTTACCGTTACCGCAAACACTATTTTTGATCGCTCGGACATGAGGTTTATATTCAAATTTCGCAAATATTCACACACACATAAACACCCGCACAAACACACACACATACACAAACACACACTACTATTATGACTTTAATTTTAGCAAACACTAATATACCCCTTGGGGTCATGAGCAATCTTGCCACTGTAGATTGTTCTAACCTATAAAGGGAAAAGTGAAAGCCCCAGTTGAAAACCTGTCTTGCCTTTGTAGGCATGACTGATTCAATGCGGCAACAGTTCCCCCCCCCCCTCCTCCGTTGGAGTGCCGGGGGCTTCAGTATAAATAGTATCCCCACTTTCTGGAAATTTAGTGCTTTAAATTCCCACTGTCGCTGTCTTCCTCATTTGCTCTTTCCCATTCCTGATCTGTTCTATCACTCTGCTATACTATCTCCTTTTTCGCTAGATCAACGACCTACCTTTTTTCTTGAAAACTCTTCCTGGACAAGACTCTTTGTTTGTGTATGAGGTCTGTTGGATCAGCTTGGGAGTGTTGGACGCTTTCTGCCGGGTGGTCACTAGGGCTTCCTATGGTTGTATTATTTAGCACTATAGGCATTTTATATGTATGTGTTTTGTTGATGATTTATAATGATGTTTGTATTCTATTTTGTTTTTGTAACCGGGGGTTCGAGTAGTTGGGGTAAAGCCTCAGCCGTCCCCTGCGTGGGATGTCTTTATTGTAAAGTGACTGGCCGGTGGAGGGCATTCAATTTTCCCACTAGGGTTGTTTCGGCAGATCTTTTATGCGGATTGGGGGGTTGTCCGGTCCTGATTTGGCTCGGAAGAGTCCGCTGGACCTAAAGCAACAATCAATCAATCAATCAATCAATCAAATACTAATATTAATATCTCCTCGTGAATTAGGCATTTCATTTTGTTCCCCCTGCAATTATTGCAATATTCACTTTAAGAGAGAGAGAGGGAGGGAGGGAGGGAGGGAGGGAGGGAGGGAGAGAGAGATAGAGAGGCCTCGTCGGGTCTCAGCTATACGCTATATGGTTTGTTTCGTATCCGCAACTGGTAAAGTCCAGGGTATAATATTTTGATACCATCTGAAATACAATCGTGGCTGGACGAAGAGCGCGCCTTTGATCTACAATACCCTGCTGGAAGGAGATCAAAGGTATGCAGAAATATATAGGCCCAGTTCCTTTAAGGTTCACAGGTTCGTTTTATTTATAAGTCTGTCTCCCGGATAATACCCAAACCACTTTGTTTGCAAGCTTTCATTTTCTTCGCTCTCCATATATGTTTTTTCTCCCCAAAGTTTAGTTAATATAATACCACGTATGTCCATCTTTTTTATGCTAAATTTCATTTCCCTACCCCCCCTCCCCCAACCCCATTCCAATTATCCATCCCACCCTTCGCACTCCATAAATCTCTCGTCTACAAAGGTGTCGGTTTTGGAAAGCGATCAAACGGACCTTAAAACACAAAGCACACTCACTGACAAAGTAAATGCTCGGAAAGTAAAATGCCCAAAAAGTGAACATGTCAATAAAAACTCACACTTGTGGACATTTTGTTAGTAGTAGTAGTAGTAGTGGTGGTAGTAGGTGCAGCAGCAGCAGTAGCAGCAGCAGAAGTAATATTAGTGGTAGTGTTGCTGTTGCAGTTGTTGTTGTTGTCGCAGTTGTTATTGTTGCTGTCGTCTAGTTTGGTTAGAATTAGGTTTATGTTCAAATCTAATAATTGGGTCCAGTGCCAGCTTGCTTTGTTCGCTTTCTGATGAGAAATTGCCGTGGAGGAATGTGACAGTGGTGTTTTTTTTCCTTGCGAGTAGTAGTAGTAGTAGTAGTAGTAGTAGTAGTAGTAGTAGTAGTAGTAGTAGTAGTAGTAGTAATAGTAGTAGTAGAAGTAGTAGTAGTAGTAAAAGTAGTAGTAGTAGTATCCCCTAACCCGCTTTAATTTCTACTGCCCCAACTCCTCTTTATACGTATTGTATTAACGTTATTGAGTGTGTGAATGCGTGAGGGAGCGCTTTGAACTGTTCCTTACTATACCAAACGTCTTATAAATATCATCATCATCATCATCATCATCATCATCATCATCATCATCATCATCATCATCATCATCGTCGTCGTCATTATTATTATTATTATTATTATTATTATTATTATTATTATTACTACTACTACTACTACTACTACCACTACTACTACTATTATGGCTGATATTGTTACATCATGCTATAACTGCTCAACTAAGCTGCGATTTGTGCGACATTTTGGGGGTGGGGATGTAGATCAAACGTACGCGGAGATGTGTACATATAAACCAACACTTTTTTAATATCAGTGCGGTCAAGACGTTTATTTATTTTCATGAGATTTTTTTTCCTTTTATACTGGCCAAGATGTATTCCTTGGAACTGGATCAAACGTGCGGGACCACTAATAAAACGCATCGCTGGAAAGATCGAGACGGAATTTTCAGAACATATATAACGATGCTTGCTGTTCTTCATTTTGTTGTTCAGAACGTCAAAACAAAAGATCTTGAGCATTTCCTGAACTTGAAAAAAAATCCCGCTAAATAAGAAAGAATAAAATCAAATGTATCAAGGATAAAAAAATAAACTATGAAATTAAAAAAAAAATCCGATCAGTGAGAACGAATAAAGTCAAATAATTCGGTGATTTAAAATTTAAAATAAATATATAGATATTGATATAGATATTGATATTTATACATTAAAATAAATTGAGTTCTTTTAATCGAGATCGAGGTAACTACTTTTTTTGTGCGCTCTTTCTATAGATAGAGTCGACTTTCGACTTCCCAAGTGTTAGGAAGAAGGCCGTTCTTTACAAACATCGTGATTAGAAAAAAAAAAAGAAAAAAAAAGGTGTAATTTTAACTGAAAAAAAAGTAGTTAGAACTATACACTCGCTGTTTTAAATAACTTGACCCGTATATCATTAACACAAGCTAATTATTTAAGGGACGTTCCACTGATCGACCCTCTCGCCCCTTCTCACTCTTCTCCTTCACCTCTCTTCTTCCCTCATCCCCCCCCCCCTCCAGCAACACTATGACGATTTAACTCATACAGCAACGACTACGTGCTTCACTTATATAATCACCACTGATTTATTCACTCAATCAAGTAATCACTCTACCGATAGAGCAATTACTCAAACAACTGCTGCTAACTCGGTCACAATTATTAAACCAAATCGCATTTCCCCGCAAACATCCATTCACCACAAAACCGAATGACAAAAGACCGTAATCAAGCTGTGTACACTTAACGACGTTGCACAATGTACGACTATGCAAACAGTACGACTATGCACAATGTACCACCAAAGAGCTTATTACGGAAAGAGGGAGAACTTCCATTATGTCCTATACAAAAATGCGAGACGCTCTCACGGATTATTTCCCTTTGCTCGGGCTGGCTATATTTCATCATCTGCTATATGAATGATCTGTGCGTGGTAACTTATTGAGCCTATGCCATTGCAAAAGAACATTTTTATGGCAACGTTTGCAAAAACCAAACTTTTAACCATCAATATTATTAACATTCCGCTACTGCTGTCTTTTTTTTGTTTTTGTTTTTGTTTATGTTTACTTATTGACATTTATTAGGTGCTTTTATGCTGCTTATGTGTGTATGTCATAGGCTCGTTTTCTGCCCTGAAATTTTTTTTTTTTACCCAACGACAGATATTTTAAAATTAAAATATGCATGACATACTGTTTCATTTATCCGAAACTGTGTAAATCCGTAATCGTGAGAGAGAGAGAGAGAGAGAGAGAGAGAGAGAGAGAGAGAGAGAGAGAGAAAGAGAGAGAGAGAGAGATGGTTTGGGGGAAGAGAGAGCTCTGTCATTCAATCAATTAATCACAATAAAGCACAATAACAAAATGTTTCACTAATAGTGTGAATTTAATTTATATCAGGTATCCCCCTACCCCCAAACCCTCTCACCTCCTCACCTCCCACATCACTGGCTTAATAACATCAGTCACTTCATGGAAAAAAAATTAATTAATCAGACAGAACAATCAGAACCTAGACTACAACATTCCACGCAATATAGATCTAATGCGCAGAAATTCACAAATCAGAACAAGAACTGAGTTTCTACATTACATTTTTTTCCCGTTTACACTCAAACGAAAAGGGATTACAACAGATCAAGGACCATTTTTGTGCCTAGGTAAGGGGTTATCTTGCACAGTATTTGATCACGAGGAGAAAACAGACTTAGTCTAATTTAACTTGTTAACATAAGCAGTTTGACGAAGCCAAACTGCCAATCTGACAACATCTACTTTTGAAATGTAAGCACAAATATAATAGTCAAACAACCTAGAAACAACGTAAACAGTGAGCGACCTTTTGAACGTAAACTGTCAGCAAGCAAACAGTTTTTGTTTTAGCACATAGAATAGATATAACATGAATCACTGAAGCCTCTCCCCGATTGTTTTAACAACACTGCAGCGGTCTTGGTTTAGGCCTATATAAACACACAAAAAAGAAGTTTTTCGATTGCAATTTACCTTTCTTTGTCTCTTGGAAACTTGAAAAAGAATTTGCCATCACAATTTTCTTGTATCTGGCATTACGGCAATTGATGGCTGTGCAAAAGTCACCGCCCTGTTTTACTCGGTCGCCTTTTGTCTTTCTGCCACGAGCCATTTTTAGCATGTCGACAAGGGAGCGTAACTCGTATCTTCCGTCTCGCGGTTCTGTTCCAAGTTCCCCCTCTTTCTATAATACGCTCTTTGGTACCACTGCGCAAACTCTACGACTGTGCAAACTGTACGATTGCGCAAACAGTACGACTGTGTGAACTGTACGACTGCCCACACTGTATATCTGCTTAAACTGTACATCTGTACACCCCTGTTCCACAGTGTACATACACTACACGATTGTGTGCAAACTGTACGACTGTATATAATATACATGTAGGACTAACGATAGTACAAAATGGAAGCTTCGTTTAGCATGATCTGTATGTATGTATGTATCAGTTTATAGTCCCCTCTCTTCCCGATAAGGATTTTCAGAGAGGAGACTGTGTGTGTGTACATAACTGTTATTCCTCTTTTACCCTTTATCTCATCTGTCTCCCCAACGATCTGCCGCTCTCTCCGATGGCGACAGACGGACGAGCCTCCTTCCCTAAAAAGAACGATCATGATCCATGAAGGGACTCAAATATTTACAAACGATTTATAACTATCGGTTCTCCCTAGACAGGAGGGCCTCCATCTAGCAACAGGTCTCGGCAAGGGCTCACGGCATGTGTTGTAACAACAAGATGGGGGTCATGAGTATTGGTTGTGCGAGGTTAAAGGACGCGTCTTTTAAAGATTGTTGTTTTTAATTGTAATTATTCGTTACATTGAGTCTATACCTGGGAATTTGCCCTAAATTGTGGTCACAGTCATTGAAAGTTAATGTGGTGGGTACTCATTTCTCAAATCTGTCCGCTAAACTTTAATTAAATGTTCAGGCTTTTCTTCCTTGGTATGTAAGCGACTGGAGTGAGCTTCTGTATTTAAGCAGCTCTTGAGCTGGAAATAGCTATATAGAAGCGATTAAATAAATAATAATAACAAAGTAAGAACACTGTGCCTACTATATTGCACTTCGCTGCTATACGTTTTGTTTGTTTGTTTGTTTGTTTTAATTTTATATTGTTTTATTTGTTTAGAAACACCATAGCTGTTATTAAATAGGCACAGTTTATCGATTTTACCTCTGCTTCGTACTGATGAAAAAAGGTATTTTTAGTTGAACCTTATTTTTGTTCACTGTGAATTTGAAATAATAAAATCCGTGACGCTGCCAAATGTGAAAATTAGTTACTTTAAAGCGACAGAAGCGCACTGAAATAAGATGAGGTAAGATAAAATAACAATTTTATTTAACAAGGGTAAAAGATTAAGCACTGGGTGTGCTTTTTACATCCTGCCCTTGGGGCTTGTAACAATAACAATTAGTATAACAAAATAATTTCATCGCAATAACATAATGTAACAATGTAATGAAGATATGCGCACGTGCACACACACACACACACCCACACACACACACACACCCACACACACACACACACACACACGCACACAACTTATGTAAATCATTCTAATTAAAGATACGAATGTTGAACTCTTGCTAAGTAGCTAATTAACTAATTGTAATGTGCTGTAAAAGATGGTTTCTAAAGGATGTGTATTTAGTGACTGCACTGCGGAGAACGTCTGGAAAGTTTTTCCATAAAGTGGAACCTGAATATGACAGACTGGTTTTAAACAGATCAATTCTTGGAAATAGGGTACATAGTTTGCTAGAAAATCTGGCAGTTTTCCTTCAAAAAAAAAAAAAAAAAAAAAAAGGAAGATAGATAGGTGTATAGATATATAGTATTAGAGAGAGAGAGAGAGAGAGAGAGAGAGAGAGAGAGAGAGATATATTCTGCACTAAAGTGCTCTCTCTCCGTCTGTCTCTCTCTCTGAATTCTTAATTAAGGGCTAGCTGTAAGACATGTCCATAAAACCCGATGCTATTATCCTATTAAAGACTTCGACTTCTTTGTCTCTGTCTGTCTCTGTCTGTCCCTCTCTCTCTCTCTCTCTCTCTCACATCCCATAGTATTATTATTATTATTATTATTATTATTATTATTATTATTATTATTATTATTATTATTATTATTATTATTATTATTATCATCATCATTATTATGATGATTATTATATTTTTGTTTTTAAAATTAAGTTTTCAAACATAATTATGCAGATCGTCTACTTTTTTTTTTTTTTACAAAGTTCTATAATGTTCCAATCTTGACGAAATAAAAATGAAACGAATAATCATTCTAAATTACAAGTAATGACCAAGAGATAATATGATAACGACAACCATAAAGATCATGATAATGAGAGCATTGCTCGCACACGTTGTTCTCTGAAGTGCCGCTCCATCAAGGACCCCCGTGATTCAGTTGTGATTACAATCATCATAGGGGCGTACAAAGAAACTAGGGGTCTTCCTTTAATAATTAGTCCCCTCAATCTCCACAGGCGCACCTTCCCCTACCCCCCTAACCCCCCCCCCCCCGCTCCATCTCCACACCTTTTGCTTTGGGTGGCCCCATAGCACAGTGGATAGAGGGATGGTTTCATATGCCGAAGGTGGCGGGTTTGAACCACGCATGGGACGCGATGAATTCACGTACGTTGACCTTTCACGACACGGAGTGTTTTGTTCCTCCTTTCCTTCAATAATGGTGGTGAACACCTAGCATTAAAAATAGCTTACAATTCAATTTCGATTTCCGTCTTCTGATAGCGACTCGCCTTTTGCAGCACCTGTATTGAGTGAGGAATATGTGTTTGTAGTGTATGAAGAAAGAGTGTCTGTAACGTGTGAACTTGCATGCTGGTTACAGATCGCCGTGCTTTGAGTTTGATTTAGGAATAGGGCGCGTATAGCATCCAATATTATCATTCCATCATAACGGACTTTAAAGATCCTGACGCTCATGTCCTAGACGGGTGAGTGCCGGTGACAAGAACACACCCAGCATGCACATAGGTCATTTTCCCCCATCCCTGGCTGCACAGGATTGTGCTCAGTTGTACGGGCGTCAGACCAAGCGCCCAAAGGCTGCGGGTGGGCGTCTCGGGCGGCTTGAGTTAGATCCTGTATCGGCCAGCGCCTTGAGCAGCTCTTGAGCTGGTAAAGCGCTATATAAGAACGATTAAATAAATAAAATAAACATTATTATAATCCCAAAACTCGTCTCAATACGCTCTCTCTCTCTCTCTCTCTCTCTCTCTTTTTTTTTTTTTCCCCATTCTCCCTTTCTCTCTCTCTCTCCCTCTCTCTCTTTCCCGCCTCTCTTTTTTACCATTACATTTTCAGTTCCATTTGGTGATCATCTATAGATGAAACCTTCTACCGCTGGACCTTGAGCTGGCTGCTCAATCAGTTCATCTCTTTAGGGGCCTCAGAAGATGCACTTCATCCGATCCTTTAGAGCAGGAGATGGATCTCCCGAAGGGTAGCTTTCCTTCTCCTCTTTTGTTTAAAATTAAGATCAACAACATAGTTAAGAACGTCAAATCTGGCATGGATAAATCCTTGTTTGTTGATGATTTCTCCATCTCGGCAAAGAGGTAAAACCTTGGCAGGGGTGGAGCGTCAACTTCAGCTTTGCATAGATACAATTCATGGGTAGGTAGAAGAAAACGGCTTCAAATTTTCGCTTTATAAAATTTTCATCACAAACAGAACCAGGTTTTGAACCATTCTCTTCATGTTTATGACACCCATCCAAGGTTCTCAAATTTGACACCACATTTACTTTTCTACCGAATATTAATACCTGAGGTCGAGGGAAAGCTACCAGAAAGGTCTTCAAATTTTGAAAGTTAGTAGCCACATAATGGGGAGCAGACAAGCAAACTCTGCTCCTCCTCTATCGTTCTCTGGTACGATCTAAACTGGATTATCGTAGCATCGTATATGGTTCCGCTAGGAAAGCCTATTTGAAAGGCTTGGATCCAATCCATTATCAAGGTCTTCGGATCTGCCACGGAGCGTTTCGCACTTCCCGAAGTAAAGTGCTCTACGCTGAGGTTGGGAACCTCCCTTGGAGATCCGTAGGCTTCAGCTCGCCATGAACTCTTTTTCAAACTTAAATCAAACCCTGAAAATCCCTCCTATGATTACTCCAAAAAACCGCAGAAGTTCCTCTTTTTTGTATCAGAATACGTCCTAACTTTGATATTGCAGGCTTAGATATTGACTCTGTTAATGATGACCAATTGCTGTGCTCCCACTTCGAAACTGATCAACCCCATTATCAACTTCAATCTCACATCCTTCAAAAAGAACGACACTTTTGAAGCTGTTTATAAGCAACTTTACCTAGAACAATGTTAATTGTAAAAAAAGATACGAACAACTTTTTACTGACGGGTCGAAGAAGCGAGACGCAGTTGCTGCTGCGTCGGTCTCTGGGAGACACCTTGACCAACCTTCGCAACAGCGTATACCTAATATTTGTACTGTTTATACAGCTGAGCCCAAGGCAATTCATTTAGCTATGAAACTTGTTTATCCGTCCAAAAGATCCTCCTTTTTAATCATGTTTGATTCTGTTACACTCCGTTCGATGGTGGTGTTTTCAATCAGTAGTAAATTCAGCCCCAATGCGTGAATGCTCCTGATGAGTGTAAGCTCGGATTCGATTATCCACGTAACCCGTTCAATCAGCATACAAGTCACTGAGTCTTCGTATAAAATTTTCCACTTTTATTCAGCACATATCAACAACTGCATACAATCACCTTTTCACTCTCAACTTTTTACTTTCCAACTCACTATCAACAACCTCTCAAAACAGTGCGGCACATAATTATATAGCCTCTCTCTTCTCCCGAACACCCTGGATCAATCGCGTATGACGCAATTTAACCAATGACTTCTAACTTCGTCATCACTGTCTTACGTCATACATCTTTCTAAACATTCCAGGAACGTTCTCAAACTTCGACATTTATCAGGAAGTTTCTATCGACAGTAAACACGCGAATCTAGAGAATTCTCTAATAATATCGATTAACAAAAATTACCAACGTTATACAAAGCTTCTTCTAACAACAACGCAAACTCAAATCAAAGGTAAATACACTCTATTATTGAATACTTTGCAAAACGAAACGATTAGATCTATCGTGCGCGTTTCAGACATACTATCTTTCGCGTTTCAACGTAACAGATTCACTGTCAGCACTTCAGGCTCTTTCCACGAGAAAGATATCGCATCCTTTCCTAGCAAAGATCCATGATCTCCACACACAACTTGTTTCTGAAAGTAAAAAGATAGTTCTATGTGGGTACCTAGTCACATTGGCTTCCGCTGCAAAATTGCAGTGGGCAAAGCTGCTAAAAAAGCTCTGCATCCAGATTTTCCTTCAGAAATTTTCCAATTTGTTCCATTGTCTGACCTTCGTCTTATGACTAGCTCTTATTGGAAGACAGAATGGGTCTAATCAAAACAATAAAAATTATTTCAAATTCTTCCAGATGTGTCTTTTGGTTCAATACATTTTAATGAGATTTTTAAAGTTTGCAATAGTCAACACCTGTTCGCATTTTTTTAATGATGCTGGTTTGTTCTATCGCATATAGGTAATACCTATTATATTGTCTTGTTATATTCTTGGTTAAATTTCATTAGTAAGATTGGTTTTATTTACATCTTTTATCATATTTAAATGTTAGCAGTTTAGCCTGAATTTGGTTAGTTTTGTGTGGTCCTGATTCGGCTCTTGGCAGTCCGCTGGACCCTTTAAACTTTGAATATATATCTACTGTACATGCATCTAACAGTCGAAGATGACCACATTCCTCTAGTGCACGTGGGCTATAAATTCATATATGTTAAGTGCGGATGTGCCGATGCTATACGTGCGGACGAACCAATTAGGACCGTGCGGTGACATAAGAAAAGCCGGTGGTTCAAAGTACTGGGCGCGACAGACAGAATCGAATTTTCTAAACAAACATCCTTAACTTGGAAACAGCTCTCTTACATTTCGACAGGTCGCCCACACCCCCAGGACTACTAACGATTTGCGATAGTTGTCGGGGTGACTCGTAATCGGAAGGAAGATTTATTGTAAAAAATTGTTTTAACAGATACCAGCATTGTGGTGAACGCGATTCCTTCCTTCATGCCCCCACTCATCTCCTCCATTCCCACAAATCCACCCACCTACCTCCATCCCACCCACCCCCACAATCCTACTCCCTCCCACACCTTCAAAACACTTACACTTCGACCAGTCGCCAAGATCCTATGACCTGGTTTTTTTGTAGTTCCAATATGGAGAATCTGACTCGAAAGCAAATTCACTGCCACCTATAAGAATACTTTTAAATGTCTCTTCGTCAAAACCATCTCTAGCTCTACCCATTCTCATCGCAACACTCCCCTCTCCCTCTCTTTCTCCTTTCCCTCACCAAACGCAACACCGAGAACCTAGACTGAAAGTTTAATGTGCCTGTGTATTAATTAATTAACCTTGTTTTTAAAAACTTTGTCTCAGTGTGTGAATCGAAAGTAAGATTTAAATGTATCTATGTTGACACAGGCTCTCTGCACTTACAGATATTGAACGGGTACCTGGTGGGAAGGTAGATTGCGCATATTTATTACTGTAGACCTTTTCCATGAATCACTGCTGAATCGATAGAGCCGCCCTCTTTCGGGAAACAAATCTTCTAGTTCGTTCATAAAGACCTCAAAATGAGATGACCCGCGATTTTGGCTGACATGAGATTGAGACCCCTGATACAATAATAGGAGAGAAAGACTCGTTAGCCTATGAATTTTGGATCATACCATTGTCGTCAGCACCATCACACAGTCATCTCGACCTTGTCGACAGCACCCCGGGATTTGGATTTTTGTTTTTGTTTGCAGTCTGAGCGAGTATAAATCTGAACTCAGAAAGTACCTTTTATGTTAAAAAAATATAACACCATTATCTATATGTAACACAATCCCCATCGTAACCCACCTCACAGCGACTCGTCCGTGCTAACCCCTTACCTCAAGTCTCCACACCCTTCCTCCCCACCACCCAACCGGTCCACACTCACACACAAGAGTCGTCCTGGGTGGCGTTTTTCCCCAAATTTCGCCTACGTGGGTGACATTTTTAATCCAAACTTCAAATCCTGACGAAACTGGCTATTGTGGGTCCTGCTTGGTATCCTTTAGCCCTATCAATCATCGTAGAAGTTTAAAATTGCAAAATGGAAGAATACTCGGCTAGACATAACAAACGTAATATCTCTATAATAATATTAATTTTAAAAAAGTGGTAATACGTTGTGTCATGCCGAACGTCAAAAAGATTTTTGGCTGTACACTGTAATTGTCACACTCCGAAACTATTATTATTATTATTATTATTATTATTATTATTATTATTACTACTACTACTACTACTACTACTACTACTACTACTACTACTAATAATAATAATAATAATAATAAAGAACAGAGGATGCTACCACGCGATTGTCTTCAATGGAACTCAAGGCGCGGCGATCTGAAGAGATCGCTATTACTGAAGTCGGAATAGAAATCGTCGAAATTTATTTTTAAAATTTTGAATTGTCTGCATCCAATACGATTGCAATATCCAATAAAATTGCAAACAAAATCACATTTATTTTATAAAATTGTATTAAGCTTCACATTTCTGTCCTCAAACCGAGTAGGCGTATAGGCGGGAAATGTTTTGAATTCTGTCGTTACATTGGTTCGATCTGGTATTGCATTTAAAGATGGCAAAGATTCAACTTTTGTTATATGAATATGATATTGCAGTAACTTGATTTTTTTGTTTGCATTTCCCAGTAAAACTCATTGTCCTGAAAATTAAACAAAAATCTGTGAGGACCCGACCCTTCAAGTTACCTGCAGTTTACAGGAGAGCTTTGAAATTTACAACCTTAAGACCGTATAATTTTAAAAAAGTTAAATGCATCGGTTTGTATTCGACTTACCTTGCTTGTGGGCGTGAATGAAACAGATTCATGGGAAATGAGGTCCACAAAGATGGTGGCAACGTTCTCTCTCTCTCTCTCTCTCTCTCTCTCTCTCTCTCTCTCTCTCTCTCTTCCTCTCTCTCTCTCGCACTCTCAAAGCGACTGTTACCTTCATACCTTGTTTCTGCAGTCTATTGTCTTAATTATCTCTTTTGTATTAACTCTTTCGGATGAGGGTATTAACCGAGGTCTAGTTTGTGCAACAATGCATCCCATCGCACGGACAAAAGAACGCATAAACAACGACAAACAAACAAACAAACAAGCAAAGGGATAGAAGATTCCAATGATAATAATAATGTTCATTGGTCAGATCGGGGTTCAGGAAATCTCGCAGGGACATCACTTCGGTGGACGCACTTCGGTTCTCGTCTGTCCATATCTCACGCGCTTGTGATCTGGTTTCAAAATCGGCTCCAGTCTTGATTGGTCGGAGCCCATAACCCTTCTTAGAAGAATTCCTGAATCATGCGTGGTACGCAATCAGCAATCGATGCATTAGGATATTGGTCCAGACATCAACTGGACAGCCAATCAATAGTCTTGGGACAACATGCCGAGACCAATCAGGTTCATTCATATTTATAGATGCCAGCTCCATTTACTGCCATATTAAAATCATCATTTATTCGTTAAACAACATAATAAGTCGCGCATCCTATGATAGTGCTCAGTACAAAATTCCAACTAAATCAGAATCCTTCACACGCGCAGCAATTTCCCACCGCTTCTTACTAATAGTAACGTTATATCGCCTCAACACGTGTCTCACAGAATATCATTTTGGGCCAGACAAATTCCAAATCCAATCCGATTCCTTTGCATCGAGTCCAACTATCGGGGTTTATTTCTTCCAGCCGTGCTCATAGAAAAATGATCTTTTGGTCCAGACTAATGCTTGACCAATCGAGAATTTTTCACACATTTTCCAACATATACACTCTGAGCATGCATTTTAGCATAGACGATGCTGCGCCTAACAATTGGAGATATCATCATCCGCATCATCATCATCATCATCATCGTCGTCGTCGCCATCCTTATCGTCATCATCATCATCATCATCATCATCATCATCATCATCATCATCATCATCATCATCATCATCATCATCATCATCATCATCCACTTACATTTCGTTATTTCGGAAAATGTCTCTCAACCAATCATTTTAAATCCTGAGGCAATCAGATCCCTTCACACAAATGTAATAATAATCCGTATTTTTGGTAAAGCCGACCAGACCGCCAGAGGCAGTAAATGCGAACAATCTGTGAAGGGTTGATTAACACGGAACAACACAACTCAAAAAAATTGTTCATCTCCGATGCTTGCTAACAATGCCACGAATAACAAATATCAAAACAATAAAAGATGTACCCAAAACCAACCAACCAACAAACAAACTCTAATTCCTTTGCTATATTATACTACTATTATAATAAAAACCAGAAATAGCGACACAACTGCTTCCAGGAATGGAAACAGTATTCACACCCGCCTTCTCTGTAACTCAGTTACAAGTAAAAGAAATTAAATTTAAGGGAATAACAAATCGAAACGACGAAGAATGACAATATGTGGAAGAAGCGAACAATAAAAGACTAATCTAAAACAAAAAAGCTCTGCCTCGATCGTTTCCAGACAAAAACGTAGTCATGTCTGCCCTGTGGCTTCATTACAAATATTAGAGTTATTTAGGGTGCAGAAAGCACAACACCACTGGATTGAACCGATAAGAAGCAAAAGAGAAAGAAGAAGGAGATAAGTAATATTTGGCGCTTCTTGGTGGCAAACAGTGGCCGTATGCCTGCTAATTGTAAACGACTACGAAAATGTAGAAGACGTGAAACAATATTTTTATAAATGAATGTAGGAGAAAAAGAAGGAGGAGGAGATAGAAAAAGAAGGAGGAAAAGAAAGAAGAAGGAAGAATAAGAAGAAAAAGAAAGAAAGAAAGGAAAGAAGGAAGAATAAGAAGAAAAAGAAAGAAAGAAAGAAAGAAAAGAGAATAAGAAGATACAGAAGGATTTAAATGTGCATTTTATTATGTGTAACATGTTCTGTTTCGCGTGTTGTTTGTCACCGCTCTTGCGCGTATGTATATATGTGTATTTGTAATTACAAGCTGCACGCCACATTTTCACTGTAATTTGTTTTTTAAATAAAGATTTCTTGACTTGAAATAAGGCAAAGCAGGTCACAGGCAGGCCTGTCATTTTTCTTTACTGCATTTTTAGGTGAAGTCAACAAATGTCTATTAAAAAAAAAAACAAGAGAAAGTTTGGTGTCTTTATAGTGTCCTGCCTACAGCTCTTTGTCGACTTTGCGTACTTTATCTCTGAGCTTACCTGGGGCGCGGATATTCGCCAGTTCAATCCTGCTTTAGGGACTTGCAATTAATAAATCCAGCTAGCTCATCTTCTTTAAAAAAACAAACAACCAATACCAATTAAACCCTCAAAACAATCAGTTAAACCCTCGCTTAAGCTCATGCCAGAAGCAAACACCAACGAACAAGCAAAACAATTTCAATTTATAATTCAATTTCAATTTTATTTGAGGCTCTTGCCACAAGGGATTATTAAAGCAAAACAAAAAAAACTGTATGGATCATCTCTGCAGCTTATAATACTAGAAGCAAAGGCTAGTTTTCTAGATTTTGAGAGGTTGTGGTTCATATTGCAGGGTATTAACCCAACATTTTTTTTCTCACATCCCACTTACCCCAATAGCCTACAATACCCTTCCATCTCATTGAAGCCAAACAAATTATAACGAAACAATAAACAGTTCATCATCCCTGAGCTCCGCAGAAGCTGGCCATTGCAAGGCTTTTGTTGCTAGTTTATTCCTGAAATTGTGATTAATATTTCCGAGACTAAAAATCCGGCTCTCTTTTCCCCAAAAGCCCTTGTTAAGTCTTGCTACAAGAGGCCCGGATGTTGAGGGTGGATTCCTGTAAGTAATCGTGGACTCAGACTTTGGAACGAATGGGAAGGAAGGAAGGAAGAAATAAGTGATCATGGTCCAAAGAAAATGTTCCGTTGCTCTGTAGGTTTTGCAACATTCAAGGGAGTAGTTTCTGAATTGATTTTGTGAGGGCTCAACGATTACAGGGTGCGACTGTAGTGTAGTAGTTTGAGCACAGGGTGGACATGTTTGGATAGGCCAGATAGTACTGAGTGACCATACTTGAAAGCCATATTCCCGTACGACAGAAAAATATAACTGAAACGAGTCGCCTGGGCTGTGTGAATGGGTACCTGACTGTTTAAAACCGCGAAAAGTACAGAAGAAAGAAAGAAAGAGAGAGAGAGAGAGAGAGAGAGAGAGAGAGAGAGAGAGAGAGGTGGGGTGGTTGTCACGAATTGGCTAGTTTTAACTCTGCATATTACTATTTAGCCATGTGTAGTCTTTGTAACTTTAGAAGTTAGACTATTACACAGCAGCAATTAAATTACACAGCAGACCACACACAGCGAGCGAGCCACCCACATCGCAGTGAGTCAGCACTTGAGGTTTGAATCGGACCGTTTTAACCAATCAGAGCAGGCTCAGTGGGTAGAGCAGTTTTGACTGTGTCAGATCTTAGCACAGTTTGAATCAGTCGTGTGTGAGACGAGGAAGAAGTAAC
>CM072525.1:28407442-28424942 GCA_036898135.1 Oncomelania hupensis
GTAGCGATTCACACAAACACGAGCACGCATGCTTGTATACGATCAAAACCAGGGTTTCTTTAGAATGTAGGAATCGGGAAGTGATTTTTGTAGAGAAAAGGGTTAGTTCAAGTTCAAGAATACTTTATTATCTCAACAGAGAAATTATGACATACAATTGCTGATCGGTATGAAACATTAAAACAATACATACATAGATAAAACAAGTACACAGTAGACTACATCTATAGTAAATTTCCAGTATGAAATGACATCTCAAACATCATCACAAACATCAAAATCTTATATACAAAAATATTACTTGGCGCTTATTTAAAAACTCAATAGATTTTGGAATAAAACTGTTTTTTGTTCTTACAAGAGAACATTTAGTCACACGCAGTCTGCGACCAGAGGGCAACATTTCATAATACTTTGCTAAAACACATAGGGCAAGGGTTAGAGATAGATCTGCAACTAACCCTTACCCGAACCCTTGGCTAAAACGTTGACCTAATTCGTCTCCTATTAGCGACGAAATAGGTCGCTCTTTCTTCAAAAATTTCCCGAGGGACAGGATTTTCTCCGTCCCGGATAGTGCACTCCTGTGTACTTAAAACACTCTCATGCACTACAACTGCACTCCCATGCACTAAAAGAGCACTCCTGCGCACTTTGAAAAAAGTGGGGCCCTGGAAAAATGTGGGGTCCAAGCAAAAGACCCCATTTATGACTAAGAAAACAAGGTCGAGCTACCACTTTGACATCAATACACGTGCACACCCACAACCACACATACACACATACACACATACACACACACACACACACACACACACACACACACACACGCACCACACCACACACAAGAACGCACTAAATCGCGTTAAAACCCGCGTTCAGCGGGGAGAGCGGAAGATTGCTGAAAAAATTTGGAGCAGACGGACACCATCAGGTATACAAAATGTACGAGAACGGAGAATTCAACAGTAATGAAGGTTTACTTTTGGGATGTATTTACAGTGATTAACATACACACACACACACACCCATACACACACACAAACACACACGAACGCACGCGCATACTAACAAACACACGCCCGCGAACACACACACATGCACACACACACACACACCCACACACTCACACCAAATTTCGTGAAAATCTGTTCAGCGGTACGCATAGACAACGGTGCAAAATAGTATCCCACCAACGGAGCCTGCACCTTGGACAGAAGCGAAACAGTAACAGCAACAGGAGGAGTGAAAGGAATGGGGAGAGAAGAGAAGATGAAATGAAAGAGAAGGATTTACCAAAAAAAATAGGATGTGAGTCCTGACTACTACTACAAAACATCTGCGGTAAATACATCCCGGAGGCCTTCAGACTCGCACACACTGGGTCAGTAGTCCAGACACAAGACGAATGGACATCGTGACGCGATGGAGTGGATTTAGCACATCAGAGAACGGGAGAGTTAGAAGAACGGTACATAATAATAATAATAATAATAATAATAATAATAATAATAATAATAATAATATTAATAATAATAATAATAATAATAATAATAATAATAATAATAATAATAATAATAATAATAATGTTATAATAATAATAATAATAATAATAATAATAATAATAATAATAATAATAATAATAATAATAATAATAATAATAATAATGTTATAATAATAATAATAATAATAATAATAATAATTATTATTATTATTATTATTATTATTATTATTATTATTATTATTATTATTATTATTATTATTATTATATGCAAAAAGTGAAAGCTTCGTATGTTTTCGCATTTATTCAAAATACGCGCACACACACACACACACACACACACACGCACGCATACAAGCACCCATACACCCCCCTCCCCCGCGCGAGCTCACACACACGCACACACTCACACACACACACACGAACCGTTAACTTGCACTGTGGGCGGTTTGGGAGAGAGAGTACAGTTGATTCCTGTGGGAAAGCTCTCCAGCGCATGACGGATTCTTCCACGTGGCACGGAGATGACACGGATGGGATGGAAAAGAAGTAGGACATCGTCTAAATGAATTATTTCCCAAAGTTGGGTCCTCTGAGAAAGCTCTTTTGAGGGAATCGAATTTGACTCGGCAGGTCACGCTCCTCGGGTATTTCACATCAACACGCTTCTATCAATTGCAAAATTACATTCGATTCTAGAATAAAACATGGCCTGCAACAGTACTAACACAATTAGTATGTAAACCATATTTTATTTAGGTGCACAGCTAATAGACGGGCGACATATAACCGCTATTTTGTTGAAAGATGTTACCATTGAGACGCGCAAGATAATTATAATGTTGCTTGGCACATTGGGTTTGGTGCTATGTTGATGCTGGAAAAAAAACACCTGGTATAATGATCGTTCAATGTTTTCTTAGATTGATCTTTTTATACAGACATATCGAGTTGTTTCTAGAATTGTTTGTTGGAAGATTGGAGATCTGTGTCTCACAGAAAGTAAGCAAATCTGCGAGTGTGGTATGGTAGAACATTCTATGACGTGACTCCATGCGTATTTCCTGTGTTGATCTTTTGCTTTGATTGGTCGTTGTTTACGTCATTGTCGAATAATCTAAAGTTGTCAACAATATACAGATGGTTTAAATAAAGTTTTGAAAGCAGTTGTTGCAGCAGCTGTTTGCGGCTCTTGGTGACTTAATTTGCAGAAATTATATAATGACGGCACTCTCTCGTTATTGAGCGATCAGATTCGACGAAATCGACAGTTACACAGATTCAAGCACTGGGACCGAATCTGCATTTAGCATATAACAAAATACTAGATGAGTTGTTTTGTAAAAAGAATGTGATGACCCAAAATCAAAAGAAGATGTATTATAGCAGCCAAAGAATGCAAATGGTATTAGCGTTTTGAAAACAAATTGAACAGAAAACAAAGCTGTGAAAGTATTTTTTCGTGCGCACTGAATTTTTTCTATCACATCTGTCATTTCTGCTGAAGAGGTAACGGGTGGTCAGAGGAGCGGAAATAGTTATAAGTAGTCGTAATTTGGTTTTTACCTGAGAAAGAAGTTTTTGTGTTTTGTTGTTTCTTTGCTTGTTTATTTCATTTAACGTCTGTTCACCAAAGTGATTTTAGATTTTAAAAACACATGGAATGTGGGGGAAAATGATGTGTTCTACTTGGATGGGGGAAAGGAGAGAACATTTAAACAAAATATTACAGTAAAATAAAATAAAATAAAATAACAAATGAATTAGTAAAACTAATATTTTTTAAAGCATTTAATTACAATATAACATAATTATCAAACTTGTGAAATGTTCATATGCAGAAAGTCAATTTTATGATATTGTCTTACAATAAATACTCAGAATAAACTTTCAATTTCCATTAAAAATGTCATACAGGATTATATATTATAGATTTAGCAATGGTTATACAATATTCACTGTTTTTATTTTGAACCATAATGTCCTATGGAATATATTGTGCTTTGATACCTTACGGTGATTTTATTTTCTTCTTTCTCTCTCTAAATACCAAGGTTTTCTAATATTAGGCTTGTTAGATATAGTGCGTCCGTGAATTAAGAAAGTTTTTCCTGAGTATCAGCATTTTGTTCCCTTTAAAGATAAGTTTAATTTCTTGTTTAATAAATTGTTTGGTTTTTTTATATCCAAGCATTTCTTCTTTCCATTTTTAGCTCTTGATAGTGCCTTTTATTTTGCGAATGAGACTAGTGCACGTGTCCCAAATGACCAATATTAATGTAGAAATTATATAAAAGAATATATTTGGCTCCTGGGACAAAATGTCCCTGCTATTTGCAAGTTTTGACAGGAATTCTTCACATTCTCAAACTTTCTAAACATTAACAAATCCTTGAAAGATCGGTTCAGAAAGTCTTTTAAAAAAAACTTTATTCGATCGTCTAAATGTCCTAGACAGACTGTAGGTAGACAGAGAGTAACACAGACAGACAGACGAGCAAATACAGGAGAACACCACAAGAAATAGAAGACCTCAGATAAAAGGTCAACGCAAGAAGGACCGATACATCGCAGAAAACTAAGACGAACCCTTAATAGTTCAGCGTCATAAAAGTATTCAGTATTATCTGCAACTCACGGGGAATGCACGCAAACTTTTCACATACATCTTATATGTCATAAAGCACACATCACTGATTATGACCAATGAAGCCGCGGACTGCAAATCCTTCTTACTACAAATAATGTATGGTTGCCGAAAGTGCTCGAGAATGATAGTCTTGCATAAAAAAGATCAGAGTATAGGGTAGGCGGAAATTCACCAGAGTATGACTGGCGAAAGTATTCGGAGTTATGGCTGGCAAAAGTGGTCAGAATGCCTCAGGGCGTGTTATCTATCGCGTCACTCAAGGCAGAACGTCTTTTAACGGAACCCATTTTGACCACGCCCATCTTCCCCCCACCCCCCCACCCTACCTCTCTCCCACCTCACCCTTCATTCCCCCTCCCCAAAACGGAGGAGTGCGACAGCATCTTGACAGCTTACGAACTTTGGCTTGCACGGTAAAGAACCCAATTTTTACCCGGAATGTGTTTCGTGTAGGTTAGGGTTAGAGTTCATAAACACCAACTTTAACAGTAACACTAACCCTAACCATGACTGTCTTAGAGTTTGTCCGTCTGTTTGTCTGGCGCTCTCTTTCTTTAAGTGTAACAGTTTTTTAAATCTTTGTACCATGTTGTAATTGTAATAAACGTTTTAAATCTAATTAAAGACTGTTTAGATTCTTCTGCCGTTGCGGTGGCTGGAGGTGCTGTTGCTGTTGATGTTCGTCTTCTTCTTCTCCTTAGTTTTTCTTCCTTACCTCCTTTGTATTAATATTTCTTCTTTCCTTTTATTCCTCCTAAATTTCGATCTTTTCTTCTTAATTCTTGGGTTTCTTTCCTTTCTCTTTCTTGTTCTTTTCATTTTTTTGATCTGGTTGTTTAATTTGTTTGTTTGTCTGGTTTCTCTCCTTTTCCTTTATTTCTTTCTTTGTTATTCGTTCTTCCTTTCTCTCTTTCTTTCTTTCTTTTATTTTTTTTCTTTCTTTCGTTCTCTGCCCTCTTTTTCTTTTACCTTATTTCCATTTTATCTTTCTTTCTTTTTCATTCTTCTTCTTCTTCTTCTTCTTCTTCTTCTTCTTCTTCTTCTTCTTCTTCTTCTTCTTCTTCTTCTTCTTCTTCTTCTTCTTTTCACATTCGCACAACCATCACCAATACTTATGTTTCTTAAAGTGGGTTGCGCAAAGTACTACATCTCTTACAAGCAACAAATCTATTATCTAGGAAGGAAAGGTGGAACAGCGAGTTACAAGGAATATCTCCTTACACCCTTTCGCAGAGGGGGGAGAGAGAGAAAGAGAGAGAGGGAGAGAGAGAGGGAGGGGGTTTGCTTTCAGTATCTTATAAGCTTACTAATTGGGGTACCGTGTGGTGTTTAACTGATAGAAAGCAAAGCCTAGCTGAGAGAATCAGCATTTAGTGTCTGGATGGTCTCGATTTGTCTGAAAACATCACACAATAATATGAAGACCGTGCTCAGTCGTCCCAAAATCTGCAAGTGGGCGCATCGAGTGGCTTGAGTTCGAACCTGTTTCCGATAGCGCCTTGAGCTCCAGTCCTTTAGCTGGAAAAAGCGCTATATAAAAACGATTATATTCGTTAAAGTCCTTATCGGAAAATAAATAGTCTTATCTCGTCTCGTTTGTGTATTGATGACTTACTTTTCTGAATCTCGTAGGATTATTGAGTTTCTTCATCCCACACCGAGGGATGTGTTTTATCATGTAGTCTGTAAAGGATGTAGACTAATATTTAATTTTGAAAATATTAAGTGGACCTGCTTTGTGTTATCATCGACATTTACATCGTTGTGGTTGGATTATCTACTTGCCTGGATTTTTTTTAAATCTTGAAAATGTAAATAGACGTGAAATGAAAAGACCCCAATTGGAAGCTTTTTGTTTACTTTTGGCCCAAACCCTAAAATTCGCATTGTTATCTCACCGCACAACGATAAGGTGGGTTTTCGTTGCTTAACTAAACCGACCGCTAAAGTTTGAATTTCCAATTTCAGTTCTGACAGGTATATAGCGGTTTCCCCCGATTAACGGTCCACCGAATACCATAGCCCTGTGACCTTTGACCCTATTATCTGAGTGAACAACCAAGGTGAAGAGCGTGTCTTTGGGTAGGGTAGGGAATGTTTTATCAACCTAAAACGAAAAACCTTACGAGCACTTATTTTTATGGGTTCTATCTCTTGCCGACTTTGGTCGCTGCTTGTTTTAAGCTCCAGAATGTTGGCTGACTAGTCAACCGCTGTTGCAATTTTCATTAAAAAATAACCGAACTTCCGAAAGAGTTGTTTTTTTATTTTAAGGATTTTTTTCCCATGGGGCAACACTCATTGTGAAAGTAAAACGGATCTGTCGAAGGGTCGTGTTCATAGTGGGTCCCTTTACGCTGCACGAGTAATCTCTCTTCGCTCTGGTAATTAATTTACATCGCACGAGCTACTTACTTGCCCTTATGTACACATTTGTTTCTCATTAATTTTAATCCCCTAGACTGTTGGCTAGCTGCTGCTATTATTAGGTACAAAAACTACCGAATTTATTCATTGGAAAGAACTATACTTTCAAAGGAGTTATTTTATCCTATCCTATCCTATCCCGTAACTCGAAGGTCATTGGGGCACCATAGATGATCGTTTAACCGGCGTACTCCATCTTTCTCTGTCCTCAGCAACCATCATGGCTTCGCTCAGTGTCAAGACAGTCCTTTCTCGAATGTTGTCCTCCCATCTCTTTTTCTGTCTCCCTCTTCTTCTGTCTCCTTGGACCGTGCCTTGCTTGATGGTTTTTGCCAGGCCTGATGCTGTGGTGACGTGGCCATACCATCGGGGTTTTCGTTTCTTCACCACTGTGAGCATGTCATCGCGTTGTCCAATGGCTCGTGTGATGGTCTGTCTGACTTCGTCATTGGTGATGTGCTGGGTATAGGAAATGCCCAAAAGTCTTCTGTAGCACCTCATCTTCATGCTTTGTATTTATGTTGAAAGCCTTTTTTTTTCAGTTGCGCCACACTCACTGTGAATGTCAAGGAGGCCGCAGTCCAAGAGGGTCCCTTTACTAACTGAGACCTGTGAGAGGTGCTCGGCGCGTCTTAGTTACGCTTTCTGTGCCGAAGGCAACACCACCTTTTAATTTACGAATGGGTTCCTTCGCTTGGTGGACATCAATGTGACGATTTGGCCCCATTCTCTAGGAACTCAAGTTAACGCATTCCGCCCCGACGTCACAGATTAATGGGTAGTCGGTAAGGGCAGACAACCCTGGGGAAGAATTGCTACTTAGCCAAATCTCCTTCCTGCTCGAGACTTGCAGACAAATTCCGTGACATCTCCATTGTAGTTCTGTAGGCAGGTAATTTTAGACATCGGGAGTTCGTGGTTCGTGGTTCGTGGTTTTTATAATACAGTAGTCAGATTCATAATATCATTATGGTTGCTGGTATTGTTATTGTTATATTACTTCATCACCATCCACGCATGGCAGTCAGTCAATGAAACATCAATCAATGAATCCATATTTTATCATCAGTCAATCTTTTTAGTCTGGTGACGCATTACCTTTTATAATAGGCGGTGATAGTGGTTGTGATGATGATGATGATGATGATGATGATGATGATGATGATATGACAACGACGACGATGATGATGATAATAATGATGATGATGGTGGTGGTATCGAGCGCCTCTCTTTTCTGGCAATATGTTCATTTCTCCACAGAAAGAAAAACACAACGAGACCTAGAGTCAAATCAATTGTTCAGGGCTGCAAACAGTCACAGCCACGGGCAAATCCACTCTCTGTCGCCGCAGCGGCATGCTGAAGACCTCGGCCACATATTTCAATGCAAGTTTAATGCCAGGAAAACCCACCTAATTAGCGAGAGATCAATCAAGTCCGACGATGCGTCTAAAGGCTGCGAGTGGGCGCCTGAGGTGGCTTGAGTTAGATCCTGTATCGGCCAACGCCTTGAGCAGCTCTTGAGCTGGAAAAGCGCTCTATAAAAATGACAACATAAATAAATGCTCACGGCTAAAGACGTACCTCCACTGACTTACGTCAATGAAACAAAACGTCTTGATATAAATAGACCTTGGGGAACAACATAGACCTATTTGGAAGAACTCCCCCCCCCCTCCTCCCCCATCCCCTCACCATACATCTGGGTACTATAATCCTAAAAAAGAACACTGAGGGTAACACAACCTGGGGAAACATAGACCTAAAGGAATATAAATACACTTAAGGGGAGCCGGGGGGGGGATAGGGCGGTACCCACCCCACGCAGTCAAATTTCCTGGCTTTATACAGGCCACAGTAATTTGTCGTATTGCTGTAAGTTCCAGTTCTTATGTGATTTGGTCTTTTGCATAATATTATTGCAGGTAAGGTTGAAGACGGTCTGTCTGCCTTTTATTTTGATCTAGTGCACTGTTCCTTGTGGCAGCTTATCAAAAAGAGGCCACGATCAATTTCTTGTCCTTCAGACATGGTCATATGGCCTGGGTACAGCAACGTAGGTCAATGTAGGCGTGGTCTTCTATTGCTGTGTACTGCTAGTGCTATTTGGAAGTACTTGAGGGTGAGTGTGGTAGTGGGATGTAGAGAGGAGGTGGTTGAGTGTGTGGGAGAGGGAGAAGTAGCAGATGATGTACACACACATCTATTCATACAGGCATGGCGGGTGTAGTGATTTCTAAGCGGGCATAGCTATTGAAGCCAGGTTAGACATAGTCTGCACACGTTAAGTCAATAGTCTACTTCTAGTTGTCTCTGGAGGGGGTGAAGAAGAAGATAAAAGAAGAGGAGGAGGAGGAGGAAGAATACATGAAATACAGACCGCGCGGAGGAATACAGCAAGATAACCAGCGAATCACATAATGTATTCCAAAAATACTACAGCTAGATCTCCTTTGTCTAACTTGGATATACAAACAATAATAAATGAGGTAAGAGACTATAGATCGACAACGATCTTAGAAAGTTGGAGACCCTTAATCACACCATTCCAATCCAGATACCCAGCAAACTTAAAGTGTTTCTTTACCCAATATCAAAGTGCGAAGAGAAATTTAGATGTCTAATTCAAGTGAAGAGATGATAATTTGTTTAAATATTCACACATGTGTTGTTGTTGTTGTTTTCTTTATTTTTTGGGGAAGAGGGAGCTTGAGAGGGGAGGGGAGGGATGATATTTGTCAAACTTTGAATCTAAACGTCGTGTCCTAGCGCGTTCAAAAACATAGTCTGGTATAAGGAGTGTAAGTGGCTTAACTCTTTTGAATTGGGTCAGGACAGGCGCACATATAATTATAAAGTCAGCGGAACGTGGCTAACAAGCTTCAGTGATGCCTTGCTGTAGATCAGACAGAGGAAAAGACAATTCTATGCCTGTAGTCTGAAGTGACGCTCAACGACCACATTTGAAGAAAAAAAAACAAAACACGTTAGACTATCTTTAATAATCCACCTTCTCTCTCTCTCTCTCTCTCTCTCTCTCTCTCTCTCTCTCTCTCTCTCTCTCTCTCTCTCTCTCTCTCTCTGTCTGTCTGTCTGTCTCTATCTGACTGTCTCTCTCTCCTTTTCTCTCTCTCTCTGTTCCCTTCAAATCGATTTAAACAACTTCAACTTTCTTACCTCTTACATAGGCCTTTGTGTTTGTTTGTTTTTACACTGTATTGTCCATTTTTACCGGAAAATTCTGGGCCGCCTCCCCTAGGAAAGGCGTAGTCGCAGCCTGTGGCGTCCCCAAACCCAATCTACCTAATATTAGTTGTGTTTTGAAATTTTGCTGGGGGAGCAAACCGGAGTACTCGAAGAAAACCCCCGAGAGGTTGCCCAAGTCGGAAGTAAATAATACTCGGGAAACATAACGCTCAAAGGCAGAATCGACCCACACCTGTCAGGCGCCATTGATTTCTGGACTCTGGGACTGTGGACAAGGCAAGTTAGTCCCGCCTTAGACCACGCGGCCACAACGCTCGCTTGTTTTAAACATTCTTTAAAGTAATCAATAATTACAAATCTCAATAACAAGTTAAAGATAAAAAAATATGTAAATGAGTTTAAAGTTTAAAATCAAAACAAAACAAAAATGTCTACAACATGTTAAATAATTATGTATGTCTCCCCATCTCCCAAAGTTAATTTAAAGATACCAGTAGTTAAGGATAACGTTTTCAAAAAGCTTCTACAGCATGTTAAATAAGTATCTCTATATCCTCCATATTGGCCCCTCTTCTCTCGCCACCTTCTCTCTCCCTCCCTCTCTCTCTCTCCTTACTTTCGCTGTACTTGCATACACCCTCCACACACTCCCTTGTCGGTCACAGGAAGATGTACACACTCTTTATGAATTTATTAACGCAATGAAACTGTTGCCAGAAGAGTGTGAACTTTATACACTGGATGTCTGCAGGAGGGCCGTTGTGAAAACCATGTAGTCTAAGGGAACACGTTTTAATGTTGCTCTAACTCTAAGAGATGCACGGGTTAAATCCTGAACATCTCCATTCTCTCTCTCTCTCTCTCTCTCTCTCTCTCTCTCTCTCTCTCTCTCTCTCTCTCTCTCTCTCTCTCTCTCTCTCTCTCTCTCTCTCTCTCTCTCTCTCTCTCTCATAATTTTACCAGTATTTAGAGTATGTAATTGTACGCCTATACTTGTTAGATTTGAGAGATTGAATGCATTAATACAATAGTTGTTTGGAGCAGTTGGAAAACTAGGCTTTTAAACCTAAAGCCTTTATCCTAGTAATCGTTTCACCCTTCAACGTACAACGTTTTCTATATCTCTGAGCTATTTAAGTTCAGAACAGCTACTCTCTCTGTCTCTCACTCTCTGTTTCCCTCTCTCTTTGTTTCCCCCCCCTCTCTCTCTCTCTCTCTCTCTCTCTCTCTCTCTCTCTCTCTCTCTCTCTCTCTCTCTCTCTCTCTCTCTCTCTTTTTTTTTTGCAGCAGCCATAGTCATTAGGAGTGGAAAGGAAGTTGTATATAGCTCCCTAATGCAGGACACATTGGTAGTTTGGATGCTGCATTTATTTATTTATTTATTTACTTATTTATTTGTTTTCCCTTGTGCTCTAACAGGAAGCATGCATAGGTACAATTATATTACTAACATATACAAAATGGTGAAGATTAATTTTTTCGCCTGCTATAATATACACTTCAAAGCCTGTGAGCTTTTGGTGTTAAAGCATTTCATTTCATTCCAAAAATTAGACTTAACACATTTCTAACACAAAAACCTCGTAAAACGTACATTTAGTCCTCCTTTTCTGAACAGCCTTTAAATGTGTGCACCTTTTAGCACGTGCTGTCAATTACTGAACCTATATGACCTAGCACTATGTAGACAAAAAATAAATTAATTAAAATAAAATTAAAAAATTAAAAATTGCCCACAGAAACTGCGCCCTTACTCCTTCGGATGAGAGTATAAACCGAGGTCTATTTTGTACACGCACGTATTCCATCGCATGGACTTTAAAGATCTTGATGCTTGTCGCGAAACGAAACGCTCGCGAGTATTTTATTTTCCAAGTGCAAATTGTTATATAGAGTGCCTGTGGTAGATTTAGAAATGTGACGTCAATTTTGCTACGTGTCAATCGCCATTTTTTGTATTCCTGGAAAAGAATAAAATGGACGATTTTTATCGATAATTCTTTTGTGTGAAAGATTGTGATTAATGCCAATAATAAAATTTTAGGGAAAGCAAAGAGGTTGTGAACTATTAATTTTATAAAATATAATATTTGAAGTGATAGTTACTTTTTTGCGTTGTGAAGTTTTCATTGGCTGTTATAATGATAAAAGTGCGGTAGCCTTGGTGAAATGGAATTGAGGCGAAATCGGTTAGGAAAACTGTCTGAAGAATCAGTTGGGAGAAAGATCTAGACTGGACAGGGAGGATTCTACCCAAGCTCCGAGGCAACTTGTTCTGTGGGGTGCCAACGACGGTTTAGCTTGATGCTGAATGATGTCTGATGTGGTTGGGCCAGGAAAATGAGTTGTTTCTCAGCGTTTGATCAGCTTTAGCTGAATTCTGGCACCGTAGGGTAAATATTTAGATTTTTCTTCATTCAAGATAATTTCCCAAGAAGATTGATAAGTGTGGTAATTTGTTCATCGAATATATGTATTTTCCAGAGAATATTTAATAGTTTATTCATTGAATGCATTTGTTTTCCAGAGTAGTGAGATAGTTTGTTCATTGAATGCATTTGTTTTCCAGAGGAGTAAAATAGTTTGTTCGTTTGAATGCATTTCTTTTCCAGAGAAAGATAGTTGGTTCATCTGAATGCAGTTGGTTTTCAGAGGACTGGTGTGTTGATTAATTATAATATGTTTTTCCAAGCAGAGCCGGACCTGGAGGAGTTTAAGTTTGTATGAAAATAATTTTCATGCAAATATCTAAGACTAGTTTTGTTCGGCAGGTGTATTTTTGTGATATTATTCGTCTTGGATTTCCGTGACGATGTCATCTTCGAGACTGGCACTGGATTCTTCTCTGACGTCTTGTTCATGATCTGGGTGACTGAATCTACGATGGAACTGTACGTCAACGAGGGCTACAGAAGTCACTGGTGGGTCACGGACAGCCATTAGATCTAACGGCGACATCGACGTCAAGTTCCAGCTCTGATGAACTTTTCCTCCTACTCATCTTAACCCGGATTTCTTCATTTATCAACGATTACAACGAGGACGAAAATCGAAAGCTAAGTGGATAAAAGAGAACTTTTATTTTCGGTAACCACGACGGAAAGTGTCGCCAAATTATCGTTCCGATTTCGAGGAAAAAATAACGGAATATAATAAAATAATCGAACTTGGAAAAACGTGTTATGTGTTTGTGAAGTGTTGGAAAGAAATGGTGTACCTTAGGTTTTTTTTAATTGAAATAAAACCACGTTCTGGGGTAAGTCATGAAAGTCAGGGAAGTCCTTCATCAGTAGTGATCACCCAGTAACACCAGATTTGCGACAATGCTCATGTCCTAAACGGGCGAGTTCTTGCTACACAAATACACTATGTCCCTTCTCTACATCACCGGTCGCCTAGGGTTGTGTTCAGTCGTCTGGGCGTCAGACTATGCTCCTGTGTCGACCTGCACCTTAAACAGTTCTTGAGCTGGATATATATATGCTTCAAGCAGGAGGAGAAGCGATGATCGACGCACTCACCAATATCTGTAACAAGATCTGGCAGAGTGGGGAGTGGCCTACACCATGGACCCAGTCGCTTGTCATCACTCTTCCCAAGAAAGGTAACCTTCAGGAATGTGAAAATTACCGCACCATCAGCCTCATCAGCCATTCCAGCAAGGTCCTCCTGAAAATAATACTCAACATGTTGAAACCCCAAGCTGAACAAATCATACATGTAGCTGAAGAGCAAGCAGAATACAGGGCAGGGCGAAGTACCACTGAACAGATTTTCAACCTCAGAATCATCTGCGAGAAATACCTACAGCACCAACAACATCTATATCATGTGTTCGTAGACTTCAAAAAGACGTTTGACCGAGTCTGGCATGCAGCTCTGTGGGCAACCATGAGAGTGTACAACATCAGCCCTAAAATTATTGAAGTCATCAAAACCCTGTATGACAAGGCTACCAGTGCAGTCCTCCACATCAGCGCCATCGGAAACTGGTTCAGATCAACAATCGTCAGGGATGCCTACTCTCTCCAACACTCTTCAACATCTTCCTAGAGTGCATCATGTCAGATACCCTTGCAGACCACAAAGGTACAATCAGCATAGGGGGAAGGGCAATCTCCAACCTCCGTTTTGCGGATGGCATTGATGGATTGGCTGGAGAGGAACAAGAACTTGAACAGCTGGTACAGAGGCTTGACACCATCTCCAGAGCCTATGGAATGGAAATAAGTGCAGAGAAGACCAACATGATGACCAACAACACCAGTGGCATCAACACGGACGTCAAAGTCCAAGGCCAATCCCTCAACACAGTGCATAGCTTGAAATATTTAAGAGCCATTGTATCAGACAATGAGTCCCGACAGGAAGTCCTCTCCAGGATCGCACAAACAACTGCTGCCCTGGCGAGGTTGAAGCCAATTTGGAAAGACAGGACCATCAGTCTACATTCCAAGGTAAGGCTGCTGCGCTCCCTTGTCATCTCCATCTTCCTTTATGCTTGCGAAACATGGACCCTCACAGCAGAACTCCAACGAAGAATACAAAGCATGGAGATGGGGTGCTAAAGAAGACTTCTGGGTATTTCCTATACCCAGCACATCAACGACGAAGTCCTACAGACCATCACACAAGCCACTGGACAACACGATGACCTGCTCACAGTGGTGAAAAAACGTAAACTCCGATGGCATGGCCATGTCACCAAATCATCAGGTCTTGCAACGACCATCCTGCAAGGCACAGTGCAAGGAGGTAGAAGAAGAGGGAGACCGAAAAAAGGTGGGAGCACAACATTCGAGAATGGACTGGTTTGACACTGAGCGAAACAATCAGGGTTGCTGAGGACAGGGGAAGATGGAGTACGCTGGTTAAACGATCATCTGTGGTGGCCCTACGACCTCCGAGTTATGGGATATATATATATATATATATATATATATATATATATATATATATATATATATATATATATATATATATATATATATATAGATAGATAGATAGATAGATAGATAGATAGATAGAGAGAGAGAGAGAGAGAGAGAGAGAGAGAGAGAGAGAGAGAGAGAGAGAGAGAGAGAGAGATAGATAGATAGATAGATAGATAGATAGATAGATAGATAGATAGATAGATAGATAGATAGATAGATAGATAGATAGATAGATAGATAGATAGATAGAGAGAGAGAGATATTCGTGGCAAAATGTTTATTCACTAACTTGTCTTAGAATTGTTGTGAATGCATGCTGGGGGTGAGATGAACGGGTAGTCTATTTTTCTTTAATATAACAATAATAGGGATAGCTCAGTGGTCAGAGCGGCGTCGGTTCGAATCCTGACTTCAGCAAACTATTGTGTGATTGCTGGATATTACGGGCCCGCGCCTTGAGAAGCTCTCTGAGCTTGTAAGTGCGCTATATATAAGAGAAATCTATTTCTTTCTTTCTTTTTTTAAATTCCATTTTAAAAATTATTATTTAAAATTCCATTTTGTGTTAGTTTTATTTCATACTTTTTTTTTTTTTTTTGGGGGGGGGGGGGGGGGGGGGTTGGGTGGTGGGTCTATTACTATGGTGAAGAACTAAAGTCAATGTTTTAGGAGAAGGTTACTAAAATCATCTTCGACATTAAATATTATGAGTGAGATTCCATTCTTCAAGAGTCTTGAGAAAATCACAATCCCCCTTATATTGCGTCTATTGTTTAAACATTGCTGAATTTTGAAGTTACTGTTTATTGTACACGTCCGCTCAGTAGCATACTGTTTAGAAGGCCCCTCAGAACAGCTGGTGCGGTTAAATAAACACCTACGATGCATGCGTGTATATTTATACACTCAACTCCATCGAGTTGACGAGTATTAGCCGATTTTGCGATGTCTGTGAGTGCTTCCATATTCTCCCCTTCGGCATTCTAGGGTTGCTTAATTGTCTGTGGCGTGAGGCGATGCGCATAAAAGCAGCAAGTTGGCGCTTTGTGTGACTTGAGTTCCATCTTGTTTCACTGAGCTTTTTGAGCAACTCTTAAGTACCAGACGAGCGCATTGTATGACCTGTCTTGCTTGCAAAATTCGTGGAGGTTCACGAACCTTTTTTTTTCTCTCTCGAGGTTCTTCACTCCTGAACCTAGATTCCTGATCTTTCTGTCTAAAAGGGCAGGTTTGTGGAGTTTTTTTTTCTTTTTCTGCTTGTTCGTTTGTTTCTTTAATGTCACGTCCTTTTTCACCTAAGTGATTTTAGACTTGACGGGAGCAGGGAAAATATTAAACAAATAAGGAATGGTCATAATGAAGGGAAAAAGGAATTAAAGGAAATAAACGAAACTGAACATTTAAACAATCAACATTATAAAATAATTATAACTTACCAAAATGACGTTTAATATGACTACAAAGCAATCCTTGTAAAATAATCTTTCTTATATCTCATATTTTGTTAAATAGTCATTGTTTATAGGGTCCAACGGGCTGCAAATAGCCAAATAAGGACATATATATACTCCAGCATATACCAGCATACTCCATCTTTCTCTGTCATCAGCAGCCCTGATGGCATCGCTCAGTGTCAAACCAGTCCATTCTCGAATGTTGTCCTCCCACCTCTTTATCGGTCTCCCTCTTCTTCTACCTCATTGCACTGTGCCTTGCAAATAGTCTTTGCATGGCCGGATGATCTGGTGACGTGGCCATACCATTGGAGTTTCCGTTTCTTCACCACTGTGAGCAGGTCATCGTGTTGTCCAATGGCTTGTGTGATGGTCTGTCGGACTTTGGTGATGTGTTGGGTATAGGAGATGCCCAGAAGTCTTCTGTAGCACCTCATCTCCATGCTTTGTATTCTTCGTTGGAGATCTGCTGTGAGGGTCCATGCTTCGCAAGCATATAGGAAGATGAAGATGACAAGGGAGCGCAGCAGTCTTACTTTGGAATGTAGACTGATGGTCCTGTCTTTCCAAATGGGCTTCAACCTTGTCAGGGCAGCAGTTGTTTGTGCGATCCTGGAGAGGACTTCCTGTCGGGACCCATTGTCTGATACAATGGCGCCCAAATATTTGAAGCTACGCACTGTGTTGAGGGATTGGCCTTGGACTTTGATGTCCGTGTTGATGCCATTGGTGTTGTTGGTCATCATTTTGTCACACAGGGAAGAATTTGCTTTGCGCGTCTGGGAATGGCATAAATCATTGACAATAACAATTAAAAACACAATTAGTCCCGACATCTGTGAATAGCTCGGGACCTAGAAACAATTTCTTCATTCACTCACATCCACAAATCATCAGCGATCCGCACACAAACGTTGTCAGGAAACAAAACAAAAAAAGCAGACTACCAAAATAAGAAAAGAAAACAACAACAAAAAAGAATGCGCTCTCTCTCTCTCTCTCTCTCTCTCACATACACACACACACACACAGAGGGTGCATCCAGCTGCACAACCCCTCACGCATGTCACGTTCATAACTAAATAATATAGGCCTATTGTATGGTGCAGTTGTGACATATATAAAGGAGAGACAGATCCGAGAAATAGAGTTTGTGATTTTAGCAGTCTAAGGGGAATCGGACCACGCTGTGTCGCTGCCAGGAGAGAAGCCTCAGAAAAACAACGACAAAATAAAGCTGTGAAAAGTGAAGTTACACACTGGATTACTTGGGATACTATTACTGGATGTACAAGTACCAGGAGGGATGAGAATGCTGAAATTCCAC
>CM072525.1:28434942-28467442 GCA_036898135.1 Oncomelania hupensis
TTATTATTATTATTATTATTATTATTATTATTATTATTATTATTATTATTATCTTTTTAATGGCATAGTTATTTTTTTATTTATTTTTTTCAGAGAAATACATTTTTATTCATCCCCGTTTTCGGTTAACAGTGATTGTTTGTTTCCTATGGTACCAATTAAGGTGAAAGCCAAAGTCTAGCTCAGCTATACGGGACATGATGAGATGGGGTCAAGTGTTGTGACCATTGTCAAGTGTCTTCATTATTATTATTATTATTATTATTATTATTATTATTATTATTATTATTATTATTATTATTATTATTGTGAAAGCGGTGATACTGTATTTAGGCAAATGATGTCTACCATTAATCCAGTAGATATTGAAGAGTGTATAGTTCCTCAAAAGTTGAAATCTCCAATTCTCTTTCTGTGGAGACTGCCTAATTACCACTTGTGGAATCTGTTTGCCTCCCTGGAAAAGAGTTTGGTTAGGGTTAGGGTTAATTCACTGAATAGCCCGCAGAATCTTAGCCGAGATTCAAATATCTGAGGATTTTTTTGTAAACAAGTAATGCTTGTGTAGCAATGTGTACATGTCAATAAAATTATGGACGTTTCATAATCAAGCAAATTGAGTCTCAGTTACAACTGTCATATACAGACATTGTATTTTTGTGAATAAATATTTCTTGACTTGACTTAAAAACTGGTTGACTGGTTTTCCATACAATCACAATGTAAGATTCAAGTAATTTTAATTGCGAATGTTTAAGATAATGACTAAACGTGAGGAAACTTGTAACAGGTATTTAGCTGACATCAAAGAAATCAAAGTCTACTACAAACCACCCCATCCCCTTCTCCCGATCCCCACCCCCCCCCACCCACCCACCCAAAAAACAGTTTGAAGAAATTAATAGTCCACAAATTCACAATCTCAGATTTTGCGTTGGATTTTAATTTTAAGAAAAGATGTTGAAGATAGCATGTGTAACCATTTGAACATCTTATAGTCTACAGTTTTAAACACAGATTAATGTCTTAATACTTAATACAGACACAAATTGGTGTTCGTAGAATGTTTAAAAGTTAACACTGTTTTTAATAGTATTCAGTAACGAGGAAACGCTTTAAATATAAATGTACTCTACCCAGTATTAGAAACAAGGTTAAACTGTTTTTCACGATTCAGGAACAGTTACAGAAAACTAATGTGGTAGCACTTCCATTCATTAACGTTCACTCATGTCCCTTAATGGCCACTTATGTACATTAATCGAACAAAGTTTTCGAAGATTCTAGACATGCCTTTTAGTATAAGTTTTAAAGTGTACAAAGATTTCAAGATCAAGTACCCACGAACGTGCGAGCAACATATTAATGTTGAAAGTTTAAAACGTATCAATCCACGTTAGCTAGCCTCTTCAGTTCCAAAGCTTTAAAGTTTTGAAAATTAATTATTGCATTCGAACTTGCAACATTTATAATAAATAACAAAATGTGGAGGGATCTGCAGCCAGTACACACGCAACTTCTCGATCTGGAATTTGCACCATGTTTTCAAGATCACATACATACGAAACTTCAAAAATTTTTCATGAGAAATGCTGACAGATCACAGCCTGCACTTTACATTCATTTGAACATCGCGATTTTTTTAGATCATGTGCTAGGGAGCAATAAACTAATATTAGATATAATGCAGATAACAAAACCCGACAAACGTGGAAAACTTAAAGAATGTGTTTTTTTTTAACCTAAAATGTTTCTTTTTCAGACTACTCAATCAAAGAACTAGTAAACCAACCATATATAGTTTCAGTATATGCGTATTGTTTATGTAATGAATTTACCTTTGGTAATGTAATAGAATAGACCCAACGTTTCCCGGCGCGTCGTAAGAATCAACTAACAGGAGTGATGTCAGCACGGCATCACTGGGTGAAAGTCCTCTACATAAAAGTCACCGGCCAGGACGGAGGAACCTCACGTCACTACAGGTTCAACGACCACGTGCTCAGGGCCAAGGCGAGCCACACTGTACTCATGGATATCGGCTGTGGCAAACAACCTGGAGAGGATGGGGCCCTGCCAGGCCTTTCTTGCCAAAGATACACCGTATGATGAAAAGAACCACTCACTCCATACCGGATCGGTCATCGCCCGTTTCACTAAGGACCGCGCCTTCCGTTGGCCACCAAGACGGAAGCGATAAGTGTACTACTGATGGACAACTTAGCAGGATCGGCACGAGAGACAACATCGTCATAGGAACCTGGAATGTCAGGATCCTAACTGCGGAGGAAAAATTAGAAGGACTGGCCCGCGAGTTGGATCACAATTGACTGGAACATTTTAGGTATCAGCGAAGTGCCCCGGAAAGGCCTAGTTAAAACAACGACAGACAAAGGCCACACGCTTTATTTCAGCGGCAGAGATGACAGGCACGAACATGGCGTTGGATTCTTGGTCCACAAAGACTTTTTAGTTACTGTCATGGGTTGCCGCCTAGTCTCCATTAGACTCATTACCATCCGTCTGAGAGCAGCCCCTTTCAACATCGCCATCATCCAGGCTATGTCACAACATCAGACTATGACGACAGCGATGTGGAGGATTTATATGAACATCTACAGACTGTCCTGGACCAAGTGCCGAGGAAGGACATAGTCATAGTGCAAGGCGACTGGAATGCCAAGGTTGGCCAAGATGCGCACTACAACTGATGAGGCACATGTGGACCCCACTGCAACAACGAGACAAATGATAGGGGTCTGAGACTCTTGGAGTTTGCCAGATTCAACAATCTGATACTGGCAAGCACGTTTGGCATCCACAAAAATTCCAGACGATGGACCTGGTCTAGTCCCAGCGGGTAGCATCACCAGATCGACTACATCATGGTCAAGAGACGCTTCAGATCAAGCATCAAAATTGGCAGGACACGCACTTTTCCAGGAGCAGACATCGGAAGTGACCACGATCTCGTGATGATGTTCTTTCGGCTTTATTTGAAGAGAGTAAACACAGCAAAGTGCACCAGCCTGAAGTTCGACCTAGAAAAACTGCAAGCCCCGGAGGTGGTAGAACTATTCAAAGCCACAATTGGATGGAAATTTGCACCACTGCTTATTTTGCAATCAATCTTTAATGTAATGTCTGTTCACAATTTAGGTGATATTAGACATTGAAAATGTAACTTTTAAAACACTTAAACTATTTCAAAACATAGTTCCGAAACAAACAGTCTATAAAAGTCTACCAACAGGAGATTTAGCAATACTTTTCACAACGTCTGTAATATTTGGATGATATAGAACCATGTCTACAGAATGTCCTGATTCAGGATATATAGGTTAAGTTAGTCTTTTAAAACTGAGCATTCAAAGAAAAGGTGATATACTGATAGACTTGTATTACATAATGTATACATTTAACATCAGCTGAGTATTTAGTGTTCCATGCGTTCATTCCTAATTTATATATTAATTTAGAAAGTGGTCTTGAACAATTCAGTATAGAAATATTGTTAATGTTATTATCATGATACACTGCCTTTTCTAGTAAGGAAAACTTTCATGATTACACATATTAAAATTGGTTATAATTAAAGAATCTGACGACCTTTGTGCTCCCTCCTTAGCTATCACATCCGTCATTCCAATGAATTTCGCAATGTGATAGAACCCAACTGAAATCAATATTTATTCCTCTAGAAATCACACAATGTATCATATGTTTAATTTCATAGATAAACTCCCTTCTATCTTTACAGTTCCACATTTTAAGGCATACAGAACCGCTTTTTGAATCAACACATACTAATATACCGAATAATTGTAAAGGTGACGTCATGATAACATTTAAAGCCATTAAAATAGCATAAAGCTCAGCTGTAAAAATAGAAAATCCCTTTCCTAAATAATATGACCTTCTGATATTTATTTCAGGATTAATTATGCTGATCCACTATCCGAAGAATCTAAAACTGATCCAACAGTAAAAATCTGCATATGGTTTTTGTAATTACTTTCAATATGTTTTTTTTTACCTCAGTAACTAATAAATTAGGATTATTCTCTTTTTTAGTTTGGCTATAGTTAATATCAATATGTGCACATATATGCTCCCATGGTGGAATCAAAGGTGTTAATGGAAGAACTGAAACTGATGTGATACTTATCAAAAAGGTCTTTTGTATAGTTTCTAATTGGCTCCAAGTACTTCATATTACCATCGTTCCGAATTTAAAAAAAAACGAAAAAAGAATTGAAACTGCAATGTTTTGGCAATACAAAATAATCTTTGCTTTTAAATTGATGTTTTTGCTTTGGTTTTGTTTTACAATTACTGACATAGAATCTTATAAAAGCTGCGATGTTTCCGAGTAATAAAAACACATGGGATTTTCCTTGGAGTTTTAAATCTTTCAGACATACATAAGGAAAACAACCGAAAACAATTTGAGCCAAACAGTTGTTTTTATAATTTTTTTTAAATTATTTTTGTAAATCAAAGGAAATATTAAATTTGACTAAAGCGAAAGCGTTCAATCATTGTCGTATAGATCTATGTTGTTGTGGTTTTTTTTTCAAAAACACTGATCCAAAGATTATGTTTAATGAAAACTCCATAATTGACGATGAGTTACTCGTAAGACATATGTTTGTCGTGTTTGTCCCTTCATTAGATTGTGTTTCTTCGAAGTGAAAATGTATGGCTTTAGCCATTTTCACGTTTTGGACAAACTTTAATAATAATCTTCAAATAGACGCAACTAGCCCTGACCCTAACCCTTTTCTTAAACGAGTGCCTTAACCTACCCGTCGAGGCGGGTGCCTAAACCTACCCGTCGAGGAAAATTCCTTATCCTACCCGTGTTGGCAAAACTTGACCTAGATCGTCTCTTAGAGGGCACGAATTAGGTCAAACTTTTTGGGAAAAGGGTGCTCTAAAACCTACCTGTCTGGAACAAAACTTGACCTACTTCGCGCTCTATAGCAGAGAAAGTAGGTCGACATTTTTCAAAATTTGTTCGGAAATGGGCTGGAAGTTCTCCGTCCCGGATAGAGCACTCCCTTGCACTAAAAACACTCCGATGCACTACAACTGCACTTCCATGTACTACAAGTGCACTTCTATGCACTAAAAGAGCACTTGCGTCAAGTGCAACTGTAGTGCACATGTACTTAAAAAGCACTCCCATGCACTACAACTGCACTCCCATGCACTACAACGGCACTCCCATGCACTAAAAGAGCACTCCCGTGTACTTAGAACAAATGAGGAACGGCAGACAAACGGGGAAGGAGCAAATTACCCCATTTTATACTAAGAACGTCAAATTCCGTTCCTCATTCGTGACGTTTCACAGGTACACACACACACACACACACACACACACACACACACACACCCAAACACGCACAAGCACACCCCTGCTAATGCAAACACCCAAATATATACAATATGTAACATACTAAGAGTCAAGAGTCAAGATTCAAGAATACTTTATTATCTCAAACCGAGAAATTAAGACATGCTTTGCCGACAGTGCTACAACAAATTGCAATAAATGTGGAAGAAAATACAATTACAAACATTCACTCATTAAAAGATTGAAACACAAATGCATAACGAAGCAACAGGCAAGTAATAAAGACAACAATAATGTAATAAAATGCGCAATGTCCCCAATTGAAAACAGTTGGAGGGGAGACAACAATAAGGCAATCCAACATACATAAACACACAATACACACCCAAGCACACCATAACACACTTCCATTCATTCTGAGGGACACACATTAACGTTTGTTTAATAGTTGGATGGATTTGGGGACTAAGCTAGATCTGCTTCGTACAGTGGAATACTTGGGTACCCGGAGACGGAGTTCAGATGGGAGAACAGCATACTGTTTGGCCAGAACATGGGTAGTTTCTCACAAATAATGATTAATGACTAATTATTTGCCACACCTTTCCCCATCCCTCAGCACATTTTGGATGAAAAATATTTAGAAAAAACAACACATTCACAGAGCTAGAGAGAGAGAGAGAGAAAGAGAGAGAGAGAAAGAGAGAGAGAGAGACAGAAAGAGAGAGACAGAGATAGGTAGAGAGAGGTAGAGACAGAGAGAGAGGAACACATCCTTTCAGAACGCAAGTGAGAGACAGATAGACAGAGACAGACAGAGAGACAGCCAGAGAGTGAGAGATTCAGATGTATGTACACTGCATTACAAGGATGAGGATTCTGGTTTCCTCCCTCCCTTCAATAATAGTTTTGGATGCAGTCTGTCTAAAGTCTCACAAATAAAATGTAGAGTTACTTTCCGTCTTCTAAGAGCGACTTGCCTTTACACCACATGGGTGAGAGATGAGTTTGTTGTTTATGTGGGAGTGTTTGTAACATGTGAGCGGTGTATGTTGGTTGCAAATCGCCGTGCTTTGAGTCTGGTTTAGGATTAAGGTGCAATTGTGTTGTTATTGTTGTTGTTGTTGTTGTTGTTGTTGTTGTTGTTGTTGTTGTTGTTGCTCTTCTTCTTCTTCTTCTTCTTCTTCTTCTTCTTCTTCTTCTTCTTCTTCTTCTTCTTCTTCTTCTCTTGTTCTTCTTTTATCCTCGTCTTCTTCTTCTTCTTCTTCTTCTTCTTCTTCTTCTTCTTCTTCTTCTTCTTCTTCTTCTTCTTCTTCTTCTCCTCCTCCTCCTCCTCCTCCTCCTCCTCCTCCTCGTCCTTCTTCTTCTTCTTCTTCTTCTTCTTCTTCTTCTTCTTCTTCTTCTTCTTCTTCTTCTCCTCCTCCTTCTTCTTCTTCTTCTTCTCCTCCTCCTCCTCCTCCTCGTCCTTCTTCTTCTTCTTCTTCTTCTTCTTCTTCTTCTTCTTCTTCTTCTTCTTCTTCTTCTTCTTCTTCTCCTCCTCCTCCTTCTTCTTCTTCTTCTTCTTCTTCTTCTTCTTCTTCTTCTTCTTCTTCTTCTTCTTCTTCTTCTTCTTCTTTTTCTTCTTCTTCTTCTTCTTTCTCAATTTTTTTCTTTTTATTCATATTCTCCTCCTCTTTCTTCTTCGTCTTCTCAGAAAAATGATCTTTAGATGATGCAGAAATGCATTCACGACTTGTGTGTGCGTCTGGTGAAAAGGAAGTGTTTGTCTGGTGAAAAAGAAGTGTTTGTCTGGTGATAAGAAAGTTTTTGGCTGGTGAAAAGAAAGTGTTTGTCTGGTGATTCAAAGACTCAAAGTTTATTGTTTTTTTGCTACAAGCAATTAAAATTAAAACATTACAAAAAAAAAAACAATAGGCAATACCACTTTCAACACAAAATGAACATAACAACGTATCAAGGTTGCAATATCATGCGCAGAAACACCCATAAAAACGGACATAACCTCAAGCACATACGCACCGACACATACATAAAGACACAGAAACACACACACATGCAGACAAACTTACAAACACACACACACATACACGCACACACACACACACACACATGTATTCACAAAACCATATACATGAGACACGGTATAGTCGTATAGACAATAATACAACTCATTAAAATTGGAAATAAAATTAAGTATATGAACGAGAGTGCGCACACATCCATGCTGGCATATTCACACAACATAAAATAACAACACCGACAAATATATAAAACATACACTATAATATCGTAGATCGAGAGCATAATCCAAAAATAAGTGACGCCTACACACACACACACACACACACACACACACACACACACACACACACACACACAACTAGTATGTAAAACACCAAGACCGGGTTTTACTAAGAATGTTGGAATCGGAAAGTGATTTTTGACAGAAAAGGGTTAGGGCAAGGGTTAGTTGTAGCGCTGCAACTAGCCCTTACCCTAACCCTTTTCTAGAAAGTTGACCTAGTTCGTCTCCTATAAGCGACGAAATAGGTCGAATTTTGTTCAAAAATTCTTCGGAAATTCACTGTATTTTCTCCGTCCCGGATAGAGCACTCCTGTGTACTAAAAACACTCTCATGCACTACAACTGCACTCCCATGCACTAAAATAGCATTCCTGCGTATTTAGAAAAAAGTGGGTGGCTGGAAAACTCTGGGTGACTAATACACTCACCCATTTACTGCATAAAAAGCAAGGTTAGTCACCCATTTTAAGGCTTATACCTCCGCACACACACCCACACAAACACACACCCGCATACACACACCCATGTATCTATTTATGAAAACTCTGCGCACATCTGTCGCCTCTCGTATGCCAGAAAAATATAACGAGCCATGGTGATAAGAAAGTGTTTGTCTTGTGAAAAGGAAATTACATTACATTACATTATTATTGCTTTAGGTCCGGCGGACTCTTCCGAGCCAAATCAGGACCGGACAACCCCCGATCCGCATAAAAGATCTGCTGAAACAACCCTAGTGGTAAAACCGAAAGCTCTCCACCAGCCAGTCATTTTACAATAAAGACATCCCACGCAGGGGACGGCTGAGGCTTCACCCCAACTTATCGAACCCCCGTTTACAAAAACAAAATAGAATACAAACATCATTATAAATTATCAACAAAACACATACATATAAAATGCCTACATTGCTAAATAATAACATCATAGGAAGCCCTAGTGACCACCTGGCAGAAAGCGTCCAATATTCCCAAGCTGATCCAACAGACCTCATACACAAACAAGGAGTCTTGTCCCGGGAGAGTTTTCAAGAAAAAAGGTAGGAGGCTGGTCTAGCGAAGAAGAAGATAGTATAGCAGATTGATAGAATAGAGCAGGAATGAGAAAGAGCAAATGAGAAAGACAGCGACAGTGGGAATTTAAAGCACTAAATTTCCAGAAAGTGGGAATACTATTTATACTGAAACCCCCGGCACCCCAACGGGGGTGTGAAAAGGAAATAAGCTAAGTTGGAAAAGAAACCCGGTAAAATAATGCATTTGGTTTGTCCCCTCAGCGTCTTTGCACAAAATCATTCTACTGCAATAATTTTTTTTTCCTAGTGTGTTGCAGGATATAAAATAATAACGTGAAACCAAATATCAACTATATTATTAACCTCGTGTTGTGAAACGTTCAAGTTAAAGGATTTCGGGGATTTCCCCAGGGTGAGAGGGACACAGAGAGAAACTTCAAACTTCAGATTTTAGAATGTAATGCATTTTACAGCCTTGTGCTCATATGCGGACGGACTCGGACATTGAGGTTTAACGTCTACACCCACCATTGGCGATATGGCAGACGGGGATAACCATCCCAGGGACCTGAATCAACACTGAACCACCAAAGCAATCATACTGCTAAAATGGACAGTGAAAATGGCCACATTTTATATCGCCCACCACGGGATTCGAACCTGGGTCATCGGTGTGCCAGGCGAATGCTGCTCATATGCATCCCGAGGAACAGAGAGTAGAGGAAAGGAGGGGTGGGGGGTGGGTGGAGGAAGGAAGGAGAGAAGTAATTCGTTCGCCATTCTCGCGCACATAACTATACAGAGCGAGAGAGAGAGAGGGAGAAAGAGAAAGACAGACAGAAAAAGAGAGACACACACAGAGACAGACAGAGAGATGCACAGAGAGACAGATATCGAGAGAGAGAGAGAACAGAGACAGACAGACAAACAGACAGACGAAGAGAGAAATGTGTTAAGGACCTCTCTTTCCTCAGATTCAGCATTATGAAGCTGACCACCTCCTCTCCCTCACAGCTTGGTCAGCTACCTAAGGTCTCGGAAGAAGCAGGAAACCTATGAGGTGTTTGTAGACTCGGAGGCCGTTCTTTATTTCTCTTCTACTTCTACATTACCAACCGGTCCCATTCTACAACTAGTTGTTAACCAGCATCGTCAACGCTTATCCTTGAGGAGAAGTGTGTGTAACAACATAACTACAATATTAATAATAATAATAATAATAATAATAATAATAATAATAATAATAACAACAACAACAACAACAACAACAACAACAACAACAACAACAACAACAACAACGATTTTAATAATACTCCTACTCACAATCCTACTACTATTACTACAACAGCAACTACTACTACTGTTACTACTACAACTACTACTATTACTACTGCTGCTGCTACTGCTGCTACTACTATTGCTGCTGCTACTGCTGCAGTAGCTGCTACTACTAATGCTGCTGCTGCTGCTACTACTACTACTACTACTACTACTACTGCTGCTGCTACTACTACTACTGTTACTACTACAACTACTACTATTACTACTGCTGCTGCTGCTACTGCTGCAGCTGCTGCTGCTACTACTGCTACTGCTGCAGCTGCTGCTGCTACTACTACTAGTTAAAATTAAAACTCTTTTTTTCAACAACCCCTAAATGAACACACTATAGTAAAATTATTTCCCTTGAATCAGTAAAGTAACCTAAACAATAAATATTTATAATTTATGTGATGGTTACAACTGCTACTGCTGCAGCTGCTGCTGCTACTACTACTAGTGCTGCTGCTGCTACTACTACTACTACTACCAACGGATGCCCTTTAGTTACTACGCATCCCATTCCTAAACCTTGATTCTAAAAGAGCGCGAGATCTATAATCATAAACATACCGGCTTATATCTTACATAATATGAGTTTTAACTTAAGTGTTCTTATATAGCGATTTCTTCAGTTCAAGAGCTACTCAAGGCGCTTGCGGGCTGGCCGTTTCTTTTTGAAGAGGTCCAGGACCAGTGGAACCGCACACTCTGTCTCAAGAAGCTGTTTCATATAATACTGATCTCATATAATTAATGTTGAGTCCTGCATGATATTTAAAAAAATTAATTAATTAATTAATCAATACATTTTAAAAAATAAATTGTTACACTGTTGTTGTTGTTTTTTTATCAGTAGTTGATTCAGCCCCGATGCTTGAATCCTGATAGGTGTAACTCAGATTCGTTTATCCACGCATTCTGTTCACTCAGCACAAAGCAGGAGGAGTCCTATGAAGTTTTCGAACTTTATACAGCATACATCAACAACTGCAAACAAGATCTTTTTTTCGATTTTTCACTCTTTTCACTTTTTCAACTAACTTTTTTGAAACTTATACAGTCTCTCGAGATCTATACTCTAGATAAAGTTCGAACATTCCAGCGTGACGCAATTATATCCAATCAGAATAAATTCGTCACCGGAACTATGCACTGTCTTACGTCATATAACTTTATTTAGGTTAGAAGAATCTCGTAGCTACCACTAGATTTATCTACATGCTTCGATCGATAGTAAACAAGTGATTCTAGAAAATTTTCCAATAATATTGACCAACGAAAATGATCACCATTATACAAAGCTTCTTCTAACAGCAACGCAAAATCAAATCAAAGGTAAATACACTCCGTTATTGCACGCTTTGCAAAACAAAACAATCGGATCTATCGTACGCGTCTCAAACGTAACATAAATAAATAAAAGAAGTTAACTTTTTGTTTCCAATACAACTGTAAAACCACACGCTCATCACGAACAAACTTAGCGACAACACACGATTTAACCTAGGCTGTCCACCGCCCCCCCCTTCTCTCCCCTCACTACCCTTCCCCACTTCCACCACCACATTCTCCCTCTTCCCCCTTATCCCCCATTCTCCTCCATCCCTGTGTTATCAGAATGATGCACAGTAAAAGGGGGCGACAAAAGCACATAGGACTGGACGGCAACACCCTCTTTCCAGATGGCTGCTAGTGTTAAACCGTTTCCACCCTCTTTGCTGTCACCCTCTACCCACTCCTCCGAGCCCCCCCCCCCCCCCCCCCCCTTTCACCCCGCCCTGAAAATTTAAACGCGAGTTGTGGCATTGTAAAGCACTAGGGATGACAAAGGTACAACTAGAAACAAACAACTGACAATGCATGGGTGTTGTTGTTTGGTGTTCTTGTCTTTGTTTGTTGATGATGAAGATGTTGTTGTTGTTGTTGTTGTTGTTGTTGTTGTTGTTGTTGTTGTTGTTGTTGTTGTTGTTGTTGTTGTTCTTCTTCTTCTTCTTCTTCTTCTTATTATTATTATTATTATTATTATTATTATTATTATTATTATTAATTAATTAATTTATTTATTTATTTATTTATGTATTTATTTATTTAATCTTTGCTGTATAGCGCTTTTCCAGCGTACAGCTCAAGGCGTTGGCCGATACAAGATCTAACTCAAAGAGAGCAAGCTTCCGATAAGGTTTTCACAAGTTTTGAATGAGTTCTATGGGCTGTGAAAGATAATCGAAACTTTTTTTTCCCCCTTGCACTGTAGACCTACAAGCTGGTGTTTGGAGTTCTATACAGCCAGACAAAGCGTGCCACGTAGAATAAACTGGGCGACACCAGGTCGTAGTTCTTCTAACACTAGGGCTGCCTCCATGCTTTTATACAATCTTATTGATGCACACTAGGATGTACAATGGATTTCATTCGATTACAAATACACAACAGGAAAGTTTCAACAAAACAAAACAAAAAAAATGATTTTCGAAAAGTTTGGCGAAAAAGTAGATTAATATATAACAAGACACTTTTTTTTAAATTGCGTACTAGATCTACATAAACGTATTTATATAGGTATGTATATAGTGCTTCTTCCGGTTTGACAAAGCTGTATTTTACACACACGTACACACACACTCACAAAATCACACACTCACACACACCATGCGCACACACACATACACATCAGTTATGCTGATGTTAACCAAGACACAGTGCATGATGAAAACAACCATTCACTCCATACCGGATCGGTCGTCGCCCGGGTCACTAAGGACCGCACCTTCCGTTGGCCACCAGGACGGAGATGATAAGTGTGCTACTGATGGACAACTTAGCAAGATCCGCACCAGAAACAACATCGTCATAGGAACCTGGAATGTCAGGACCCTAACTGCGGATGGAAAATTAGAAGAACTGGCCCACGAGCTGGGCCAATATCGATGGAACATTTTAGGTAACAGCGAACTGTGCTGGAAAGGCCTAGATGAAACAACGACCGACAAAGGCCACACGCTTTATTTCAGCGGTAGAGATGACAGGCACGAACTCGGCGTTGAATTCTTGAGCCACAAAGAATTTCTAGCCACTGTCATGGGTTGCCGCCCAGTCTCCAGTAGACTCATTATCATCCGTCTGAGAGCAGCCCCTTTCAACATTACCATCACCCAGGCCTATGCCCTAACATCAGACTACGACGACAGCTAAATGGAGAATTTCCATGAAAATCTACAGACTGTCCTTGACCAAGTGCCAAAGAAGGACATAATCATAGTACAAGGCGACTGAAATGCCAAAGTTGGCGATGCAAAGATGCGCACCACAACTGGGGAGACACATGTGGACCTCACTGCAACAACGAGACAAATGACAGGGGTCTAAAACTTTTGGAGGTTGACAGATACAACAATCTGATATTGGCAAACACGCTTGGTTTCCACAAATACTTTATTACTGGTGTTGGCCATCTTATTTTCCATTTACAATAATATTGGTCTATAGGACGTTACTCGTAAATACATGGAAACAACTTCACGAAACTAGACCAAAAACGGTGTAAGAATCTTCTAGTCTGGCGAAATGTATTCGAACAGACATGACAGAAAAGACAGACAGAAACACACACACACACGCACCCACACACACCCACCCACACACACACTGACTGACTGACAAATAAAAAGTTGTAAACTGCCTATTTACATGCACAGCGGCGGTAGAATGACAAAGTCAGAACAACGCGTTTTCTCATGTCATCACGGACCTATCATGGTACATATAATAGATATTAAAAAGCCCCAATTCGAAGGCCTCGTTTACTTTTGGCCAAGTCGGGTTTACCCTAAACTAAAATTCACATTGTTATTACATTAAACTTTGATAATAAGGGCGTTCGTTCCTCAAACCAACCCCTAAAGTTTGAATTGTCCATTTCGGTTCTGACAGGAAGTGATTTCCCCTGTTTCAACGGTACATCAATACCATAGCCGTGTGACCTTTGATTCTATTTCTAAGTAAATCACGTGGTTTGAAGAGTGCACCTTTGGTTGGTTTCTGTGGTAGGGTAGGGTCTATTTTATTAACCTAAAACAAAAAAAACAAAAAAAAAAACTTACGAGCACATTTTTTTACGGGTTCTGTTACATACTATCTTTGGTATATGCTATTTTTAGCTAAAATAAAGGTGTCTAGCTGTTGCTATTGATAGGCACAAACAATTTGATTCATTTTTTAAATAACTATACTTTTGAAAGAGTTATATTTTTTGTTGTATATTTCTTTTTATTCAGTAAGGCAACGCTCATTGTGAATGTTAAAAGGATCTTTTAGGGGAGGAGAGTGGGAGCGAGTGGAAAAAAAGCGGGTCCTTTTGAAATAAAACTAACGAAATGATAATAAACAGTAAAAATAGCTATGTGAAGTTGAATCGCACGGAAATCCTGAGCAAAACTAACGAGATTTCCAAACATTTTGTTGATGAAACTGAGAGAAGGTGGACAATTGAGACACAAAGGGATTAAAATCATCTATAAAAGAAACCTAATGTGGACCTATCCCTTCCCTCCTCCCACTACACAACCTTACCTTAACCTCATCTCACCCACCTCCCATTGAAAAAAAAATAGGCAAACTAATACATTGCCAATTTTGGAGCTGATGTAGCTTGTCGTCAGGAGGGACAAAACACTCAACAACAAACCAGTCCTTTTTTTTTTCTTCTTTTTTTTTTTGCTGCAGTTTATTATCCCTTTCTATCGGGAAACTCTAGGCCGCCTCCCCCCGGGTAAGGCGTAGTCGCAGCCAGTGGCGCGCCCAAACCCTATCTACCTAACATTATTTGGGAATTTTTGAAATTTTTACTGGGGGAGCAAACCGGAGTACCCGGAGAAAACCCCCGAGACGTTGCCCGAGTCGAAAGTAAATAATATTCGGAGCTGGAGAAACATAACGCCCAGATGCTGGCTCGAACCCACACCTGTCTTCCCGACAGAACACCCAAGGAAGAAAGAATGAAATCAAATGCACGCAGTTCTCTGCTGTATTCCAATGTGAGAAGGTGAAAACAAAACAGTCAAGTCAAGTCCTCTGAGTTTTGAGTAAACATGTAAATATCAAGACCCTTACAACACCACCCTCCCACCCACCCACCCAAAAATAAAAATAAATACATAACATTAAAAAATGAATTTTAAAAAGATAAAAATAAAAAAGCACGTTTAGGACCTTAGGTGAAAAAGTATTACGTTCTAGTAGAAAATAATTTAACAGTAGCTTTCTGGTAAAATCTGAATTTAAAAAAAAAAACGCTTTTACCTTAAATGTTTTCGTTTATTTAATTTTTAACATCTTTTCAAAAGAACTAATAATTTTGGTTTTGGTAACGTCGAAAGTTATCTATCTGAAGTCACAAATTATGTTTCGTTTATTTTATTTTAACATCTTTTCACCGAACTGAACTTTGACTAATGATTTTTTGTTTGTTATGAACGTCGACAGTTATCTATCTTAAAGATACCCACTATGACCACGCCCATGCACAGATCCTTTCAAGATTCACCATGAGTGTTGCCCCAATGAAAAAAATAAGATTACAACAACAAAAACTCTTTGGAAAGTATCGTGAGTTTTTTTGTAATGAATACATTCCGTAGTGTTTGTGCTTATTAATAGCAACAGCCGTTGGCTAGCCAATCAACATTCTGGAGTTTAAGAATAGCAGCTACCAAAGCCGTTAAGAGATAGAACCCGCAAAAAACAAATTGCTCGTAAGGATTTTTTGTTATAAAATAGACCCTACCTGCCCCAGACACCAAGGACGCGTTCTTCAAACTGCGTGGTTCACTGTGAAATAGGGTCAAAGGTAGCACACCTATGGTATCGAGGTAAAACTGGGAAATCACTTCCTGCCAGAACCGACATGGAACATTCAAACTTCAGCGCCATGACTGTATCATAAAGCCCATGACTTTATCATAAAGCCCATGACTGTATCATAAAGCCCATGACTGTATCATAAAGCCCAAGACTGTATCATAAAGCCCATGACTGTATCGTAAAGCCCATGACTGTATCATAAAGCCCATGACTGTATCATAAAGCCCATGACTGTATCATAAAGCCCATGACTGTATCATAAAGCCCATGACTGTATCGTAAAGCCCATGACTGTATCATAAAGCCCATGACTGTATCATAAAGCCCATGACTGTATCATAAAGCCCATGACGGTATCATAAAGCCCATGACTGTTTCATAAAGCCCATGACTGTATCATAAAGCCCATGACTATCGTAAAGCCCATGACTGTATCATAAAGCCCATGACTGTATCATAAAGCCCATGACTGTATCATAAAGCCCATGACTGTGTCGCGTTATATATATAATTTATATTAATATATATATAGATGTTAAAAGATGAATGAACAGTTGAAAGAATTTTTATATAAATAGAATCAATTTCCTCTTTGTATTATGCCTAAAAATCGATAAGAAACAAGAAAGTGATGTTGAGAAATAGAAAATAAAGAATAAAAGAAATTACTGGCTATTCATTCGTCCTGTTTGCTTTTTTTACAACTAAAAAAGAATACCACTGGTTGATGGTTGATGATATTTATTTCATATGATATGATACGAAAACCCGTGAAATCATGGTTCTAAAGAATTTCACTGTTGATTAAAAAGTTACTTAGCTGGCGTAGATTCCCTGATGGAGAAGAAGAATTGTCTCTTTTGTTTAACACAGTTTATGTCCTCACGTTTGACCAAAAGGATTATCGTCCAGCTGGCTTCACATGGACGTCAGGGATATGACGAGCTCCATGTCATCAGAAGAATAAGCGTTGAGGATGGAAGTAGGTTAAAACGATCATATCAGGAATCCGACAGTCGAAAATATTATGAAGAAGGAAGCAAAACAAAAATCCTTTCCCTGCGCACAGACAAATTAACAGGGACTAAATACACAATCTGTATCCTGTTGAATGACCAGCGAGGAACGCCGTTGACGTTGTTTGAATAAGAACCCTGCATATTCACGGGTTATTGTATCTTATTCTCAAAACATAATAATGTTCTTTCCTCGCTGTTCATCCACACTGTTCCAATGTTTAAGAATGCACCAACATTCTTTATGAACTAAGCTAAACATGTTAAATTAACTATCACCATATAAACTTCACGCGCTGAAGAATTTATATGAAACGAGAACAACATGTTAAAATAACTATTATCATACAATTTGCATACATTGAAGAATAATAACGAATCACCTTGATGAAGGACGATGAATGATTCGCATGGCGCAATGGACACAAGCACAAGACTACCCATTCCCCAGCTTCACACATCGAATCGTAACTTACCAGCTCAGGATTCGTTTGTGGTGTCTACGACACGTGTTGTTTAGGGTGAGACGAGCTTTTTGAACCAACTTTATGACCTCAGTCATCCGAAATAGTGGTCTGGCGTAAACATATGTTCCTTGCCCTCCAAGATGGTCGCTCGAATGGTTTTTCTTAACGATATTTCCCACATCCAGCCAATCGAAAGGATAGTACACAAATTGTCTATGGTAACAATAATCTAAAATTGAACTACACTAAATAAAAACAATGTCGCATACTGCGTCATTCCGAAAACAATATTATTATCGTCACTGTCTATGACGTACTGTCATCAGAAGAATAAGCGTTGAGGATGGAAGTAGGTTAAAACGATCATATCAGGAATCCGACAGTCGAAAATATTATGAAGAAGGAAGCAAAACAAAAATCCTTTCCCTGCGCACAGACAAATTAACAGGGACTAAATACACAATCTGTATCCTGTTGAATGACCAGCGAGGAACGCCGTTGACGTTGTTTGAATAAGAACCCTGCATATTCACGGGTTATTGTATCTTATTCTCAAAACATAATAATGTTCTTTCCTCGCTGTTCATCCACACTGTTCCAATGTTTAAGAATGCACCAACATTCTTTATGAACTAAGCTAAACATGTTAAATTAACTATCACCATATAAACTTCACGCGCTGAAGAATTTATATGAAACGAGAACAACATGTTAAAATAACTATTATCATACAATTTGCATACATTGAAGAATAATAACGAATCACCTTGATGAAGGACGATGAATGATTCGCATGGCGCAATGGACACAAGCACAAGACTACCCATTCCCCAGCTTCACACATCGAATCGTAACTTACCAGCTCAGGATTCGTTTGTGGTGTCTACGACACGTGTTGTTTAGGGTGAGACGAGCTTTTTGAACCAACTTTATGACCTCAGTCATCCGAAATAGTGGTCTGGCGTAAACATATGTTCCTTGCCCTCCAAGATGGTCGCTCGAATGGTTTTTCTTAACGATATTTCCCACATCCAGCCAATCGAAAGGATAGTACACAAATTGTCTATGGTAACAATAATCTAAAATTGAACTACACTAAATAAAAACAATGTCGCATACTGCGTCATTCCGAAAACAATATTATTATCGTCACTGTCTATGACGTACTGTCATCAGAAGAATAAGCGTTGAGGATGGAAGTAGGTTAAAACGATCATATCAGGAATCCGACAGTCGAAAATATTATGAAGAAGGAAGCAAAACAAAAATCCTTTCCCTGCGCACAGACAAATTAACAGGGACTAAATACACAATCTGTATCCTGTTGAATGACCAGCGAGGAACGCCGTTGACGTTGTTTGAATAAGAACCCTGCATATTCACGGGTTATTGTATCTTATTCTCAAAACATAATAATGTTCTTTCCTCGCTGTTCATCCACACTGTTCCAATGTTTAAGAATGCACCAACATTCTTTATGAACTAAGCTAAACATGTTAAATTAACTATCACCATATAAACTTCACGCGCTGAAGAATTTATATGAAACGAGAACAACATGTTAAAATAACTATTATCATACAATTTGCATACATTGAAGAATAATAACGAATCACCTTGATGAAGGACGATGAATGATTCGCATGGCGCAATGGACACAAGCACAAGACTACCCATTCCCCAGCTTCACACATCGAATCGTAACTTACCAGCTCAGGATTCGTTTGTGGTGTCTACGACACGTGTTGTTTAGGGTGAGACGAGCTTTTTGAACCAACTTTATGACCTCAGTCATCCGAAATAGTGGTCTGGCGTAAACATATGTTCCTTGCCCTCCAAGATGGTCGCTCGAATGGTTTTTCTTAACGATATTTCCCACATCCAGCCAATCGAAAGGATAGTACACAAATTGTCTATGGTAACAATAATCTAAAATTGAACTACACTAAATAAAAACAATGTCGCATACTGCGTCATTCCGAAAACAATATTATTATCGTCACTGTCTATGACGTACTGTCATCAGAAGAATAAGCGTTGAGGATGGAAGTAGGTTAAAACGATCATATCAGGAATCCGACAGTCGAAAATATTATGAAGAAGGAAGCAAAACAAAAATCCTTTCCCTGCGCACAGACAAATTAACAGGGACTAAATACACAATCTGTATCCTGTTGAATGACCAGCGAGGAACGCCGTTGACGTTGTTTGAATAAGAACCCTGCATATTCACGGGTTATTGTATCTTATTCTCAAAACATAATAATGTTCTTTCCTCGCTGTTCATCCACACTGTTCCAATGTTTAAGAATGCACCAACATTCTTTATGAACTAAGCTAAACATGTTAAATTAACTATCACCATATAAACTTCACGCGCTGAAGAATTTATATGAAACGAGAACAACATGTTAAAATAACTATTATCATACAATTTGCATACATTGAAGAATAATAACGAATCACCTTGATGAAGGACGATGAATGATTCGCATGGCGCAATGGACACAAGCACAAGACTACCCATTCCCCAGCTTCACACATCGAATCGTAACTTACCAGCTCAGGATTCGTTTGTGGTGTCTACGACACGTGTTGTTTAGGGTGAGACGAGCTTTTTGAACCAACTTTATGACCTCAGTCATCCGAAATAGTGGTCTGGCGTAAACATATGTTCCTTGCCCTCCAAGATGGTCGCTCGAATGGTTTTTCTTAACGATATTTCCCACATCCAGCCAATCGAAAGGATAGTACACAAATTGTCTATGGTAACAATAATCTAAAATTGAACTACACTAAATAAAAACAATGTCGCATACTGCGTCATTCCGAAAACAATATTATTATCGTCACTGTCTATGACGTACTGTCTATGACGCATTGTCTGGCCTATAGCAGAATATCGAGGATGCGTAGAGTAGGCGCTTGTATCGCGACAATATCCCCCCGCTTAAGTGAAAAATCAAGAATGCAATTTTTCCTTACACTTACATCGAGCGGCTGAGATAATCTGCCCCGATATTGTCTTTGCCTGGAATGACACGTACAGAGAAGTTGTACTGTTGGAGTTGTATGGCCCATCTCATCAGCCGTCCGTTTTCTGTTCTTGCTTTTTGCAGATATTGTAGAGGCTGGTGATCTGTTTCGATAACAAACTTTGTTCCAAACAGGTATTGTTCAAACTTCCGTATTCCCCATACTATTGCCATGCATTCCTTCTCGATCGTGGCATACCGGCCTTCAGTTTCACTCAGCTTCTTGCTGGCGTACGCGATTGGTTGTAAACCATCACCATGGTCTTGCATCAGGATAGCGCCAATACCTCTGTCTGATGCGTCCGTCCTCAGGACGTACTGTTTCTCTGGATCAGGGAGACAGATGACTGGCTTCTTGCACAACTCTCGCTTGAGTGACGTGAATGCGTCTTCGCATTTGTCGTCCCACTGAACTCGTTCAGGATGCCCTTTTTTCGTCTTTTCAGTCAGCGGCAGTGCGAGCGTAGCGAAGTTCGGCACGAACTTCCGATAATATCCTGCTAGACCCAAGAAAGCGCGCAAGTCTTTCTTCGTCTTCGGTGGTTGCGCGTTTCTGATCTTTTCAACCTTGTCCTCTTCTGGTTGAATTGTACCTTGACCAACTATGTGTCCTAGAAATGACAGGCTCTCAAATCCAAAATAACATTTGGAAGGTTTTGCTGTCAGATTGCACTCATGTAATCTATCCAACGTTGCTTTGAGGACTTGCATGTGCTCCTCCCACGTCTCAGTTGCTACCATGACGTCATCAATGAAATTACTGACTGCGTCTTCGTTCAGCGGTTTCAAAAGTTTCCTCATCATGCGTGTGAAAACAGCCCCAGCGTTCTTCAACCCAAATGGCATCACAGTCCATTGAAATTGACCTTGCGGTGTAGTGAAAGCGGTTTTCTCTTTGTCCTCTGTCTTCATAGGAATTTGCCAGTATCCTTTTGCGAGGTCTATCTTGGAAAAATATTTCTTCTTGCTCAACTTGGCAAATAGCTCATCGATGTTAGGCATTGGCTCAGCATCGAATCTTGTGGCTTGATTCAATTTTCTGTAGTCAATACAGAATCGGTTGTTGCCGTCCTTCTTTTGTACAAGTACTACAGGTGCGCTGTATGGTGATGCTGCTTGTTCGATGACGTTCATTTTCAACATTGCTTCAACTTCTTCTCCGATTGCTTTTATCTTAGAATATGGCAGAGGGTACTGTCGAACAAATATAGCTCGATCCTGTTCCATTGGGATATTGCATTCTTGCAATGATGTTTTCCCCGGCAAATCTGTCAATACAGACTTCTTGTGGTTGCAGATTTCTGTAAGCTCTGTTCTTTGCTTTTCTGTCAGTTTGTCGGACAAATGAACATCTGCTGGTCCTTGGGTATTTTCCAGCTGAATCACAGGTATGCTATCTTTTGTTCCAGTAGTATCTTTCTGTTCATGTTCGTCGATCATCACAACGGCGACGATATGAGTTTCCACTTGCTTTTCTCTTTCAACGTACAGTTTCAGTGCATTAGCATGGTAGATTTTCTCATTGTCTCCTACTGCAATCTTGTAGTCACATTCATTGATGCGGTCAGTGACAACATACGGACCTTTCCATACCATCTGCAGTTTGTTGGCTTTATCAGAAACAAGCATGAGAACTTTATCTCCAACGTTGAATTTTCGTGCTTTTGCTTTCATGTTGAAATGTTTTGCGTGTTTAGCGCTTGCTTTTCCAAGGTTTTCTCTGGCGATTTTGCAGGTTTCTTCAATTCTGTTCCGGAGGTCGATCACATACTGAAATGTGGTCCTAGTTTCTTCTGTCTGTTCTTCCTGTGTCCAGAGCTCTTTCAGAATCTGTAACGGTCCTCGTACAGTTCGTCCATAAAGAAGCTCAAAGGGAGAGAATTGTAGTGATTCTTGCGGTACTTCTCTGATAGCAAACAGAAGTGCAGGAATAAACCTGTCCCATTCTTTTGGTTGTTCTTGACAAAGATGTTTCAGCATACTTTTGATGGTACCATTGAAACGTTCCACCAACCCGTTGCATTGTGCGTGTCTTGGTGTGGTCCTCAGGCCTTTCACACTTAATAGCCTGTTCACTTCGTCAGCTAGGGATCCTACAAATTGAGATCCGTTGTCTGTCAGAATCTCTCTCGGAATACCTAAGCGAGTCCACATTTCCCACAATGATTCGGCCACATCTTCGGCTTTGATGGATTTTAATGGCTTGGCTTCGACGTAGCGTGTAGCATAGTCCACCATAGTGATTATATAGCGGTGCCCCCTGTCGGACGCTGGTAAGATAGGTCCGATGATATCCACCGCCACACGATCAAAAGGTGTGTGGATTATTGGCATCTTGCCCAACGGCAGTTTCCGAACTTGACCCTTCGGTGACGTCCTTTGGCATATGTCACATGACGCGCAATAGCGTCTGATGTCTCCGCAGATTCCGGGCCATACGAAATCGTTCCAGATTCTCTTCCTGGTTTTGGTTACGCCCAGGTGTCCTGACATCGGCGTGTCATGGGCCAATCGTAACACTTCGTTGCGATATTTCTTTGGGACAACAATTTGTTTGGTCTCTTTACCGTTTTGGAGAAAAGAACGGTACAAAATTCCCTTTCTCCAGCTGTAGGTAGTTTTAGAAGTTGACTTGCGCCCTCCTTTCCCATGCTTGGTCTCATTGTCAGCTAGCTTCCTTGCTTTCTCCAGGGTTGGATCCTCCTTCTGAGCTTGTCCCAACTCCACTGGAGTGACATCCCCGAGCAGAGAATTGGATGTTTTCAATGTTTTATCTGTTTTCCCCACAGAAGCTCTAGTTTGCATTGCTGCGCACACTTCTCGAATAGCGTAAACTGGAACAGGCGTCAGGTTCCCATCCTCAGACTTACGGTAGTTCCCTACAAGAACTTGCTCTACCGGTTGCTTCATAACGGCCACAACGGTCTTCCCTTCAAAGAATGGTGTGTTCATGTGTACCGTCGCAATTGGTAGTGTTAACTTTGCAGGCGACGAGGCCATCACTATCTCAATGGTCTCTCCTGACAAACATCGCTCGGGTACGAGACTGGAATCGACGATGGTGATCGACGCTCCAGTGTCGCGCAATGCCGTCGCTTGCTTTCCTTCTACTTCTACTTGGCACTCTGGCGAGAACGGTATCGCCGTACATAATGAACAGAGCTTGCCGTGACTCTGTACATCTCCCTGCCCTATACTTCCAGCTATTGCGGCGGCTGCTTTGTTTTCTTTCCCTCCTTTTGGGCATTGTCTCGCCACATGACCTTGCTGGTTACAAGTATAGCAGGTTACTTCAGGCCTCCTTGTCCTGACGTTGTGGAGCTGCTTCTGCGCTACCTCCACCTTCTTTTTATCTCCTTCCTCATCTTCTTTCCTTCTACTATGCTTGAGTCTATCTCCGAATCTATTCCTGGGTCTTTCATGATCAGACATAGTGGCTTGCTTTGCTGATTCGTAGGTTAAAGCAAATCTTATTGCATCGCCCATCGTTTCCGGCTCCTTTTCTCTGACAAAACGCGCTTGATCAAACGGTATCCCACTAAGAAACTTTTCTTGCAGTATCAAATCACGCAGATCGTCATATGTGTTATCTTTCCCTGCAAGTTCCTGCCATCTGGATAACCAGAGATCTAACTTGGTAGCGTACTCTTGTGTTGATTCTCCTTGCTGTCTTCTGGCCTCTCGAAATTTTTTCCGATATTCTTCTGCCGTCAGCTGGAATCGGAACAATAATGATCGCCGTAATGTTCCGTAATCTCCGGCATCAGCATCATTCAACATAGAGTAGACTTCCCTCGCTTTCCCTTTTAGCAAGGTGCCTAGGCGAGGAGCCCATTGATTAATTGGCCATTCTTGGATCTTAGCCGTTCTCTCAAAGGTGCGTAGATAATCTTCCAGATCATCTTTGTCTTCCAGAAAAGGTAGTTTTATCTTCAGTTTTTCCTGATAAAACTGCGATGAACGAGAATCCGACGGATCGGCAGCATTGTCGTTGGTGTTGTCACTGTTCACGTGACGTATTCGTTCGAGTTCTAATTCATATTCCAATGTTGCTTTATGTTTCCTTTCATCGATTTCAGCTTGACGCTTCCTTTCTTCAGCCTCAGCTTGTCGCTTTCTTTCTTCAGCTTCAACTTCAGCTTGTCGTTTCCTTTCTTCAGCTTCAGCTTGACGCTTTCTTTCTTCAGCTTCAGCTTCATCTTGTCGCTTTCTTTCTTCAGCTTCAGCTTGAGCTAAACGCGTTTTCTCTTCCTTGACGTAATTGACAAGATCTGGACCCGACAACCCCAACGCTTCTCCTTCCGCCTTAAACTTTAGGAAAGGATCGTTGGCTTCCATTGCTTTCGCTTGAGCACGAGTCGTCATTTACGAATTCCAAAAATGTAATACGACAGGAAAGAATAAATTAGCGTTCGAAAAGTTCCGATTTCGTCACGCCGATTACGTCACGTCAATGACGTTATTTTCCCGAGGGGGAAAAAACATACAAAATGGCAACTCTTTGAAATATCTTCGAACAACCCCAATGGATTCGTTATAACTATACGCTTTTACTGCAATTTCTGTTATTTGCTATTCGCGTATTAACAGCATAAAACCAAGAACTTGAAAAGAAGAGTTTTGTGTATCCGGCAATGGCACCCTCTTGTTAACACCAGTTCTACTTCGAACTCAAAGATTCTAATTCATTCTTGTAATGTAATTAGAATTGTGATAACGTGTCACTGTCTAGGCTCGAATCCAGTAGCTAAACTTATCAAATTCACAAAAGTTATCCTGCTACCTTTACCTTGATTCGCCTAATAAGATCAACTGTACGTGGCCTTATTTGATTGCCACACAGATACAATCCACCCTGGATGATACACCTGTGTCTCAGGGATTTACTGTGTGTATATTTATAAATTAAAAAATACACTCTAGTATAACTCGCGGTCCGTTCCTTTGTGGCGGATGAGTTTACTAGACCCTTCTGCTAATACTCTCTCACTACGAGTATTCTTCTAATTTTCTATGTCGCTCTTACTTCGGCGAACAGAAATGTTAGGCTACAAAACTGACTTAATGATCCTGTGTGATTATTCCGTTTATCACTGATCTATTAAGCGCGACGCTACTGTCTGTCTACTGTTCGGTCCGTTGAACATAGAACATTTACCTTACCTTCAAAGGTGACTAGTAGGTCAACAAGTTATTTAGTCTTTGTACTAAAGTATAACTTGTTATCTCTCTCTCTAATATTGACACAGGTCCTCGTGTCTCCGGATTCACTATAACAACAAATGCTATAGGCTTCCAATATTAGCTTCAAACACTCAATCGGTTAAGACTGAGATAATAAAATAGACCACCGTTCTGCCTATTCTTTTACAGCATGTAATACCCGAAATTACTGCTGAACATTTGATTGACAACACGTACTGGGAGTCGTTTGCATAAGGTTATAAATATGCAACCTAATTATATCTGTAAATATACTGGTAATTATGATCGACGTGGGAAGCTGATGTTACATTGGTTGGTAGGGTAGTCCATAAGTCCGCCCATTTGTAAGAGCGGCTCCCTCCAACCTCCCGCGTTGAACAAATGAATGATACAATGATAATTTACATGTACAATGTAGTAAATATCATCACCACCAGTGGTAACACGACTTAAAAAGTGATTGTGACTCCAACTATCACGAGACGAGCCCCCATTGTCGCGTTATATATATAATTTATATTAATATATATATAGATGTTAAAAGATGAATGAACAGTTGAAAGAATTTTTATATAAATAGAATCAATTTCCTCTTTGTATTATGCCTAAAAATCGATAAGAAACAAGAAAGTGATGTTGAGAAATAGAAAATAAAGAATAAAAGAAATTACTGGCTATTCATTCGTCCTGTTTGCTTTTTTTACAACTAAAAAAGAATACCACTGGTTGATGGTTGATGATATTTATTTCATATGATATGATACGAAAACCCGTGAAATCATGGTTCTAAAGAATTTCACTGTTGATTAAAAAGTTACTTAGCTGGCGTAGATTCCCTGATGGAGAAGAAGAATTGTCTCTTTTGTTTAACACAGTTTATGTCCTCACGTTTGACCAAAAGGATTATCGTCCAGCTGGCTTCACATGGACGTCAGGGATATGACGAGCTCCATGTCATCAGAAGAATAAGCGTTGAGGATGGAAGTAGGTTAAAACGATCATATCAGGAATCCGACAGTCGAAAATATTATGAAGAAGGAAGCAAAACAAAAATCCTTTCCCTGCGCACAGACAAATTAACAGGGACTAAATACACAATCTGTATCCTGTTGAATGACCAGCGAGGAACGCCGTTGACGTTGTTTGAATAAGAACCCTGCATATTCACGGGTTATTGTATCTTATTCTCAAAACATAATAATGTTCTTTCCTCGCTGTTCATCCACACTGTTCCAATGTTTAAGAATGCACCAACATTCTTTATGAACTAAGCTAAACATGTTAAATTAACTATCACCATATAAACTTCACGCGCTGAAGAATTTATATGAAACGAGAACAACATGTTAAAATAACTATTATCATACAATTTGCATACATTGAAGAATAATAACGAATCACCTTGATGAAGGACGATGAATGATTCGCATGGCGCAATGGACACAAGCACAAGACTACCCATTCCCCAGCTTCACACATCGAATCGTAACTTACCAGCTCAGGATTCGTTTGTGGTGTCTACGACACGTGTTGTTTAGGGTGAGACGAGCTTTTTGAACCAACTTTATGACCTCAGTCATCCGAAATAGTGGTCTGGCGTAAACATATGTTCCTTGCCCTCCAAGATGGTCGCTCGAATGGTTTTTCTTAACGATATTTCCCACATCCAGCCAATCGAAAGGATAGTACACAAATTGTCTATGGTAACAATAATCTAAAATTGAACTACACTAAATAAAAACAATGTCGCATACTGCGTCATTCCGAAAACAATATTATTATCGTCACTGTCTATGACGTACTGTCTATGACGCATTGTCTGGCCTATAGCAGAATATCGAGGATGCGTAGAGTAGGCGCTTGTATCGCGACAGACTGTATCATAAAGCCCATGACTGTATCATAAAGCCCATGACTGTATCATAAAGCCCATGATTGTATCATAAAGCCCATGACTGTATCATAAAGCCCATGACTGTATCATAAAGCCCATGACTGTATCATAAAGCCCATGACTGTATCATAAAGCCCATGATTTTATCATAAAGCCCATGACTGTATCATAAAGCCCATGACTGTATCATAAAGCCCATGACTGTATCATACAGCCCATGACTGTATCATACAGCCCATGACTGTATCATAAAGCCCATGATTGTATCATAAAGCCCATGATTGTATCATAAAGCCCATGACTGTATCATAAAGCCCATGACTGTATCATAAAGCCCATGACTGTATCATAAAGCCCATGACTGTATCATAAAGCCCATGATTGTATCATAAAGCCCATGACTGTATCATAAAGCCCATGACTGTATCATAAAGCCCATGACTGTATCATAAAGCCCATGACTGTATCATAAAGCCCATGACTGTATCGTAAAGCCCATGACTGTATCATAAAGCCCATGACTGTATTATAAAGCTCATGACTGTATCGTAAAGCCTATGACTGTATCATAAAGCCAATGTCTGTTTCATAAAAGCCCTTGACTGTATCATTGTTTGATGTAATAACAATTGTAATGTTATGGTAAATCCGTGTTCGCCCAAAATTAACACCGCCTTCGAATTGGTGCCTTGCAAGTCACAAACAAGTCATGAAAAAACAAGAAATAAATGCCATAGTAAAAGAAAAGCTCGGTTGCTCAAATCCAAAACTCTCCTGCGAGTAGATTATATTAGAACAATAGAAACAGATTTTCTAGCTACAAGTATACAAGGGCATTGAACCTTTCGGATTTTAGAGTAAAAAATTTTGTTTTCCTCTTATTATACAAAAATTATTAACCGCTAATTAGATACAGTTTATGTATTAATAGTACGAATGCACAGACTAGCGCACTTATTAGCTTAAAATCAGCTTGCTCGAAAGTAGTGGGAAACGGATTCAAGCGAAGCAGTCCTTAGTTGCAGAAAAGATAGAAAAACAAGTGGCGAAAGAAATGTCCGACGTCTGAAAGTTTAGAAACGTTGCCCATTAATAGTGCGCTTATGCTCTGAAACAATTTGCTCAAAAGAAGGTTAAATATTAGATTTTTTGTTGTTGTTTATGTGTTTATTTATTTGAGTTAAATTGTATTCACGTCAGTGATTTTAATTTTTTTTAAATCAATATCTAAGCGAATTTACCAAGGAGAGTAGCTCAGGCTATATATTAAATACATTAATTGTAATTAATAATTGTAATTAATTGTACATTAAATATTAAAACAAATTTTACTTTTTTTAAAAGATCAGAAACACGTGATTTGTTGTTGTTGTTATTTAAATGGAATCACATACAGGAATATTGGGGCACGTATCCGCTCAAATAGTTGCGGACGAGCCGAGAAGTAATTAACTCCTTCGGATGAGAGTATAAACCGAGGTCTAGTCTGTGTCGCATACATTCCATCATAACGGACTTTAAAGATCCTGACGCTCATGTCCTAGACGGGTGAGTGCCGGTGACAAGAACAAACCCAGCATGCACCTAGGTCCTTCTCCCCCATCCCTGGCTGCCCAGGATTGTGCTCAGGTGTCTGGAGCGTTATTACGATGCGCCCAAAGGCTGCAAGTTGGCGCCTCGGGCGGCTTGAGTTAGATCCTGTATTGGCCAGCGCCTTGAGTCGCCAAGTATGGCGAGATATGTGCGCTATAAAATCCTCGATAAAATAGAAAAAATAATAACCCAGGCAGAAGAAATCATAGTCCTCAAGTCACAGAAGAAGTGTGAAAGTGAGAAGGGAAAACACAGTGCTGTACACTTCGCCCCCCCATCAACAGCGGGTCTGCAATTTACAGTGGAGGAAAGCAGTCCACAAACACTTTCACCTTAATTTCAAAGTCTCGGGCTGTGTGATACTGGGAGCGTTGACAGAAAATCTTCATTTGGGAACAACTGATGTTATTAAATATTTCCTTTCCTATAACACGATCAACCAGTGTTCGAAAATGCTATCCTTTTTCTACACGGAAGAAAACTATGTCAACCTTTCTCGATTTAAAGTTTTAGTCACAACAAAACAACAACAACAACACAATTTCCTGTTATCACAATTTGATTCTGAACAAACCTGTAGTACACACAAAACAGCCCACTCACCCGCCCAAAGAGCTTCTCAGGCAGGTTGACGATACGCACCGAAAGAGGAAGGAAGCAGTCCTTTTAGTCACAAGTAGAAAGTCAGAGAGTGGAGTGAAAAAGGAAATTATTGGGCAACTACGGTCTCTCTTCCACTGCATGGGGGGACTAACTGACACAAGATTTCGCGGTTTGGCGGCAACACGCAAGCGCCTGCACGTGCGCTTCCAGTTCGACAGCCTCCCAGGAATATTTGCATTTGTGCGTGACAGAGAGAGAGAGAGGTTGGGGGGGGGGGGGGTATATGGAGAAAGAGAGAGAGAGAGAGAGCGAGAGAGAGAGAGAAAACACAACTACGTCTCTCTCTCTCTCTCTCTCTCTCTCTCTCTCTCTCTCTCTCTCTCTCTCTCTCTCTCTCTCTCTCCATATAGCAATCCCCACCCTCACGCCTCTCTCTCGCTCTGTCTTTCTACTTTGGAACTTTATGAGTGGGAACCGATTGCATAAACGAGTCGGTGGTATGTTTTATGTCAATTATTGTCGTCCTCTTGCCAGACTAAACCACCACTGTCAGGCGCATTTTGAAGGAGATCAAGAAGGAAACAAAACGGAGGAGGAGCAGGAAGAAGAAGATGAAGGAAAAGGAAGAGAAGAAGAAGAAGAAGAAGAAGAAGAAGAAGAAGAAGAAGAAGAAGAAGAAGAAGAAGAAGAAGAAGAAGAAGAAAGCAATTCATTCAAATGTGTTTTAGACACTCACACACACAAGGTCGAGGACGAGGTCGAGGAAGGAGGAGTGGGAGGCTGCAAATTTAAATGTGGACGTTGCTAATTAAGCCCCAACACGGGTCACAATGCAGTCATTGGTCGAACATGGCGACGATATCACCCTTTAGAAAATGTCAGCTGATGTCACATTAATTAGAGACGTACTATGCGGGTAATCTCTAACTTCCGATTTGCAGATGACATTGATGGATTAGCTGGAGAAGAGCAAGAACTTGAACAGCTGGTACAGAGGCTTGACACCACCTCTAGAGCCTGTGGAATGGTAATAAGTGCAGGGGAGACCAAAATGATGACAAAAAACACCAATGGTATCTACACGTACATCAAAGTCCATGGTCAATCCCTCAACACTGTGCATAGCTTCAAATATTTAGAAGCCAAAGTTCATGGTCAACCCCTCAACATTGTGCAAAGCTTCGAATATGTAGAAGCCATTGTATCAGATATTGGTTCCCGGGAGGAAGTCCTCTCCAGGATAGCACAAACAACTACGGCTCTGACAAGGTTGAAGCCCATTTCGAAGGGCAGGGCCATCAGTCTACACTCCAAGGTAAAGCTACTGTGCTCCCTTGTCATCTCCATCTTCATATCGTTTGCGAAACATGGACCCTCACAGCCGACCTACAACGAAGAATAAAAAGCATGGAGATGAGGTGCTACAGAAGACTTCTGGGAATTATTTCTTATACCCAGCACATCACCAACAACGAAGTCCGACAGACCATCACACAAGCCATTGGACAACACGATGATATGCTCACAGTGGTGAAGAAACGGAAACTCTAATGGTATAGCCACGTCACCAGAGCATCAACCCTTGCATAGACCATCCAGCAAAGCACAGTGCAAGGAGGCAGAAAAAGAGGGAGACAGAAAAAGGTGGGAGTACAACATTCGAGAAGGACTCACTTGACACTGAGCGATGCCATGAAGGTTGCTGAGGACAGAGAAAGATGGAGTACGCTGGTTAAACGATCATCTGTGGTGCCCCAACGACTTTGGAGTTACGGGATAGGATAGGATAGGACTATGCGGTTGCAAAGGAGGAGGAGGACGGGGAGATTAAAGGAGGGGGAAGGAGGAGGTGTATAGGATGTGCCAACGATTGTAGGAGAAGAAGAAAATATAGCACAACAGCAGTAACAACAACAGCGGCAACAACAACGGCAACAATTACAACAACAACAGAAACAACAACAACAGCAGCAAGAAATGAGTCCTTGATTATCTATTAGAAAAATAAGCTGAAAAAAAACGAAACAGGAGAAGAAGAAGAAAGTCTGGAATGTGATCTGTTTCATAATGCATATCTCGGCGATAACCCGAACAAACACCGTTTGACAGAAGGCATTTTGAAAGCATTGGCAGAACGTCAATGCGTGGGTTTGAGTATGTGTGCGCGTGTCCGCATGAGGCTGCGTTGTGTGTGTATTTCTGACTGCCTGTCTGTACTGAGGTAGCAGATGGAGCGTGCTTGTGTGTGCGTGTGTATGTTGTGTTTGTGTGTGTGCATGCCAAATATTATATTATAGACTGACATTAAACTGATGTGTAGGGGTTTTATATTCAAGGAGAATTGTGTAGGGCAAATTGGATTAGATGTCAATTTTCATTTCCTTTGGATCACTAGCTATGTGCATTCCGTCTCATTTATCAAACCAACAAAAAACACGAAAGCAAGGCTACGAGCGCAAGCTGTACTGAAAATAACAAATGGATGTCTAATATAAACATCCTGTCCTTTGATTCCAGTTCCACATCTATGGGCGAAACAACTACTGCCGACACGTTTTTTTTTGGTCTCCCTTTGTTTATTCTCTCAAGCTGTCAGTCATTCTCTATAAATGCTCTAAAGACGGCAAGAAATTCAAATATGTTTCCAGACAATCACGCTCCACTGTCGCTATTCTATTCCGCTCCCTTGGAAATTATAACGAACCTTAACACATGCGCCGATTTCCACTCTGACTGTGAGAAAAAGCAATTACACGCTATACACTAATCTATGTAGAAGGTATCGTACTTTAGCGATATCCAAGCCTCGCGAATCATCTCGAC
>CM072525.1:28472442-28492442 GCA_036898135.1 Oncomelania hupensis
ATCATCATCATCATCATCATCATCATCATCACCATCATCATCACTCTCTTGCTCTCTCTCTCTCCAGCTCTCTTCGCGTACACTTTACGACCTTGCAAGTTTCTGCTGACCCTCAAAATCAATTTACCTTAACCTCTCCAATCCAAAATCCTGACGGATAGTTGTGCGTGCGATGCATGCTCTATTAGAAGAGGACGACGACCGAGCTGCTTGTGAGGGTCACGCTCTTCTCTTGGTCAGCTTTCTAAAAGGGGGTAAGGCCAGTAACACAGAGAGAGAGAGAGAGAGAGAGAGAGAGAGAGAGAGAGAGAGAGAGAGAGAGAGAGAGAGAGAGTATGAACCGTGGTCTACCCTGTGCACTCATGCAATTCCATCGCGCGCACTTCAAAGATCCAGACGCCTAATTCCTAGCTAGGTGAATACGAAATACAATAAACACACACCAGCAAGAAGCGAGTCTATGTCCCCCCTATCTCCCGGTCGTCAAGTGTTATGTTCAGTTGTATAAGGCGTTAGACAATGCGGATGTAGCAACAAGTTGGAGATTTGGGCACTTTGAGTTAGATCCTGTTGAGGTCAGCGCTTTGAGCAGCTCTTTGAGCTGGTATAGCGTTACAGGAGATGAGAACAATAATAATAAAAAACCAATTATAACAATCGTAGTGTTGGTTTATGGTTTGATGTTGTGTGAAATCCGGGCTACGGGTAACATTATAGTTAATTAGGTTTTATTTGCAGACCCGGTTACATATACAATGTCTCAAACAATGTTTTCAGGTCATACTTTCATTTTTCTGCTTGACAATATGAACAAGATTTCAGTGGAATACACAGACTGGCACTTGCACTCATAGATGCACTCACTCACTCACACACACACACACATATACACACTCACACACAAACGTACAAATGCACGCACATGGCCATGCTCACATAGGCCTTCTCTCTCTCTCTCTCTCTCTCTCTCTCTCTCTCTCTCTCTCTCTCTTACAGGCACACACCCAGGACGCAAATACGCACGCACACACGCTCACACACACCCTCACACACATACACACAGAAGCGTACAAATGCACGCACATAGTGTGGGCGCCTCAGTTTGCTTGAGTTAGATTCTCTATTAGCAAACGCCTTGAGCAGCTCTTGAGCTGTAAAAAAAACGCTATATAAAAAGGTTTAAATAAATATTTTACAGGTGCACTCACACAAACGCACTCACACACACACAATCATACATACACTGATACATACATACGTACTGAAACGCGCGACAGATATATACACAAACTCCCACGTACAACACTATACATCGTATATACATTCACATACTCGTCCCTGTCAGCACCCGCACACACACACACAAACCCGCACACACACTCACACACTCACACACGTGCGCATCCCAATCCCTCAATCCCTTCACCACTGCACCACCACTACCTCCACCCCACCCCCTCTTTCCCTTACACCTCCTCTGTATAAACTACCCTCCCTCCCGCTTCCCCACCCTTTTGTTATCTCTTTCTTCTTCCTCCTCCCCCTCCTCCTCATCTCAATCAAGCTTATATGTAACTGCTGGCGTAAATGTCGGAGATGGAATCGTGAATATGATCTGAAGAGTGTCAAATCCGCACACCCCGTGTTTGTGTTACAATAATCATCAAGACACAATCATTTTATGAATCACATCATCAAACCGACTGTGCGGAGTCATCGTGTAACAGCTTGCACACTATTTCTTTTCTTTCTTTTTTAAAAATAATTTGCCACCCCCCCTCCTCCTCCCCCAAACCACAACGAGGGTTGAACATGTAGGTTACGATGAATTAGGTCACAAAACAATACCGTTGGCTAAACGCTAACTTGTGCACTCTTTTACATTTTATTTACCATCGTTGATTAAAAACACCCATTGCATCCTCACAGTACCTCTCTAAGTAATGTGACCTCATTTGGTATTTCAGCTGATCTTTCATAAAATGTGACAATGTCGTCATTTTCAACCAATCATTGCATTGTTTTCCGTATTGTGGTTTTATGAGCAAACGACCCACTGTCTTTCCACTTTGAAATTTGAAGCCGCAGTCGCCACAAAGAAGACGAAGTGTAGTATCATTCAGTCAGTCACTCACTCACTCAATGACGACTGTGCGGTCAGTTCGGTCGTCTTCAAACTGCTCCGTCAGTTCCCAGTCCGCATGGTCTGGCTGACGAGGGCTGAACGGTCTGCACAATCTGAGCTCCGGCATTTACCATTGGCAGAGGTGTTTGGCACACCGCCTGCCGACCTGCATTTTCCATAGCGGTGGTCAAGTCGATTTGCAAGTTCCACTACGGCAGTCACATATCAGCTCACACCTGCTCATAGGAGGAGTTCAGACCCCAGCTGCTACTGCTACGGAACCCCGGGGCGTGCCTTAGCTTGGCGATAGAAGGGAGTCGCTGTTGGCCTTGGTAACCTCGGATAGCCGTGCGACTGCGGACTGCGGAGATCCCGATACGGTACTCCACTCAACCTTCAAACCCCATTTTCTCATCCTCGGTGGCTTTTTGGACTGTGTGCCGGCTGCGGATCGTCGAAAGGCGCCGTGCCGCTTTTTGCTGCTGGTCGCTCAACTTCATGGCTTCTGCATCCTTTTTCAAGCACTGGGAGGAGCTGGCGTTCGCCTACAACACAAGACTTCCTCGCAAGTCCCAAGGATCCATCGCCACATCCACTTCCAGTCTTCACTGAGACGACCACCTTCCCCACCTTTGCACGTCTGCCTTTACACTTCGTGGTACTTTTCGAGAAAACTCAGATCTTTTAATGTTAAGCAGGAGATTCTCCCTATATTTTATACTTCAACCTGCAATGGTGTTCTGTACTTTGGATCCGTGTGTTGGAATGGCAGCATCAGCAAGCAGGACAGTGATAGATTAGAAAAGTTCATCAAGAAAGCAAGTGGGGTGGTTGAGAGGAGACAGGTCACTTTCGCATCAATACAGGAACGACGACTGACCGACAGGCTACAGAAAATTTTGAATCACGACACGCACCCACTCAGACCTGAATTTGACGGCAGAAGGCTAGGCAACAGTTTAAGATTCAGACAGCCTTGCACAAAAAACACACGCTACAGAAACTCATTCTATATGCAGTTCACATGTCCAACTCCCAGGTGGGGCGTTAGGTAGTTGTGATTTCGCTCTGACAACAGATTCAGGTGGCCTTTTTCTTTTATTTTGTGATACTAGATATTTTTACACTTTGTAGTCAGTCGGTTTTCTTCTTTAGTTACACTGATGGCGAATGACAGCGTGTGGTGGATATAGTATTAATGTGTTGTTGTATGTATTATAGACTTCCCCTATTAGGCCTATTCAGTCAATGGACTGAGTTTAGAATTCTTCTTAGAGTGTGGGTATAGTACGATGTGAATATGTAATGTGAATGTTATTTTTGCATGGTTTTTGATTAACTGATTTTACAGTCGCACAGTCAAGCTTGTAATTTCTATTGTAGAGATGAATAATGGCATATTGTATTGTATTGTATTGCTGCTTCAGGACCACGGCCCCTATAGGCTCAGGTGTCCGGGGACACAAATTTAAATACGAAACGAAACAAAAACCTATGTAGTGACGTTGCAAGACTATGACCTGTGTACCGTAACTCTCAGCGTGAGAGGGCTAGGTCCTTTTTACAGTTTTCTTTTAAAGTTGATACAACTCGGCAGGAGATTAATTAGGGCGCGGCTATTAATGACGGAAAGTATGCTTCCAGCTTTTTGACGGGGTAATGGAAAGTATACATGCTGCTTTCTATTAGACTGCTGTAGATAATGTTTCTGGCATCTATCACTCACTATTAATATGCGCTCTCACACTTACCTATCTCTCTCTTTCGCCCTCTCTCTCTTTCTCTCTCTCTCTCTGTCTCTATGTCTCTGTCTGTCTGTCTCTCTCAATATATAAAGGCAGAGGCAGAGAGATAGAGAGAATTTTGAACTTTGGAGCTTTCTCCTTTTCATTCAAAAAGAACAAAATTAGTCTCATAGCCCAGGGGACATTTTTCCGATTGGGGTTGAGGGAAGGGAAGAGGTGAGGTTGGGGGATTGGGTTACACAATATACATAGAAAAACAATGGTCGGCGCATACAAGAGAGAGAGAGAGAGAGAGAGAGAGAGAGAGAGAGAGAGAGAGAGAGAGAGAGAATATTTGCAGCTGAGCCATAGGACTGTTGTAAGCATGGACATTTTATTTTTGTTCATTTACTATTTGATGCAAAGTTTGTGCTTAACGCCAAAGGCAATTTTCAGCTTTGTGGAAGTTGGACAATAAAGATGTATAAAAACAACAACAACACAAGAATGCAACTCACTCTGAATCATAGGTAGATCAGACGATTAGGAGATACATACATCAGCATATTGAACAAAGAATGACAATACAACTCCAATAAATCGGCTTAAATTCAACAGTCTGTTCTTTGATTTTATATTCATCAACTCATGAAGTTTACAAACGTTCGGATGATTCCAGAAGCATTTTGGTAGAAGAGAAGTTCTGTTCTGTACAAGCACAGCATTTGTGCATTAAAACATTGTGAAACTCGTCACCAAGATGACATACAGTACACAACCGCTTATCTCTTGGTATATTAATGCATCTTTTTGACTGATGAACCTCAGTTTTAATAAATTCATTCTACGCTAAGGCGACAAACACAGTATATAGTTATTAAAACAAAACTGATCTTTAAAAATATATATGTAATACAGATAATATTTTCATTTACTCTTTGCTGCCAGGATTGTAGAAACTGGTCTTTCAGGCGAGACAGACAAGACCTAGAGAGAGTCAGACAGAAAGACAGAGAAACTTTGAAACTTTGAAACTTTGAAACTTTTTTTATTAGGGATAAAGATTTTAGACTAATGATACAGTCTAATCTTCCAATCTGTCCCTTAAGAAATTAACATAATAATAATTAACCTTTAACTTTAACTTGGAAATCACATCACTCACAAACACACATGCACACACAATCACACTAACATCTTCATCATTATCTTTAAACAATTTTAGGCAACTACCCTTTTCCCCATATCCTTCACCCTTATAATAATAATAATAATAATAATAATAATAATAATAATAATAATAATAATAATAATAATAATAATAAGACAAGTCAAGTTCCACAGCAAATTAATAATAATAATAATAATAATAATAATAATAATAATAATAATAATAATAATAATAATAATAATAATAAAGTGAATAAATAAATAGGTTAATAATTACACGAATGACTGTGTTGTCATATATATTATTATACATCACTTTTATAATTAATTTTGCAGATGCCTACATATTTTACATTTGAAAGAAAACAGTGTGTCGCAATGTTTACACTCCAGAGGGAGAGAGTTCCATACACTAGCTCCATTAAACGATAGGCTATTTTTGTATAAATCAATGCGAGGGAGGGGTAGTTTATAATTATACAGTCTATGCCCATCAACTGGCTTAATAAAAAATGTATCAAGATATGCAGGTGTTTCTCCGTGTGTGATTTTGAACATAAGGATAGCTGTATTAAATATAAATTGTTTTTGAAGTGGTAATATTCGGAGTTCTTGATATTTTTCATTAGTTGTAGCATCTGTATTTATATTATTATAAGATTTATAAAGTATCTTGATTGCTCTTTTATGAAGACTATTTAGATGTTTAATTTGAGCGTCACTGGCATTACACCAAATAATCGATGCATAATTAAAATGAGACATACAGTGGGCATAGAAAAAAGAGAGACAGATAGAGAGAGAGAGAGAGGGAGTGGATAAACTAATTAAATTTAATCATTATTGTCACCCTCTTCCCCTTCATCTATTTATTTCTCCTTCTCCTCCTTCTTCTTCTTCTTCTTTTCCCCACATCATTCTCTTAGTGCTTATTACCATCACCAAAACCATCATCATCTGCTAACAGAAATAATGAATGAGAGCACAATCTTAAGACCTGAGCTGCCCATTGAACGGTCTCCTTGAAACTGCTGCTGATCTCAGTATCGATCTCTCATTTGTACGCTCAACGTTGTAACCAAAATCATTCACCAAGAGCATCATTTAAGCATTTTAGAGAACTTATCTAAAGAGCATCTGAAAGAAGACAAAAAAGATAACAATAGAACAACATAATGAAAGATTACAATAATAAGAAAACAAACGGGTACCTATACCTAAATAATGATAATTTTTGAAGAAAGAAAAAAGAAGAAAAAAAAAAGGACATTACCAACAACAAGAAAGACAGAACACCACAATGCTACATTGTCGAGTTAAACTGTCATTAGGCGGACAGTCCGCACACACACACACGCACGCACACACACGCACGCACACACACGCACGCACACACACGCACAAACATACACACACACATGCACATCAATACTTTTCAAAAGAACTCAAAAGATAGAACCTATAGTAAAAGATTACAAGGATATGTTTTTGTGGTTTTTTTTCTTTAAAATATCTTTTATATGTTACAAAGTGGTACGTTGTATTAAACAGTGCCATTTTTAGAACGCAAATAATAAAGAGACTTCTCTTATATAGCGCACTTAGCTCAGAGAGCTTCTCAAGGCTTTGGCTACTACTTTCCAGCAATCACACAATCGTTTGCGGATGCCAAGATTTAAACCCACGTCGCCCAAGACGCGCTTAAATAAGTCGTGCGTTCTGACCACTGAGCTATCCCTGCCGCCATATGAAGTAATATGATGTAGCATTTGCAAAAGATTGCTTCCCACACTAGCAGAAATACCAAATGGAACTGATTACAATAAGGATCTTAATCGAAAGCAACTGAACTACCCCAAATACTATAAAGCTCCCGTGCACGAGCGCTTTAAAAAAAAAAGTGAGTCTGATAACATTAAAAAAATGGTTTTACATTTCTTCTTCTTCTTCTTCTTCTTTCGTTGGGGGCTGCCACCCTCAGCTTATTGAGGACTCTGCAGCCAAATGCTGGGTATGTTCTTGTTACCGGCACTCACCCGTCTAGGACATGAGCGTCAGGATCTTTAAAGTCCGTTATGATGGAGTGCATGCGACACAGACTAGACCTCGGTTTATACTCTCATTCGAAGGAGTAGGAAACGGGAGTAAAGTGTCTTTCCCAAGGACACAACACAATGGCCCGGACAGGGCTCGAACCCGGGACCTTCAGATCCGCAAGCCGAAGCACTACCATTAGACCACCGTGCCTCCCATGACGCTTTGCTGGATGACCTACAGTACACATGGGTCTGTGAGCTAGCTTTACTGTCCTTTACTTTTTAAAGTAGTCTAGTAGGGCTGTGTCTAACTATGAGTGCCTGTATACTCGTGCTATAGCTGTGTAACACTACAGTTTGGGGGCAGGGTGTGGTGTGATCCACGTACCGAGTTTTACGAGGCAACTCTTAACGGTAGATTAACACCTCGCAAAGATCGGATAAACGCAAATTGGGCTTAGACTCAAGATGCCAGATTTACGATCATTATAAGCAATTAGTCATCTTATAAAGTGACTTGGACCATTTGTTTTAGCATTTGCATAAATGGATTACATGTAGACCCACTTTAACAATCTCTCCCAGCCCGTTTAATGATTTCTGTTAGACCTCGCGGATGCGTAACAAGCTTGGCCTTTGGAATATAGCAATTAGACTGCGTCAGACACATAAAATCGGGTAGAATGAAATCCCCATTGGGACATTTAGCTCAAGATACGATCCCCTCGACGTTCTGTTATAAATTCCACGAACAACGATTCGCGGACACCTTTTTATTTTATTATTTTTTTTTTAAGTTTTATTTTACTTTCTTCGGCTGTTCCGTTTGCAAGAGTGCAACCTTCATTCCACAAGACCCGCTAAATCTGTCCCTCCCTTTCCTTTACCCACAGGCACACAATCTCCTAACTTACTCCTTAATACGCACCCACTTTATTAGACGACATTGTGAAACTGAAGATGTTGTTGTTAATGATGATTTTTTTTAAATATTTATTGCGCTTTTCCAGCTCAAGAGCTGCTCAAGGCGCTGGTCGATACTTGATCTAACTCAACCCGCCAAATGTGCACACTTGCAGCCTTTGGGCGCATAGTCTGACGCCCAGACGACTGAGCACAATCCTGGGCGACCTGGGATAGGTCATGAGCGTCAGGGTCTTTAAAGTCCGCGCGATGGAATGCGTTGAGTGCACAGGCTAGACCTCGGTTTATACTCTCATCCAAAGGAGTAGGGGCGCAGTGTTTCAGTTTTGTTGTTGTTGTTGTTGTTGTTGTTATTGTTATTGCTGTTGTTGTAGTACTCCAGGCGGTCAACGGGCATTGAGTAAATTCCTGTACAGGCTGCGGTGTTGACATTCAACACTTTATTAGGTTTGCCTGTTTCAGTTCACCACTGAAACAAATGTTTCACAGGGTCATGCCGTTTTTGTTTCGAACCACTGTCTGTACGGCCTGCCATGTTATCGCTTGACATTCAATGCTTCAATTGTTTTGCCGTTGAGTACGCCACTGAGCCAACCGCGCTCTGCTCTCTCTCTCTCTCTCTCTCTCTCTCTCTCCCTCTCTGTTGTTGTTGTTGTTGTTGTTGTTGATGATGATGATGATGATGATGATGATGATGATGATGATGATGATGATTATGATGATGACGATGATGATGTTCAATATCCAGGGGAAAAAAACCGCAACGTTAAATTCGCATTACATGGGTGATTAGTTTCCTAAAATTAGACGCATAACAAGCAAAACATATCAATCCACATACTTACTGTTGTTTTCAAAATACGCAATGGTGGAGTTGTACCACCACCCACCCACCCACTCTCCTTCACCCACCCCTACACTTCACCACGCACTGTCTCCCACCCCACCTACCTCCGTTGGGGTGCCGGGGTTTTCAGTATAAATAGTATCCCCACTTTCTGGAAATTTAGTGCTTTAAATTTCCACTGTCGCTGTCTTTCTCATTTGTTCTTTCTCATTCCTGCTTTGTTCTATCAATCTTCTTCTTCGCTAGACCAGTCACCTACCTTTTTTCTTGAAAACTCTTCCGGGGCAAGACTCCTTATTTGTGTGTGAGGTCTGTTGGATCAGCTTGGGAATATTGGACGCTTTCTGCCAGGTGGTCACTAGGGCTTCCTATGATGTTATTATTTAGCAATGTAGGCATTTTATATGTATGTGTTTTGTTGATAATTTATAATGATGTTTGTATTCTATTTTGTTTTTGTAAACGGGGGTCGATAAATTAGAGTACAGCCTCAGCGTCCCCTGCGTGGGATGTCGTTATTGTAAAGTGACTGGCTGGTGGAGAGCTTTCAGTTTTACCAGTAGGGTTGTTTCAGCAGATCTTTTATGCGGATCAGGGGTTGTCCGGTCCTGATTTGGCTCGGAAGAGTCCGCTGGACCTAAAGCAAAAAACATGTAATGTACCCCACCTCCACCCCACCACACCACACCACCCCCACCACACCACGCATCTTCATGGATATTTCTCTGGCTCTATTTGACTGCGAACGTGACGTCTGTATTTATGGAAAACTCGGTCTGTCGTTTCTACATTCTTTCCAGCCAGTTGAAAAACAGAAAGAAAGGCGATATTGCTTCTCCAGACTCGCACAATTAGTTTCGAAGGTGCCAATATTCCCTTGTCGCCAACCTGCCTTTAGGGTTGCAATACACCTACCTAATTGTATCGTTGGTTTCGCTGAAGATCAACGGTGATCGGCAGCTACCTATCCTTTTGACGCATTTAAAGCTCGCAGCAAGTAGACGAAGGTTAAACTTCTCTGCAACACTGTCTCGACACAGCTTTCAATGCACCTTTCAACGTTGTTTACAATTTCTCATTCAACATCCATTGAATGGATTTGAGGTGATTCGTGTGTGGATCCGCTTTTATTATTTTGAATGAACACGTGCCTGGCATTTTTACAAAGTGTTGGGTAAAACCCCCCATAAGATTGTGTTAGTTCTCCAGCTTTCAAAACCAGTGTTAGCAAAGCCAGTACGTACGTGAGCATGCCGAGGATTGTGTTACATTCTCTATTCGGTCGTGGAAAATTGTTGCGTAGAAATTAGATCCTCCTCTTTGTTTATCTATTTTCTATGTCTATCTGTCTGCCTTCCCCCACCCCCATCCCTCTCCCTGCTGTCTGTATCTGTCTCTCTCTGTTTCTGTCTGTCTCTCTCTGTTTCTGTCTGTCTTTCTCTCTCTCTCTCTCTCTCTCTCTCTCTCTCTCTCTCTCTCTCTCTCTCTCTCTCTCTCTCTCTTTCTCTCTCTCCTTTGAAAACTCTTGTGTGGAAGTAGTACAGGTAGTAATGGAAGATATTGTTAAGATAAAGTTTTGAATGACCAAATTTGGCTTTAGATCTACTTTGCAAGGGACATCACTCATTGCCTTCAGAATCACTTAAAAGTGAGGTCACACAATGGCCTCAGATTATCATTCAAGTGGCACCACACCATCAACCCCGGTATGCATACGATTGTGTCCTTTTGAGGAAATAAAGGGTAAAAACTGATATGGGTGGCAGCAGGACTGTCGCTATAAACCCTTTAATGATGTCAATGCTATCACAATCAGACATCCCTCGTGCTTGTAAAAATACACATTTATTTTCCGTCCCATTTTCTCGTACCTTTTTTACTTCTTGTGTGAATCTTGGTGGCTGTCGTGGGAGTCTTGGTTTTAACCTGCATGCGCAGCAGCAGCAGCAGTAGTAGCAGGGAGCAGCGGCCACAGAATTAGCATCCATCAATTCTTCTTCTACTCTCACTCCCTTGCACCTTCTTGTCATCATCATCATCATCATCATCATCATCATCATCATCATCATTGTCACGTGGGGTTTATGGGCTCTGCACAATGGAATTATGGACCCTCACGTTTATTCGGTGGGAACTGCTAGTAAGTCACCCTATGAATTACTTTAATAAATTTATTTGTTTAGCTCGTTCTGTGTTAAGGTTGGGGTATAGAAATAGATAGAAACATGGTAAGAGATTACTGTCACACTAGCTTTCACACGGCTATGAATCATATGTAGTCCAGCCACTTGATAACAGTTAAAATCACACATTTATTTCTTCTACTCTATACAAGATTCTCTAAGTACTAATCTAACTTAAAAAGTCTCTTTCAATGCTAATAGTTCGATCGCTGATAGTCTAGGCAGCTGTTATATCTTCCTCGGGCACTTGCTACTAGATTGCATGTAGATTTGGACTACTGTGGTCCGTTATACAGTTTCTGAAGAGTTGGACTACTGTGGTCCTGTTATGATCAGTTTAAGTGCACCTTCGCCTTATGCACTTAACTCATGTGTGGGGTGTTCGAAGTCCTTCTGTGAGGTAGCTTCTGGTACACCTTTGTCGTTGTGTAGTGGGGTTCCCTTGCCACGCTGTGGGGTCTGACAGGGTGTTTCTTCGGGTAGCTCCTTCCGTCTTGTGCGGTAGAGTCTCCTCGACCAACTATAGTCGTTTCTGTGGAGTGGGACGCACAGGATAGCTCGGGATAGCTCGGGATAGCTCGCCTGCTCGTCTGTAATATAAGAGACGAAATTCTGCACAACCCTGAATAATCGGTTTGTGCAGAGCGTCTCACTGAAAGCCAAGTAGCCCTCAGTGATAGCTCCACATCTCTATACATAAGCGACGAACATTCTGCTACTTCCGGGTTCCACTGGAATCTCACTCTACATTCCTATACATACATAAATATCAATCGTGTCTAACTATACACATACAGAATTAATAATAATATAAACATTCACGGGTACAGCCACTGGTCTGCAAACATACATATAAGTTAAACAACAGTGGTTCCGTACGGGATACAACATGGCGGCGCAACCGGTCGTGTTTCGCCTCGTGGTAGGCTCTTCCATGTGGTACGGCAAATTCGGATTAACAATTCACATTTATGCATAGCAAATTCTTCAAACATAATTTCAACAATAATATAAATATATCACGATGAAACAGAAGGGTGTTCATTTACCTGTTTGACAAGTTCAGGCCCGTGATGACTTGAGAGAATTCTAAGATTTCTAAGTCCTGCTTCCTGGTCTATGAGTGTAGAGATTTCTCTGCCAGCTTTCTAGCTGTTAACACTTCGGTGTATTACTCCCAACTGACCAAAGATAAGCTAGGTTTGGACCCAGTCAAACTGGCTCGAACCGCTTTGCGTAAGCTCCCATTGGTTAAAATGTTTACGACTCTCGTAATTACGATGATGTCATGGCCTCAGCCAGCGTCAACTATCACTGTGTGTATGATCGGCAGTATGCTACCGCTACGCTTGATTACTTTCATCGTCTGCTCCTAACTTTGAAATTCTAATATTATATATACTAACCAAGCTAAATATTAAAATAAGCAGAGTTAATACTAGCCAGTTCGTGACAGGCTCCCTCAACTGAAAAAAGGCGATGACTACTGGATTCGACCTTTTTCTACTACAGAGCCTAGTTTAACACTGCACTATCCTAGGGTCCTATTTACAAACTACTTAAGTTGCTCTACCTGAGCTGCAATGCTGTGCCAGGTAGCTATGGACACTAGTGACAGGGTATTACTGGGCGGGGACGAATTCTGGTGCTGTGGCCCTTAGTTGTGTTGGGTGGGCGACAGCTGCTGTGTCCTCCACGAGATGGCGACTGAGGTAGTCGGCTCCGTGGTTCTCTTTGCCGGGGATGTACTCGATCTGGAATGAGTACGCCTGAAGGGTGAGTGCCCATCGCATCAGGCGAGAGTTCAAAGATTTGGAGGCTGCCAGGAACGATAGTGGTTGGTGGTCCACCTGAACTGTGAAGTGGGTCCCATACAGGTAGAGTTGGAATTTCTGTATGGCCCAGACTAGTCCAAGGCATTCTTTCTCCGACGTGGCGTAGTGGGTCTCGGCGGGTCTCAATTTTCTGCTGGCGTAGGCGACAGGGAATAGCGTCTCTGCATTCTTGGGGTCGCGCTGTAGCAGTACTGCTCCGAGGCCTAAGTCGCTTGCGTCGGTGCGAAGAACGAATGGCTGAGTCAAATCGGGTAGGTGGAGTACTGGCGCCGATGTCATTCTGTCCTTGAGTGTTTGGAATGCTGTCTCGCATTCGGCTGTCCATACGACTTTGTCCGGGGCGATTTTCCGGGTTCCATTTGTCCGTGTTACGGCGATGCTGTTGTAGTTGTGGATGAGCTTCTTCCGCGATGGCGATGGCTAGCCATGTGTGTGTGCTGGGGGTCGCTGGTCGGTCCGTGTACTTCTTAAGGAGATTGATGTGGTGGTAACGGGTTCTCCCGTTTACCTCTACTTGGTAGACTGTCTTGGATTTCTTGGCAGTCACCCGGTACGGTCCTCTCCAAGCGATGTCCAGCTTGTTGGTTCCACTTGGAAGTAAGAGTAGCACTTGATCGCCGACTTGCAGTTCTCTGTCCTTCGCGTGGCGGTTGTAGTACTTCGCCTGACGGGCTCTTGCCTTCTTCAGTGCTTCACCAGCTTTCTTCCACGTTGCTTTGAGGGTTTCCTGCAGGTCTGCGACGTACTTGGTGGCACCTCTTGGTGTGTCGTCTATCTTGGCTTCCGTCCAACTTCTGCGTAGGGCTTCTAGCGGTCCTGCTAGAGGTCTGCCGAATAGCAATGTTGACGGGGTGTAGCCTGTGGCTGCATGGGGCGTTTCTCGGTATGCGAACAGTGCCGCATTCACGTAGGTGTCCCACGCTTCTGGATTGTCGTCGGCGACTTTCCTGAGTATGGTGAGAAGGGTTCCATTCAGTCTTTCTACTTGTCCGTTGCTGGCTGGGTGGTATGGTGGTGTGCGAATGTGATGAACTTGTATCAACTCGAACACGTCTTGCATCAGGCGGCCGGTGAACTGAGATCCGTTGTCCGTTCTAATGCTGTCCGGGAATCCGACTCTGGTAAAGATGGCGATGAGTGCATCTGCAATCTTCTTGGTGTCGATCGCTGGCAACGGGACTGCTTCGCACCACATCGTACATGCGTCGACGAGTGTGAGTAGAAATCTGTTCCGCTTCTTGGTCATGGGCAGTGGTCCTACTATGTCTACTGAGACTTGCTGGAATGGTACGCCGACTACTACTGATGGTCCTAAGGTAACTGGTACGGTGTGATGTCGCGGGGAATATCGTTGACATTGGTGGCAAGATTTCACGTAGCGCTTGACATCCTCCGTGATTCCTGGCCAATAGTAGTGTGCGCTGATTCTCTGCCCTGTGGCTCCAATTCCCATGTGTCCGCTGAGTGGCATGCTGTGGCCTAATTCTAGTACTTGGGCTCGAAGGGTGGCTGGTAGTACTAGTTGGGTGTGATCTCCATCTCCTTGTCGATGTAGAACTCCCTCTTCCATGTAGAAGTCTCCCTTGTGCGGGGGTGTGTGCGCCTTGGGTAGCTTCTGGAAGCACTTCGCTATCGAGGTGTCTTCTTTCTGTGCTGTTTTGATCTCTTCGAGTCCTGGATTCGGAGCGAACTCGGGCTGGGGTGGTTGGGTTTTAGCTTGGGCCCTGGTTTGCACTGCAGCTATCTCTACAGTTTTGGGGGGCGTGCCTAAGAACACATACCTACAACCTAGCACTAGATCATACAGGGGTTTCTGTAAAACAGCTGCTTGGATTCGTCCTGTGACGTACCTACTCTCTACTTCTATCCATGCTATTGGGCAAGTAGTCGTCGGTTTCGTCAAGTCTGCTCCTTGTAGTTCGACTGTCTTGTCTGTCAAGTCCGCGCGCGATACAAGAGATTCTCTAACTATCGCGTCGTATGATAGACCTGTGTCATACAGACAGTTCGCTTCTTTTCCGTTGACCTTGACCGTGTCTGTCACCGATGGGTGATCTCCGATTGTGTGTGGCTGGTTACCGCTACTTTGAGTTAGAACTCTGTGCGCTGGCCGGCTTTCGCGCTCTTCCCTACGTTGTGCGGCCAACTTGAAACATTCTGCGGTGGAGTGATTGTTTCTGTTGCAGAACGAACAGTACCGTCTCTGTTCTGCAGGACCTCTTTTCCCGAATTCCGCGTTGGGTCCTTTATTTTGCCCAGGTCTGGGGTTATTCGGCTTATTCGCGGTGCGCTCTTCTCGGTTAGGGCTTCGTTTCTGTGCCTCTTTCCCGTTAGGCTTTAGGTCTCGCCTGAAGCTCTTGGCTTCTCCGTGTGCGGCCACGTACCTATCTGCGACCTTGACCAGATCCTCCAGTCTTTCCGCGCCCTGCTCTACTGAGAATGTCCTCAGCTCGGGGGTCATGGTTTCCCGTAGCTGTTCCCATACTAACAGTTCTGTCAGTCCATCATACGTCTTAGCTGTGGCTGACTGGCTAATCCACTTCTCCAGCGTTGTGGACAACCGATCCGCGAACTGCGCATAGCTCTCTCCTTTCACTCTCCGGTTGGTGCGGAACTTTTGCCGGTAGCATTCTCCTGTCAGTTCGAATCCCGTTAGGAGTGCCTCTTTTACTTTGTGATAGTCAGTCACTCTGTCAGTCGGTAGCTTACTGTAGATGTCATAAGCCTTTCCTCTGAGCCCTTGACTAAGCTTGAAAGACCAATGAGTGGGATCTAGTTTATACTCTGTTGCTAGATGCTCAAACCTAGTCAGATAGAGATCTAGACCTTCTTCTCTCTCATTGAATGTTCCCAGTGGAAATGACATTCCTTGTACAGGGTTGGATGCTACCTCTAGCTGATCTGAGTGGGGAGGGGTTGAGGAAGAACTTGAAGCTCCTGATCCCAATCTTCTTAGCTCTAACTCATGCTGTCTTTCTTTTTCCTTTTCTGCCCTCTCTTTTTCTTTTTCTGCCCGCTCATACTCCCATCTCCTAACTTCTGCTTCTCTCTCTGCTGCTAATGCTGCCTTCTTCTGTTCTCCTTCTAATTCTAATTTCTTCTGCTCTGCTTCTAATTTCTTCTGCTCTGCTTCTAGTTCTGCTTTTCTCTGTTCTGCTTCGAGTTTCTTTGCCTCTCTCTCGGCTGCTCTCTCTGCCTTAGCTTCCTGTTTCTCTACCTCTGCATTGATATACGCAATTAGGTCTGCCCCTGCTAAGTGTAAAGCTTCTCCTAGTTCCTTGAAGCGCAATCTCAAGGCCACTGGGTCCGACATTGCCAAACGTGTCTATGAACAACCTCTGAATCACGTGGAATACCAAAACACTAGCAATATTGCAAGTCAATAACAACAATGCAAAGACCATAAAATTCGTAATCAATAATAGAATAAAACCAAAGTCAAATGGCATACAACAGTTACTTAAGCAAAACCTGCCAAAGAACAATGCAACATACAGGCACAAAAATATTTGAAGCAAAAAAGTTTTTAACTAACGAATAGTGCACCACAACTGATCAGTGTTATACTCTTACACTATTCTAAGTTATTCTACTACTACTGTTATCTAATTTTATTGTACTTAGATCCGGTTATACCCAATTCCTATTATTCACAGATCCTGGCAAGGCACGCCAATTAAAGTGTCACGTGGGGTTTATGGGCTCTGCACAATGGAATTATGGACCCTCACGTTTATTCGGTGGGAACTGCTAGTAAGTCACCCTATGAATTACTTTAATAAATTTATTTGTTTAGCTCGTTCTGTGTTAAGGTTGGGGTATAGAAATAGATAGAAACATGGTAAGAGATTACTGTCACACTAGCTTTCACACGGCTATGAATCATATGTAGTCCAGCCACTTGATAACAGTTAAAATCACACATTTATTTCTTCTACTCTATACAAGATTCTCTAAGTACTAATCTAACTTAAAAAGTCTCTTTCAATGCTAATAGTTCGATCGCTGATAGTCTAGGCAGCTGTTATATCTTCCTCGGGCACTTGCTACTAGATTGCATGTAGATTTGGACTACTGTGGTCCGTTATACAGTTTCTGAAGAGTTGGACTACTGTGGTCCTGTTATGATCAGTTTAAGTGCACCTTCGCCTTATGCACTTAACTCATGTGTGGGGTGTTCGAAGTCCTTCTGTGAGGTAGCTTCTGGTACACCTTTGTCGTTGTGTAGTGGGGTTCCCTTGCCACGCTGTGGGGTCTGACAGGGTGTTTCTTCGGGTAGCTCCTTCCGTCTTGTGCGGTAGAGTCTCCTCGACCAACTATAGTCGTTTCTGTGGAGTGGGACGCACAGGATAGCTCGGGATAGCTCGGGATAGCTCGCCTGCTCGTCTGTAATATAAGAGACGAAATTCTGCACAACCCTGAATAATCGGTTTGTGCAGAGCGTCTCACTGAAAGCCAAGTAGCCCTCAGTGATAGCTCCACATCTCTATACATAAGCGACGAACATTCTGCTACTTCCGGGTTCCACTGGAATCTCACTCTAAATTCCTATACATACATAAATATCAATCGTGTCTAACTATACACATACAGAATTAATAATAATATAAACATTCACGGGTACAGCCACTGGTCTGCAAACATACATATAAGTTAAACAACAGTGGTTCCGTACGGGATACAACATGGCGGCGCAACCGGTCGTGTTTCGCCTCGTGGTAGGCTCTTCCATGTGGTACGGCAAATTCGGATTAACAATTCACATTTATGCATAGCAAATTCTTCAAACATAATTTCAACAATAATATAAATATATCACGATGAAACAGAAGGGTGTTCATTTACCTGTTTGACAAGTTCAGGCCCGTGATGACTTGAGAGAATTCTAAGATTTCTAAGTCCTGCTTCCTGGTCTATGAGTGTAGAGATTTCTCTGCCAGCTTTCTAGCTGTTAACACTTCGGTGTATTACTCCCAACTGACCAAAGATAAGCTAGGTTTGGACCCAGTCAAACTGGCTCGAACCGCTTTGCGTAAGCTCCCATTGGTTAAAATGTTTACGACTCTCGTAATTACGATGATGTCATGGCCTCAGCCAGCGTCAACTATCACTGTGTGTATGATCGGCAGTATGCTACCGCTACGCTTGATTACTTTCATCGTCTGCTCCTAACTTTGAAATTCTAATATTATATATACTAACCAAGCTAAATATTAAAATAAGCAGAGTTAATACTAGCCAGTTCGTGACAATCATCATCATCATCATCATCATCATCATCAACTTCTTCTTCTTCTTCCTTCTTCGTCTTCATCATCATCATCATCATCATCATCATCATCATCATCATCATCATCATCATCATCATCATCATCATCATCATCATCATCATTTTTTGTGTATGAATGCGTGAGAACTGCCCTTTGAACCGATTGTTTTAATAGGAAAGTGTCTTATATTATTATTATTATTATTATTATTATTATTATTATTATTATTATTATTATTATTATTAATATTATTATTATTATTATTATTATTATTATTATTATTATTATTATTATTATTATTATTATTATTATTACATTATGGAAGTGTCGTCAAAAGCCTGTATGACACGGCTACCATTGCAGTCCTCCACAACAATGCTATCGGGAACTGGTTCAGAACAACAATCGGCATGTGTCAAAAATACCTACTCTCCCCAACACTCTTCAACATCTTTTTTCATGTCAGATGCCCTAGCAGATCATGAAGGCATAATCAGCATAGGGGGTAAAGCAATCTCCAACCTCCGTTTTGCGGATGACATTGATGGATTGGCTGGAGAGGAACAAGAACTTGAACAGCTGTGTTGCGAACCGATCAGACACAAGTACACGCCCAGTCACCCTCACACAAGCGCTTCTGATCGGCCGGACGTCCTTCAGTTGCTGAGAGGAGAAAAGAAAGGACGTACAAACACGTACAATATGCAACAAAGGACAAAGAGTTATGATCACAAATCCAATCACACTTTATTCATACCACTAAACCAACTAACATTCACTGACACACACTAAACTCAATAAAAGTGATGAGATGAAAACAATGAACAATCACAATAGCACCAACATGAGATTAGAGAAAGTCAAAGTCACAAGGAGGAGGGAGAAGGAAAGGGAATAGATAGTTGATGGGAACTATAGAACCTGGTGGGGGAGGTGGAGGTCGTTCCGGTTCCACGTGGTAAGGTAGATCACTTGCCGCTTGCCCGGAACTTGCCACTTCCGGTGTCCACAAGATTAGTCGTCACGAAGAAAGAGGGTAAGCGAAGACTTGGACGAAGACAGGCGATCAACTAGAAACCACGTCACTATTAAGAGCAGAGAGTTGAAGTAGGTAGAGTGAAGAAGAATAGGATAAGATAAGCCTGCAACAGTTAATGCATCCGAGGTAATCACAGGCTATCCAGGATGTATCCACGTTCCCACTATTCCCCCTTTTAATTCCCCCCACCCCCCTCTCTCCATCTAACTGAGTTGTTCCTTTTAGCTCTGTGCATCACTAAATATAGTCCTTCGTGATGGCACTAGCTAACTACACAGTAATTCCACCAAAACCGTCACCATACATATTCAATTAACATCAATATAATATTTTGCACATGATTATAAACGCAAGATGAAAATAAAATACTTGAAGATGAAATGGAATAATAATGTGCTGCATGAAGGATGACTAAATAATTGTCATACACATTCACGCCTCTACTCAACAACACCCATGCTTACCTACCACTGCCACGCCACAACCTAGCGCAGCCTCACGCAAGCATGCGCGCACAACACAGAGTCGCCGACAAAATAAAATGTACGTTTTCACGACCCAATACGGTTTATGGAGTTCAGGAACCACCGTCGAGTTGCCCCGCCACGATGCTGGAGATTGATGCAGTACTAAGGTACTAACACATTACCAATCCTGGCAGTACTTCTAGTCCAAACTGACTTCACGTCGCGTCACGTAACACGAACTCAAATGCCAACCAGGCAACAGTCACAAACTAGACTTTCAAAACGCTCATTGAAATAAGCTACCTGCTACATTTCTTTACCTTTACCGCTCATCACTAAAATGGCTATTATTACAGACCAACGAAGTTATTCTCAAAGAC
>CM072525.1:28497442-28499942 GCA_036898135.1 Oncomelania hupensis
TTTCATTCTTTGTTTCTTCCTTTCTTTCCTCATTCTTTCTTTCTTCCTTCATTTCCTAATTTCTTCCTTTCTTACGTTTGTTCTTCTTTTCTTCCTTTCTTTCTTTCTGTCTTTCTACCTTGCTTTCTTTTTTTTCTTTCTTTCTTCCTTCCTTTTTTTCTTCCTTCCTTTCTGTCTTTGTTCCTTGTTATTATATTTGTTCTTCCTTTCTTTCTTTCTTTCAGCTACGTGTGAGGCTGCCTAAAAAATTACCTTTGAATGGCTTGCCATATTTTTCTTCATTTTTGATTATTTGTTTGTGTGTTGGTTTCTTTCGCGCCTTGCCAGTGTGATTTCACGTGGCACTGAGAAGGAAAATGAGAAGAAGAAGAAGAAGAAGAAGAAGAAGAAGAAGAAGAAGAAGAAGAAGAAGAAGAAGAAGATGGCAAGCCATTCAAATGTATTTACAGACATTCACAAACATAGCTGAAAAATGCGCCTTTTCAACGGTGTTTTTTTACTTTTGAGAGAAGGGGGTGGGGGAAAGAAGGATGGGTAAAAAAGGTGAGGGTGGGGGGAGGAGGAGAGACGATGTTGTGTCACGGCGTTGTCCTAACTAAGAAAAAGGAAAAAAAATCAATCATAGGCCATGACCTGAACTATTTGCAAGCCAAACAAAAATCGGTACAGCCAGTTTTTAATTACAAACCCATTTGTTTTATTTATTAAAAAAAAACATGGCGACGCGCAGTGACCTTGACCTTTGAGAAAGTACAATTTAAAAAACGACTCCAGAGACCAAACTTTTGCGGTAGAGCAAATAAGATGGCAAAGGACAGGCAGGCGACTAACCTAGGTAATATTCCTAAGAAGTTTGGTCAAAATCCGATCAATGGTTCAACGGACCAACAGACAGACAGACAGACGGACGGACGGACAAACCTACCGATCGCCAGGAAGACCAGCATTTGGCTCGTTCTGATTTTCCCTTGCCTTCTTCCCCACCCCCCTCTCACCCTCAAACCCCAACTTTCAGTTATGTCTGGAAATACAAAAGCCACGGAAACGGTTCTTTGTGACGGCACCCATTTGTAGACCTGCATCTTTTATGTATTAGATTTAGAGGAAATATGTCAAAGAACTGAAAGGCAATGTCTTAATAATGGTGTTTCTCGGTTATTTTCTTGTTTGTTTTCTTTCTTTCTGTCTTACTTTCGTTCTTTCGCTCCATTTACATTCTTTCTAGTTAGTTTATTTCTTTTATTTTACTTTCTATATTTTTCTTTCTTTCTTTCTTTTTTCTTTCTTTCTTTCTTTCTTTCTTTCTTTCTTTCTTTCTTTCTTTCTTTTTTTGTCTTTCTTTCTTTCTTTCTGCGTTTCTTTCTTTTTTTCTCTCTTTCTGGTTACTTTATTTTCTTTTTTGCTTTCTTTCTTTCTTTCTATTTTTTCTTTCTTCCCATTTCTTTTTTTTTGTCTTTCTTTCTTTCTGCGTTTCTGCGTTTCTTTCTTTTTTTCTCTCTTTCTGGTTACTTTATTTTCTTTTTTGCTTTCTTTCTTTCTTTCTATTTTTCTTTCTTTCTTCCTATGTCTTTATATTATTTATTTAAACATTTTATTTGTTTGTTTGTTTGTTTGTTCCTTTCTTTTTTATGTTCATTTTGTTGTTTATTATATTACCTTTTTTCAATTCTTATGTCTTTCGTTCCTTCTTATATTATCTATTTATTTTCTTTCTTACTTTGTCTCGCTCCCTTTCTCTCTCTTTCTTTCTTTCTTACTATCTTTCTTTTCTCTCTTCTTTTTTTATTTCTTTGTTCATTTCTATTTGTTGTCTTTCTTCTTCATATAATGTCTTTATTTTTTTTTCTTTCGTTTCTAAATTCCTTCTTTTTTTTGCCTCTGGCAGTTGGTTTAGAAAATGGAAGATGTGACGATAATGAACGATACGGAGAAATAAAAAAGATGAAAAAATATCAAAAAACTTGTAAAAACGGAAGGAAAAAACAGGATAGAAAGACGAAAAAAAAAAAAGAAAAAAAAAAAAAAAAAAAAAAAAAAGAATGAACGAATGAATGTTAAAATTTTAAAATAGATCAAACTGAAAGAAGAAGAAGAAGAAGAAGAAGAAGAAGAAGAAGAAGAAGAAGAACAACAACAACAACAACAACAACAACAACAACAGCTCTTAAATAATACCTTTTGGATTGTATACGTATCTTTTAAGTGGAACCTAATTAAAAGAGCTCCCCTTGGGGTCATGAGCAATCTTGCCACTGTAGATTGTTCTAACCTATAAAGGGTACAGTGAAAGCCCCAGTTGAAAACCTGTCTTGCCTTTGTAGGCATGACAAATTAACTGCGGCAACAGTTCCCCCCGTTGGAGTGCCGGGGGTTTCAGTATAAATAGTATCCCCACTTTCTGGAAATTTAGTGCTTTAAATTCCCACTGTCGCTGTCTTCCTCATTTGCTCTTTCTCATTCCTGCTCTTTTCTATCAATCTGCTATACTATCGTCTTCTTC